>VXBX01000766.1:50141-103748 GCA_013400415.1 Scytalopus superciliaris | reverse complement strand
TCATTCTTTGTATTTTAGAAGCTCAAGAAAAAGTTAATTATTATATTTGTAGTTCATCCGATTGAATACAATTTGAGACAGATATCTGAATTACAAACTATAAAATCAAAGAAATGAAAATATCTCAACTGCTAATAACAATGAACACCCTGGAGCAATTAACGATTTTTTTGTAATGACAAATAGACTGAATTTGACTATAATTTTAATCCCTCTGTCATATTTTTCTTTCATATTTAATAGATTAGAACCATTTGCTGCTGTTTTTTTAGTTGCAGCTCTAAAGATGTATTAGGATATGACAGATTCAAGAAGCCATACTTTTAAATAAAACTTATTCATCTTGTAAATAGTCTTTTAGAATTTCCGGCTTTTATCATCAGTTTAATGAAGTCTAATGGACCTGTTATTACCCTTTCCCTTCAATCTTGTGACAAGAACTAAATATTATTAAGGGTGTTTGAAATAAAGAAAGAAAAGCTGAATACAAGGGAGAAAGAGAGAGATACAGCAATGCTAAATGAATGAGAGGTCAAGCAAGCTGAAAAGAGCTTTTCTAGAGGCACTCCAAAGCATAGTTATTCTATGATTCCAAAGCTTATCCATAAACCTGCAACCTTTTAAACTGGTTACAGAAGTGCCTTATGCTCAACTGTGTTATGAACAGAACAAAAAAAGTCTGAGGGAACCTGGTGTATCAAAATTCATTTTTAAAAGAAAATCAAGTCATATTTTACTGAAAGCAAGCTGTCTGTATGAAGCCATAATTGTGAAGGAGATGATGTGCACTTTTTGCAAATTGGGATTGTGTTTTATCTAAATTAAGATGACTCTACAGGCAACGTGATGTCTGATTAGTTTCCAGTAAGATGAAAGGAACACTGAATTTATGTTAAATATCTACTTTCAAGAAGCTTCTTGTCTGAATTTTGTTACTTTTTAATAGTTTTGCTATACTAAAGATGCATTGGATAGAGGACAAAATCTTAATTTGAAGAAAAATTATGAATAACATGCAAAACATGTGTTTTAAAGAACCAAATAAATTATTTGTTGTGTCAGTATTTTTCTTACAAGTTATCCTACACTCAGAAGTTTCTACATTGTATATTTTAAGGCATTATTTGAAAATTCCCTGAAAAATGGGAAATAAAATTTCTTGGATCACTACCACAAACAGATAAACAAAACCTTTGATTTTATTTTTCAGATTTTAGAATATGCAAAAGTATATAAGCTACTTAATAAATAGCATGATCTTTCTTTCCCTTTTGTAACACCAGAAAACATGCCATATATTGTGTTACACATTTGTCATTAATAAAAGAAATAATCAGTTTTATCACAAACCTATGACTTCCCATCACAGTAGTATAGCTTACAAAAAAGCCATGAGAATTCATACTATGCCCTTCTTGTTTCTCAATTTAAGTATGATATCCAATAGTTTTATAACTTAATTTCCTACAGTAAAGTTACTTAGTATTCTTCCAGCACAGTTAAAATGAGTATGGGTTTAGAAAAGAGTGGCAGGGAAAAAAACCATGCGGTTTGTATATGAAGTAGCAAGAGGGACAAGATTAAGTCAGTTTACTCTGAAAGATGATATGAACCTGATCAGGAGCTTCATACGAAAGTTATCTTATTGGTTCTCTCCTTGGACACTTTTAGCTGCACTACTTGTTATAGAGAAAAAAATATCTGGAGGTAGATCAGGAAGTAGATTAATCTTCACTGTTATGTTATTTGAGCTCATCAATGAGATCAATGAAATGCACAAGAGAGAGATTTATTTAGTCTTTTGCATTACAAAAAGAGCAAAAGCTACCCAATTCCCCACACTATTTCCTCCCTACAATACCCCTTGAAACTCCTTCTAGAGTTTTGCAGTGTATACTGGTCCTTTAGTTATTAACTCTTTTAGCTTATCATTTCCACTACAGAGGATCTACACTTTTCCTTGAAGCCAATGGGAATTGTGCCAATAGGGCACAACCAAAAGTGCTGAGCAAAATGAGAAGTGAACCTAGAGAATCTCTGCATACAATTGACTCATTTTTTCCTGAAAAGTATGAATTTGCAATAAAATAATGCCATCTAGGTTTCTCCTTCATGCATACTTCATAAGCAGTTTTTTATCAGAAACAGAATGTGAGTATGTAATTAATGTCGTTTTTCAGGAAAGCATTGCTGAAAGTTTTCAGCTTGTTTACCCTTCTAATACATGGATAATTAAATTTATTCTAATTTCTTTCCATTGTCATATATACCTAAGATTAATATAATACCAAAATAATTTTTCAATGCCTTTTGTCTGTTTCCCCTTTTGATGAAATAGTGGCATAAAGGAGGCCATCAAAGTGGACAAATTTCAATGATTCCTTCATGCCTTCTTGGTTTCTGAGTTGAAAACATGGCATCACAGTAGGACTCTTAGGCTTTCCTATACATGCAAAGATAATGATAATTAGACATTTTGTAAAGAATAAAAAGTTAGGCAACTCTTCCTTCCCTTCTTTTCACACAACAGTTAAGAGTCACACGGTTGTTCAGGCTTGTTATGCGCAATCCTGTTGTTACAGGAAGAAGTATTCCGTAAGAAGATTAGACATTAGCTTAAGCTGCCTTGATAGAACTGAATAAGCAGGAGCCTGCAGATATACAAATGCTAAATCTACTGGCATTATAATTTCTTAAGCATTCAGAAACCTCCGAGCTTTTCTAGATGGTAAAGCATCTTAGTACACATAAGTCTATTTCACAGACATACCAAATCTGTTTATTTTGAACAGAAGCAGCATTGTTCAAGTTAAGTTATAGTGTAATAAACAGATTAGGGCATTAGGCAACACAATTATTAAAAGTGAAATATCCTCAAAATGAATAAGAGAAATCAATGCCAAATCCTCTATGTCAAACAAAACATGTCATGAAATTTAAACTAAATCTAGCTCAAAATAATTTACCTTTTGGCATCATATAATTAGAAAATTAGGTACCAGTTCAGAAATTAAATAACACTTCAGGTTTAATGAAAAATTACTCTGTCTCTTTTGATCCAGTGTGAATTTTCAAATTTAAAGTAATCTACACTCATGTATTTAGGGCACATTTTAAAGTATTGCTTGTAATAGCAAAGTAGAGATGGGAACTTTTAAGATTTTTAACTTGCTCCTGAAAGTCTGACTGCACTTTTTGCTCTATTGTTCTCAATGGCTTATGGCAACATTGACTTACTGAAAGGAATGCAACTGGACTATATGTAACATTTTCTTCACCCACAAATGTAAAAATCATAGGGAAAAGGTTCATCCACTACCCCTCTCTATCAAAGGTTAACTAATAGGAGGATAAGTCCCATGCTGGACCTTGACACAGAACTCTCTTATAGTTATTACACCCATTGCTATTATAAAGGCAAATTTTAAATCAAGAGTTAAAAAAAAAAAAAAAAGCTGGCTATAGCTGTGTTTCTAGGAATATGTATCAGTATTTCCATACTGAAGTACAAAGCCTGAAGACTAAGCACTTCTAAATTGTCTTTGAAGTGGTTCAGTTTTTCATAAGAGATATAGCAAATGCTGCCAGAACCTGCAAAACCAAGGTTGGGGGTGGGAATGTTGGTTGCTTTCAAAAACTTTTGAAAATCTATAGTCTGTTTTAATCAAAGGTATTTTATAGCTGCCTAATTAGCTTTAGAATATTGTGCTCAAAAAAAAAAAAAAGGCAGCAAAACAAAAATTCCACACCCTAAAAAACCCCCACAAAAACAAACGAAAAAAGCCAAACCCAAACAAACAAAAACCAAACAAGCAAACAAACAAAAAATTGCCACAAGTAAATCTTCCTACATTTAATCACCATTGACCTAAGTTTCTCTCACTTTCTAAATTTCACCAATAGTAAAAATTGAGTTAAATGCTGAGGAACTATTAAATGCTCAGGTTACAAGATGACCTAAACACATGAGGCTCAAGCATCCTGTTTCGGCTCTTTCAAAAGAGTGTAATTTGTTGGCAGGTATATATCTCAAGAACAGATCAAGAAAGGGCTAAAGAAAGAGTTACCTTTGTCTCAGAGGTAAAAGTATGAATGAAATTAACTGAATGAAACAAAATGTCCAGCACACAGCTGGATAAATACATCATGTGGTGGCTGAGCAACTGGCTCATGGATTGAGCACAGAGGTTAACAGTGAACAGGGTGACATAACACTGGTGATCTGTCACTAATGGGGTTTCACAGGGCTACATCTTTGGCACTGTGCTCTTCAACATCTACATAAGTGACTTAGACACAGGACTGGAAGGAAGCAAGTTTGCAGGCAACACAAAACTCAGAGGAGCTGTTGACTCCCTTGACGGCAGGGAGGCCCTGCAGAGCGACCTCGACAAATTAAAGGACAGGGCAATCACCAACCATGTGACATTCAAAGAGGGGAAGTGCTGGATTCTGTACCTGCAATGAGACAACCCTGGGCATATGTATAGACCAGGGAATGAGATAATGGAAAGCAGTGCCATGGAAAGGAAGGTGGGGGTCCTGGTTGATGGGAAGTTGAATATGAGTCAGCAGTGCCCTGGCAGCCAGGAGGGCCAACCCTATTCTGGGGGGCATCAGGCACAGCACTGCCAGCCGGTTGAGGGAAGGGATTGTCCTGCTCTGCTTTTCACTGGGGTGGCCTTCAATACTGAGTGCAGTTTTGGGCACTACAATATAAGAAAGATATTAGCTATTAGAGAGTGTCCAAAGGAGGGCAACAAAGATGATGAAGGGCCTTGAGGAGAAGTCATATGAGGAGCGGCTGAGGGCGCTTGGTCTGTTCAACTGCAAGGAGACTGAGGAGAGACCTCATCACAGTCTACAACTTCCTTGTGAGGGGAAGAGGAGAGTCAAGCACTGATCTCTTCTCTGTGGTGAGCAGTAATGGGACCCAAGGAATGGCCTGAAGTTGTGTCAGGGGTGGTTTAGGTTGGATATTAGAAAAAGGTTCTTCACCCAGGGGGTGGTTGGATACTGGAACAGACTCCGCAGGGAAGTGGTCACAGCACCAAACCTGACAGAGTCCAAGAAGTGTTTGGTGATACTCTCAGGAGCATTGTTTTGCACAGGGCCAGGAACAGGACTTCATAATTGTTGTGGGTCCCTTCCAACTTGTCATATTCTCTGTTTCTATGGTTCTGTGGTGAATATTCATGGGATACAAGAATAGGTAAATTTCTCCTACTTGCACTATTATGCAAATGTTTAGAGATATGTGTTCAAATCCCATCTTAACTCAAAACAAGTTCTTTGTTATATTTAAGAATTTGTGCCTGTCATCACAGAAATGGGAGAATATCATACTGTGCTCTTCAGATAGCATGGATTCAGCTCTAAAGGCAATTGTTTTTCATATGTATTTGGGCCTTCTGACTTCCATGTTATCTGTGGACACCGATGCTTAGGAAACATAAATCATGCTAACAAATTCCAGACTGCAGTAAATGGCCAGGTTTGCATATTCCCCTGCCACTGTCAGAGACAGAATACTGGACTATTGGAAACAGTGGTCTCTGCCAGGGGCATTTCTTACACTGTTACCTCTGAATTCAATTTCCAAGTGTTATATTCAAATGAGAGCATTATCTTCTAGATTTGACTACTCTATAGCATTCTATACCATATATTTCCAGCACCTTAGAAGGAACAGAATTAATTGTTTGATGAGGTTTCAGACATTTGAGACAAATCTGGGGCATTTAGGGATAACTACATTAGGAACTTTCCATGCTAAAGGAAACTTTTATTCTTGGAGAGGTCTTTCTGGAAGACTTCTAAGAAGAATTTTCATTGAACTACTTCTTTGTCAGGAAGTCAGGGAGCATACTTATGATTCAAGGATTTGCTGTCCCCAGCCCTTCTAATCTAGAACAACACATTTAGCACTCCATTTGCTACCTATCCCTTATCTTATGCATAAGATTGAATACCTAGAATGGAAGAATCAAATATCTCCATAGGAAGCTGTACTAATTCCTCCTCATCTTCAGATGCTAGCCCTGTGTTTTCACTGCATTTATTCTTCTCTTTATCTCATTGCTCTGCAAGGCAGGAAACTTCTGTATACTTTTGACAGTACTAGCTGCTGGGAAACACACAATAGCAAACAATTATCCACTCAGTATTACAGCTTTCAAAGAATGAGCTTGAGAAGAAAATTAGACGCACAAAAAGAAAAATATTACTTTCTTCCAAACCCAAATTTCAAAGAGAAGACATATCTGTGCTAATAGCAGCAGTTGTTCTCTTAAGATTTGTGGAATTTTTTTGGTTGTTCTTTGTAACATCAGTATGTTTTTCCCCATTATTTAATGAAAAACAACTAGTGATACAAAGACCTCTTCAGTGAGAAAGCAGGCTTGGCATAGATATAACTTCTTAATTTGTCTGTGAAATCTGCTGAAATGATGTAAGATTCACTCTGATGCTTTGCACTACTCTTTTCCCTCTTGCTTACACATCTGTCATACCATCTTTTAAAAATGACCTTGTTTTTCATAAATCAGGCTGGGCCTACTTGAAATCAGCATTGACTCATTTGTATAGAACAAGCTTGTGCTGACTTTACTGGTTTACATTTGAATTACCTTGAGACAGTATAAAGGGCAGGATTATGCTGCATTTATTGCTATAGAATATGTGTTGTATCTTCCATGTAAGCATTTTATTTCAAATCCTTTACAGTAAAAGCTAAGTAGAAAGACTAAGATAAGTGAACAGAACTGATAGAAGAAACTGAGAGACTAAGGCAAGGGAGCAAAACTAGCTCAAACAAAGCTGTTTCAGTGTGAAACAATTTTGGAATACACCCTGTTCCTTTCAGACTGCTGAGTGCTTTCCTTGACAATGGCAGTAAAATATTTTAGCAATATTTTAGCCCCTTGGTTTTTGCTAATAACTAAAAATGGGCAATATTGCTTGCTTAACAGTGCCATAAGGTCAAACTTTTCTGAAAAGGTCTTGCTCAATTTACTCTAATTTCATATTAGTGCAGAATTCTAGGAGGGTTACATGGAATTAGGGAAGAATTCGAATACTGTTTTAGCATAATTTCTGAAGGCTTTAATTAGTTCTATCTCTATTAACATTTCTAGGGCACCTTGACAAAATATGATGATTGATTTCAAGCACATAGCTAGACATGCAAACTTTGCACTTCAGTGTAATCTTGCAGCATTTTGTTCAATTGTTATTCTGTGTAGCTCTTTCACAAATTTCTCATTTCTTTACCACTCTGGTTTGAAAATGCACTAATGGTAGATGATCCTGTGATGTGGCCAGACATATCTGTAGCAGAAAAGACTTGTGCTTTAGGACATGAGCTGCAAAGGAAAGTATTTGAGTAGCAGACTCCCTGAGAATTGCTTCATTTCTTAGATTTCTAAAGCACATTGTTTCCAATTTTTTCAAAGCAGTCATCATTGCCAAATTTAATGAGGATTTAGGCAAAGATTTTCCATCCAGTCCTTTACAAGTCCCATGAAACTTTGTGTACACTAAAACCACAAAGTTCTTCAAAACTACATTTGCAGAACATTTCTTCTTGATGTTATTTTTAGTGATTTCTAGGCAGGCAGAATTCGGCATTGTCGTCTTTCCTTTTACAGCTTACTCTGCATCCTTCTCTAGTAGAGTTTCACCTCCAAGTCATACTAAACTGTTCCAAGCTACATTAATCCGTGCTCAATGAAAGGAGCAGGTCTCTTTTCTAATCAAAAATAACTGACTGACTTGGTAGACACTGGAAAAGCAATAATGTTGTCTACTTTAACTTCAGTAAGACTTTAACACTAAAGATCATCCCAGAGAAGCCCTTGAAGTACAGGTGGAATGTGCTGACAGTAAGGTGAACTGAAATACACTGAATGACCAGGCCCAGAGGGTCATCATCAGTAGTATAAAGCCTATTCGGAAGTCAGTAATTAGTGATGTACCCCAGGGGTCCATAGTGGGTCCAGTCCCTTTCAACGTCTTCACTAAAAATCTGGATGATGGGGCAGAGTGTTTCTTTTGCAAGTTTGCAGATGGAAGAAGTGGTTGATATGCCAAAGGGTCATGCTGCCATTCAGAGGGACCTCAACAGCCTGGAGAAACAGCCTGACAGGAACCTCACGAAACTGAACAGTGTACCAGTATATGTTACAGACTGATAAAGCAGTCAACTGGAAAACAGCTTGGCAGAAAAGGACCTGGGGTGTCCTGCTGGGCAACAACCTGACCATAAACCAGCAAAGCACCCTTGCAGCAGAGAGGGCTGTATTAGGATGATTGTGGACAGCAGGGTAGCAGTGGTGATCCTCCCCCTCTACTCTGCCCTGATGAGGACATACCTTGAGTGTTACGTCCAGTTCTGGGCCCCTCAATATAATAGTCCTGGGCATACTGGACAGAGTTGAACAAAGGGCCATTAAGATGATAAAAGGACTGGAGATTCTCTTCTGTGAGAAAAGATTGAGAGAGCTGGGCCTGTTCTGGCTAGAAAAGTCTCAGAGTGATCTGATTAATGTATATAAATACCTGAAGGGAGGGTGTAAAGAAGACAGACTCAGGGTCCTTTCACTTGTGCCCAGTGACAGGACCAGAGTAAATGGGCACAAACAAACACAGGAAGTTTCCTCTGAACATGAAGAAACAATTTCTCTTTTACTGTGAGGGTGAATGAGCGTTGGCACAGACGGAGTCTTCATCCTCAGAAATACTAAAAAGATATCCGGACATAATCATGTGCAGTAAGTTCTGGGTGAACCTGCTTGAGTAGGACTTTTAGGCCAGATGAGCTCAGAGGCCCCTTCCAACATCAGCTGTTCTGGAAGCCTGTGAAAGTCTATGAAGTCTATTAAAGTCTATGAAACCAATAGTCTATGGAAGTCTATAATGTAGACTTGTGTCATATATGACTGAAGCCCAGTGAAGGTACAGAATTCAACAGAAATGTTCAAAGCTGAATAGAAAATAAGGTGTCAACATCCTCTATCAAACTGAAATGTTAATTACATCAGTCTTAACCTTAGCTGACTCTATTTACGCTCCACTTAAATGAATATTAAATTGAATAAAGTTCTTTGCCATGTACCAATAGTAACACACTTGTTTGTTAATACGCTGTGTGCAAACTCTGCTTAGATAAATGCCTTGCAATAAACACTGACATAAATGTTCTGTTGGCATATTCATAGGAAAATGCTATACCTGTGAAGTACATTAATTTATCTTTTATCACATCATTTCTCCACTTAGAAACAAACAAAAGATCAAGGGTCTTGTTGTTTAAATTAATCTTTGTACTTTATATCATTAACGTTATTAGACTGGTTGATAACTCATACTGATGCTATGGACTTCATTATAACTAGCAGAAATTTAGAGCTGAGGAATATAAGAGACAATTACAGATAACATACTAAGATAATTTTTCACTCCCACTTCAACCAACTGAAGCTCTCCCAGAAAAAAAGTAAGTCTTATCCAGTCACAAGAAGACATACTCACTGTTACCACTGTAAGTTGATTGAACAAGCAGTTGTGGCTAAGGGGTAATTTACACTAGGAAGGCAGAAGCATATGAAATGATCAAGCTAATGAAAGCCCATTATTCAGAATCCTCCCTAAAATCAGTACACAGTTAACTTCATTTTATTTATCTTTTGCAGTGCTTTTAACAGCAACCAGGTAAGGGGAAGCTGTGAAGATAAAACATTATTTCATAATGCTTTATGATCATAAATCTCATCTGGGTGTTTCCACTCTCATTTAATTTTATATCAGTTCAGGCAACAGGACTATGTATTTCCGTGAGCTGCGTTCCATTCATCGGACAATCTTTAGGAGGAAAAATACCCTCAGTGTTTGAAAAGAGTTACTGATATGACAAGGGTAAGTATAACAGTGTTTTATGCTTTGGGGAATAATGGGGAATAAAAATAACATGGTAATTATTTGGGGAATAAAAATAACATCTCTAGTTCATGGGCAGCAGAGAGACTTAAGCCATAATGTATGTGGTGTGGTGTGTTATTCTGTATTATTAACTCTGCATGGCATTGCTAAAGAGAAAAGGTGGCAAGTCAGGACCAATACAATAGGAACTAGAGTATTTGTAATTCCCTCCTCAACATCTGTTGCATAAAACGTAATTTGTTCATTTGTGCAAGCTGTGCTTCTTTAGAGGCAATCTCTAATTATTTTTTTTTTCTTTTATGTACCTGCCCCAATTTGCAAAATTTTAATGTGGTCCAAAATTGCCTGCATTTCAGTTTCACATAATTTGAGGATTCTGCAGTTTGCAACATTTTTATTTAAATTACACAGAACACAAAGCAACACAGGTATGAGTGACTGAAGAGTTCAAAAGGAAAAATTCAAAGAAGAATTTTGTTTGCAGGGGGTTTTTGGTTTGTTTGCTTGTTCATTTGTTCATTGTTTTTTGTTGGTTTGGACTTTTTTTTTCCTAAGAGGCAGAGCTCTCAAATCACCAGGAGGAATATTAAGGAAAGCAGTTAATATGTAGTTAAAGGAATCGCAATGCACATGAACATATGTTGTTTTACCTAATTTTGATCAACTTAAAAGTAAAAATGTCTTTATTCTTTCAGTTGGGTTTAACACACCATCTGGTTTAATTATTCCTTAGGTAGCACACCATAAAGTTAATAGTAACAGTATTGTTAAGCCAATCAGAAAGAACATTTCTGATGTGATTTTTCACGAAGGATGTTTCTCTTAAACCCATTGACTATAAGGTCAATGTAATAAGGTTTTGCATAAGCATTATGTTACTGCCAGTGTTTGACAGATGTTAGTTGAGAGTCATCATCTGAAGCGCTCCTTTAATTTAGAGTTTTGGTCAAATTTTTAATGTAAAAATTGTTGAAAAGATATGATGACATTAAAAACACAAGAAATTACAGGATTTTCTACTAAAAGGAAATAAACTGTAGTTTATAAAAGTCATGTTGATTAAAGGGTCAAAATTCTAAAGTCAATCCCAGTTCCTATTTCATCAAAAATGGATATGCCCGGTGAGACTTCTGAAATCCACTGCTTTGATCAACTAGGAAAGTGAAATATGGAGTGTTCGTCATTCATTGTAATACCAGAGGGAAGGTAGGGATTTAGGGATTCACTTCAACATCTTTGAACTGAAAAGTGATTTCAATCGGTTTTGCATAATCCCAACTTTAAGGAGTCCTAGTGAAGTTCACCATTCCACTCCTGCTGACTTTTCAACAGATCTAATTATTGTTTGAAATCCTAGATAAAAATAACGTTGTGCTGTTTATCTTCAAAAGTATTAATAAAAATTAAAAAAAAAAAAAAAGAATGTTGTAACAAATTCTTTCAAAACTGAGCATTTCTCATCGGCCCTAAAAAAACCATTTCCTTTAGTGTTTCTGAACTGACAAGATTAAAAAAAAAGGGGCTCTGAAACAGAATTTCATCATAACAGATGTGTAAGAATCACTTTATTAAACACACAAACACTATTTTCAACTTAGCAAAAAAAATTGAAAATATCTGGAATACATTATTGGCAGGGAAGTGCTTGATAGTTTCATCATCATAGCATACTTCCATTCTCGAATGTAATATTACCTGTTCTCATTCCCTATTCCGGATTTCAGCTATGTTTGTAATGAAGAATGTCACACGATGATCATGAATTAACAAATCAGGTATAAGTCATACTGAAAAAACCCAAAACATTACACCACTTTAACATCACAGTTAATCACTGTTTTCCCAGTGCTTATGCTTTGTTGCCCATTGCAGCTGGATACAACTCCTAGCATAGTATTGCTATTCTAAACTACACCAGTTACAGTGGTGTCTGGTGACCCCATTAAATACAAGAGGTAAAAATAACCACTTCTCAGCAGCCATGCTAAATGGAGTTAATGGAAATGATTTGTTGTTTACTAAATGCCCCTAAATCTCACCCAAACCAGGACTCCCTGAGTAGAAAATAGCTGGGGGATGGAGGGCTTTAGAGACAAGTGTCCTATAGCCTTGTGCTGTCCTTAGATTTCCCAAGGTGTACATTTACAGCTACTACTGTGAGTATCAGGCTGAATGACTTGTTGATGTAACCAAGTAAATTTGTTTCTATGTTTCAGTATAAATAAAGAATGGAAGTAAATAGAACTGTAACCCATAAAATGATAAATAAATTATATCAAGATATCTTGGGTGACTAAATGTGTTTTCTCAACAGAAGAAATGCTATGCAAAAGACACGGATCTCTCTCAGGATTCATTTTGGAAAGTCCTATGGATAAGAACATATAGTATTGATGAACGAAAGTAATTTCAGCTGTAATTTGAACTTAAAAAGCCTTATCAAACAGTCCAAAACAGCTAATCAACTTGTAAGAGATATCAGGAGATGAAGACAATAATTCACGGGTAATTCCATGATTTAGTGAACACTTATCAGAAAGAGTAATCTCAGACCCATCATCCTACACACCCATATGCCAGCCACAGCACTCAAGGAAGCTACCTGTCTGAAAACCAATTTGACCACAAGAGTCAGTAGACAAAAAAAGTCAAGAGGTCTCTTCAAGTCATCAAATCCAGTGCCTTGGAATCAGAGACCTCTATGTATTAAAATCCTGGTTACAAATCAATTAAATCCCACTTTCAGTTGTTAACTAAACAAGTCAAGCAATTTTCAACTTCATTTCTGGAGTGGACATTCCATTTTTCTGAATATCCAATCATTTTTCTTGCTAGTTTAGTATGAGTTTCTGAATAAAGGGAATTATACATAGCTTTGCTCATGAAGTCTCAACAATGTTGTCTATAGTGACAGATACAAGACATTCTTCTATATTATTTAGACCCTTTACTTCAATAGAAAATATCCCAGACACATACTGTAGCAAACGATGCCATGGTCAAATCACTTGTTCTAAATCAGGTAAACCAGCCAAACAGCAAGTTCTGTACACAGACACTACTGCAACAGCTATTTGATTTTATATGTAAAAGAAAATTGTTAATACTTTTCATTTAGTAGGAAACAGCTGTACTCTTAACTTTACTATGTGGAAAACAGGCAGATAAATAGCTGTTTAAAAAATTGCACCGTTTTTAGTGAAAAATGGATTCAACTTTGGGAACAATTGCTGTTGCCAGTATGTTGTTAGAAAATAATCAGTAACACATTGAAATAAAACATAGCAAAATTAAGTAGATTTTTAAGTAATTATCACTGTGGAAATGAACTACAATTATCAACCGTTAGCCTGTTCACACATCAGCCATACACAATTCCAGCCTAAAATAAATTCTCCAGTCACTCACTGATAGCTGTCACTAGTAGCTACCTAAACACAACAAGAAGCTGTTGCAAAGGGGAGCTTTGAAGTATAAACAGAAAGAAACCACTTTATCCCTTTCCGTCATTCTTTCTCTTTTATTGCAAGTTCTAAGAATTTGATCAATGAAACAAGATACCCCAAATTATTACAGTTTTTTACAATCATTTTTCTAAGTGAAGAATTACATAGTTGAGCAACAAAAGATGCACTGGGATTCATTGAAGATTAAGCCCTACCCTATTCTCTCTGTTCCCATGTCAATCCAATGAAAGAAAATATTGATAGCTTTTCTTCTATTTCATCAAGTGTACTGTTCTTTAGAAAAGCGGTCAAACCAATGATTTTCCTGTAGAGAATCTGACACAATATCTTCTAATTAGTGAAGTAACAGTTTTTTTCTGTAAATGCAATTACAAGACCTTGATCTGGAGCTTTAATGTGCATGTGCAGAAATGTACATCACATTTGTTTAGCTCGGAAAGACTGTTCCTATTGTTACGACTGCTGGCCAGGCACTAAAAGTACTAAACCATCCAACCGTTTGACACCCCAGTGCTGGACATGTACCCAGTTGCTGGCAAGAATCTGATCACATTTTTCTAAGCAAAATAATCAGTACGGTAGTAAAAAACCCTCCTGTTTGATACCCTGTCAGCTGGGCCTCAGCCCAGGCCACCAGTCTGAGACAGCACCTGTGGCACTGCTAGATGACCTCTGCATCTTAGGGAAAAGGAAGGCAGTCATATCAATTCTAACAGACTTGGCACCTTTGATGCAGATCTCCAAATACTCCTACTTTCATCCCAAAGACAGCTGCAGAGGGCAAACAGTAATAGCCAGAAATTACTTGGGTCATTTTAATCAGACCACAAACTCTGGATAGGATGGGCATTCCTTTTCTCTTCCATCTCACAATGGTCACTCTCTTCCTACTTACTCATCAGGATCTAGATCTGCTCAGTGAAAGCAGCAGAAGCCACGTACAACATACAACTCTATCCTGTGCCAAGCATGAACATAAACTAGTTTTGTAAAAAGCTCTTGTTCAAAGAGGGGATGTCAAGAACTGAATCCATTAAGGCCAAAATAATGCTTGAAGCTTGACGAAAGTGCTCAAAAAACTTTCTCTCGAATTGCTTCCATTCACAAATACGTTTGTGCCAATAAAACAGGTCAGAGCTTCAAAGACTTACTCCCTTCCTCATCTTTGGCTCAAATACCATGAAAGCAAAAATGTTTGCCTGGCTTTCATCTGAGACTTACTGGAACTTGCCTGCTTTACAGGCATGTCCTGCTGAAGTGTCACTCTTTTCTCCACATCTCCACTGTGTGTATGAAAGGAGGAGGGAACTGTGATTTCATGTGGAAATGAAGCTTCAAATGAGACAAAATTCAAAAGCATAAACTAAGCAACAAAAATGTGTTCAAAGTTCACTTCAAACTTTCAAAGGCCTACACTGATCCATGAAAGTAACTTCTAACCTCACCTCCATTCCAATAAAACAATTATGTCTGTCATTCTTCACAATTAAGTGCTAGAAACAAAAATTTTATGATGGTATTAGCATCATTGTAATACTAATACCCACAAGATAAATAGATTAAAATACAAACCCAATTTACACAGATTATTTTACCTTCGTTTTCTTCTTTTACACACAAAATGGAAAGACTTCTATAAATTACCTGGACTACTTATTCTCCACAGTAGAGAATGATATGCTTGTTGGCAGTGTTTTATGAACCTGAAAGGTAATGGGGCCCATAAAACTCATTGACACTTTTTTTGAGCTTCAAAAAATTAGTCTCTACCTCATAAGCATAAAAAAGACTAGTTTCCCTTACCTGATTCATCTATCAGCCAAATTTGCTGGTCACAAGAATTTGTGTCATAGATTTTTACTCCTTTCTCTTTAAAAAAATAATATTTAAGTCCACTGTGGTAGTAAGTCTTTTATAAAAGGCAAAAATAACAGATTCATTATGCCTATCCTGCAAAAATACATGCCACAACCACTGTTTTTCAATGTTACTGAAAACATACTAAGAAAATGCACTGATGTTTAGAAACATGTGACGCCTCAGGGCTTTTTGATTTTTGATTTTTTAATTTTATAGATTGTAGAAGTTAATGTAGTTTTAATGTAACAGTAAAGTAACTTCAGTAGCTTAATGTTTACACATACCAACCCCATCCTATATCAATCCCTCAAAACTCTAGTAGCTGTTTAGTCTCCATTTCAAGGTAGAATTCCAGAGAAGCACCATGAGGCCTGCACCAGAAGATAAAGACACGGACAGAAAAACACCAAATCTAGAACTTTGGAAGGCCTCCAAGGACCAGATGTGCTGTGAAGAAGACAAGGACGATGAAAGAGGGGTCCCAAACCCCCAGACTCAATTCCTGACAGGGCGTGCCAGGGGCGGGATGGGGGAGGACCGAGGAGAATAACAGAATGAGATTGGATGGACATCATTATAAAATCTTGGAACCTGGGAACTGAGGGGGATCCTGTGGACATGTATTCCTGGAGCCTGAAGGTTCATTAAAGCTTCTGCTCTCCTTATCTTATTTCCTACTAAATTTTGCCTGGAGTTTTTTTCACCTCAGTCTTTAAGGCATCACATGTTACAGTAAGATCAGCATTCTTCATGGAAAACTGAGATTCATCTTACATAAATTTGGTTTTTGGTATATTCATAATCTAGTCGGGCAATGGAGAAAAACATCTACCATAAAATAAGGCCTATGCTGTGTATATGTGTACTCTAATCAGTACAGACAGAATCACTCCCCAGAATAGGATGTAGGAAAAAAAGATACTAATTTTCCATACTTGTAGAAGTTTCACATACAGATGAAAAAGTTTTCAAATGTTGAAGAAACTAAATTGAACAGAAAACTTAAGCACATTTTCAGTCATACCCCAAAACTACCTTAAGAAATCTAGATGGTTTCAAAAAACTCTGTATAATCTCAGGAGATGTATGAAATACTGAGAGGTTGGTATATATTTTGATATCATCCGCATGAATTTCATATGTGGAAGCTCTTCTTCCTTTGTTAGCTCCACTGGCTCAGGCACTCCTACAAATTTCTAATGTGTAGTTTAAATATTAAATTCAAGTTCAGGAAAAAAGTCTTTTCTCCACCATTAATTCTCTTTCATTATCTGCAATTGATTTAAAAGGAGCCTTTTCAACTGTTTATAGACAATAAATCATTCCTCATCCTGTGTTTTTAAACCTGCTCAAATTCCTTGTTCTCAGGAATTAAACATTATGGTAATTTTCCTGGAATAATATCAACTGTTGACATATGTAGGTTTTAAATGTATCAAGCAACATTCATTTTGCCTGAGTACAGTCCCAACAAGAGGTACTTTCAATGCGGGAGAAAAGACATCTTTACAGTTATCACTGTTGTGTTTTATAGAGCTAAGCATTGCAGCAGTGGATGAACCTCGTGGCCAAGATCCATGTTAAGTGTACACAGGAACTGAATGAGTTTGCCAATACACTTTCTGTAAGATCTTGATTTTCCTGTCTCTCAGCCAAAATACTACCAAAGCTAGGAACTAACATTTTGACAGATTGTAACCACTTTAACTACTCCACTATGGCAGTTCTTGCATTAAGCAAAGAGACAGAAGTGGATGCTCTTCAGCAGGTACAGCATTCTGAGTAGCAGTAATGTTTCAGACTCAGATCCCTGTGGAAAAGACGGAGAGATAAGGCTGGGCACAGAATCCACAACTGAAGGCAAACACTCAACCCAACTTAACTCAGCTCTCGTTAAATGACTTGCAGTCCTAGACAAATATCATACTCTATAAAACAATAAAGCTGTTTATCTTACAGACCTAGAAAGAACTGTTATACTAAATATTTAAGTGCTTTTATATAATTTTGCACAAAAGATCCACAGAAGAAAACAATATTGCATTTATTTACTGATTAAACTACCTCTAAGTAAAAAAAATAATTATTCCTCTCAAAAATTCCAGCCAAGATAAAAATTAACCAATATGATACATTTGTTTCCAGTGAAGAAAAACTAAGATGGATGATTCAGAGTATCATATGGTCTTCTCATATGTGTATCCCTCTGTTTACATTTCATATGTGTATCCCTCTGCTTATTTAATTTTATCTGAACTGTGCGAGTCTGTCAGAAAGACTATGTGGAACAGAACAGAGTATTAAAACAGAAGGGGAAAATATGAGATATCCATAAGATGAGGGAGATGTAACTAAGAGCAGAAGCAACCAACATACAAACAAGCCTCAGCACAGATTCACAAGCTTTCATTACCTAAGGACAGAATTTTCTGTGATAGTTCTCCATCACACATACCTGATTTACTTCAAAATTTTACTCCTCTATTATGTCTTCAGATGTGTATTTTTTTCCCTTCAAACTGAGGTTAAATTTAAAAAAAAAAAAAAAAGCAGCAGCAACAAAACCAAACCAAACTCATGGCAGTATTTCTGATCTTCCAGGGGAGAAAAAAAACGAGCAAATTCAGAGATGTGGGGAAAAAATATTACATTTTCATCACTTTCATCAAAGACCAAAACCAATCAGCTCTGGTTTAAGTTCTTGCTTCCCTAAATCCACTTTCAAGATAGGTGTCCTTTGTCACACAAAGCATGTAGATCTTCAGTAATATTGACATGCATCCGAAATTTTGATGCCCTTTACATGACAAATGATATATAACCATCCTATCCACCAAGGCTCTCCAGCATTTTAGCAACTTAAAAGGTTTGTTTAAATTACATGCTCTGAAACCGAAAGCATTTTTTTCTTTCTCAGCACTTCAGTTCTCACCCTTTGTGCATAATCATATCTGTTGCTTAATATACTTTCAAAATAATTGAAAATGGCAGAAGAAAACTTAAACTCTAATTTTAAATGTATTATATTCTCTGCACACTGCCAATTTACCTAGTTCTAATAAGGTACTTACACTCAAGCCTACAGTATGCTCTATCACAGAGTTTATAATTGGGCTCAGAGAACCTGATGCAGAAACAAACAAAAAACAAAACCAACCAACCAAACAAAAAAAAAAAAAAAAAAGAAAAAAAAGCCCCATTCTCAAATCCCTGAAGATCCAGAATTTGGGAGAAAAAGTCTCTACACATATATCAAGATAATTTGTCTGAGAAGTCACCAGCAAACTGTGATTCACATAGCTGTACCTGTCATACCAACTAACAGAAAAGCACTTCGGAAAGCAGCAAGACAAACAGTAGGGGCAATTTACCTGACCTTAGATAAGAAAAATAAGAAAACAAAACTGAAAAATACAGAAATATAGAAAATTAATATTGGGGCTGTATGGCAACACCAAGCATTAAATTCTAAAAGAAGCTCTCAGGAACTAAATTGTTATCAGTTGTCACAGTGAAAGGAAAGGAAGTGAAATATATTGGGAATGTGTAAGATAAAGCAGAGCATGTTTTCTTGAGTTCCACAGAGTTGGTCTTGGATGGAGACAAAAAAACCCCATAAATTTTGGGGAATTAACTAAAAAAATGAGACAGGTGATTAATTTGATTTTGCATCTGTGCTTATATTAAAATACCAAGACAAAAATACTACTTTCACTCTGTGAACCTGAGGATTCCAAAGGACATAATTTTCCACTATATAAAGATTAATTATCTGAGAAAAAATTAGACAATGATTTTTTAGTATTACATATTCTCTATACACTGTCAATCTTATGAAGTCAGTGCAACCTTTGTACCAAAGAATATACTGGTATACCTGCATTGTCATCAAATGTCAGAATGGAAAAAGATAAGCATTAAGCTGTTTAATAGGAATTTCTTCTGAAATGTCACCAACTCAAGTGTAATAAATTGGTTTTAAACTAATTCATAGAAATTATATCCAAAACACCTGAAATCCATTTATTGTAATTACAACTGACAGTTCATGCAACTTATCATCCTAAGAGTTCATAGCAGCACCTCACAAAATTCTGCAAAAATATTGGGAAAGAAAGCCCTTCTAACACCATAAATGTTAAAAAATCTCTTCAGTAATCTTTTTGCAGTAGCTGGGAGGTGGTGTGCCTAGGACACAGTGGTTATTCTATACCACTCACCCCCTTGCTGGGACAGGGGGAAAGGACTCTTGCTTCCAGGGAGAAGGGGTTCCTTCTGGTTGAGAAAACATGGCAGGGGAAGTCATCCAGGACTGTTTATTGTCGCAGGGTCTGTGGTGAGCACTACTGCATGTGAATAACTCTCTCTTTTGTACACTTTTGTTATTAATATTGTTGCTTCTACTGTTCATTTGCTTATTTCATTGCTGTTTCTATAAACTGTTCTTATCTCAACCCATGATCTTTGCCTTTTGTGCCTCCAACTGGATAGGGGAGAAGGGGGTGCAGCATGTGGGGTTTTTTAGTGGGACTACTAAACTGAAGAATACCATCTCTAAACCACAAAAAGGAAGGCATTCTAAAGAAGATTGAATTAGAAAAAAATTACATTTATAGACAGGATTAAAGTAGAAATTTCTAGTTACAAATGAAGCACAACCAGAATTGGCCAGCTTTTAGACCAATATACATACTGTGGAAAAAGGTGAAAAGTAATATATTTCTTAAACAAAAACATATTGATAAAAGAATGAGGTATTGAAGGCAACAAATCTCTCCAAATGAAAAGGACAGTATAAATAGCACTCATGGTAAAGAATGTAGATTTGGAGGAATATCTCCAGTCATAAAACGCAATATCCTCCCAAAAATTAACCACATAACATGATTTTTTTTGATACATAGCTTTCATTTTCCAGGTGAGGGAGAAGGAAGTGCAGACACTGAGGGGTGGCACTTCAATGCTCAATGCATTTTGTATTTGCTTTTATATTCAAGGCAAGCATTTCTAGTCATCTTTGCCCCTGCTGCTTCTTATATACATGTGCACACTGTTCACCTTTAAACCTTCTCTTATCTAAATCAGTAGTAGATAAAAGTGACTCAAATGTTTTAATCACGCTATAAAAGGTTGCATAGGGAACATGTTAAATATTGTTCCATATGGAAGAGGCTTCAAAACCGAGAAAAAAAGAATGGTAAAGCCAATAACCTTTATTACACTCCTCTAAAATTCACCTAGTTTCCAACTTTTGGGGGAAAGACAGTATTTTTAGAGTGGTCAGAGTTTGACAATATTGGCATAGAAACTGGAGACTTTACAGTAAGACAAAAGACATTGCAAAAAAATATTTGGGATACAAACTGTTTGCAAAGACGTTTTCAGAAGATCCCAGTAATTTATGCCAACTGCATCCCTTGAATTGTACAAATCCTCTGCTGCAGTAGTTCAATATCTTAACCTACGTCTTAATGAATCTGTATCACAAGCCCGTTTTTCTGGGTTTTTTTCTTCCCTACAGAAACACTGAACCAGATACTTGCCATTAAACATTTAAATATTAAGCGTGGGCCTTGAAAATAAAATCAGCAACATTCTAAAGATGCTGTAACAAAGGCCTGGATTAATGTGATAACATATATGTTAAAATCTGACTTATACTCAAAAAAGAAAACATCTGTGAAAATTCCTAAAAATGTTATGTTAAAAGAATCATTATTCCATGTATTAGGTTATACAAAGACATGTTAGGTCAAATGCTTTATAGCAGGTAATTTCAGGGAAATTGTTACCTTCAAGAAACAGGCAGTGATTACAAATTTTAAAGCCTCTTAGTTTTATTTAAATTTTGATGTGTTTTATACTGAGCACATCTATACACAATATCGCACATATATACACATAATCACACATATATTCTCAAAATGAATGTTCAATAAAACACTACTGACAGCAGGTACTTAGAAAGCTCTGATACACCCTTCTGATGTTTTTCACTAAAACTATTTTTAATATTAACTCAGATTATTCTATTGTTCAATTCAGAAAAGAATTTTATATTTTTTATGATTGAAGTATATATATGTAGACCTACTTTGTAATTCATTCAGTATACAAAAAAAATAATAGAAAGAGCCACATTTCTTTTAGGTTGCATGAAAGAAAAGTGTCTGTCTAAGGTAGAACTAGATAGAAGGTTCATTTTAGTTCAAAAAATGAGGAACCGGTGAACCATTTCAGTAACACTAGAGAATACCATCAGTAACAGGTAAGCTCTCATGCCTGTTACACTTGTGTTAAATTTAAAGCAAGAGAACAAAAGTCATAGATTGGTTTGGGTTGAAAGGGACCTTTAAAGACTATCTAGTCCAATCCAACTGCCATGGGCAGGGGCACCTTCCATTAGACCAGGTTGCTCAGCGCCCCATCCAGCCTGGACTTGAACACTTCCAGGGATGGGACATCCACAGCTTCTCTGAGCAACCTGTTCCAGCACCTCACCACCCCCAGAGTAAAGAATTTCTTCCTTATGTCCAATGGGATTCTACCCTCTCAGTTTCACACCATTGCCCTTTGTCCTGTCACTACCACCTTTGGTAAAACATCTCCCTCCATCCTCCTTAGAAGCCTCCTTAATATATTGCAAGACCTTATTACAATAAGGTCTTCTCAGAGCCTTCTCCTCTCTAGGCTCAATTACCCCAAGTCTCTTGTTGGTCTTCATAAGAGAGATGCCCCAGTCCCTCGACAACTTTTGTGGGCTTCCTCTGGGTCTGCCAGAAGTCACTGTTCCTACAGCATTTTGACACTTCTGTTTGCAATCAAACCATTTAATGAACAGTGCAGCAGCTTAGCTTAAACACATTTCTGTCATCTGGCTAAGCTGTTCTGCCAAACTTTGCACTGGTCTAGTTCAATGGAAAAATTAAATATCTGCTAAAAGGAGTACTGACATCTCAGAGTACAGAAAGTGACACAGGTATTTAGGGCTAACAGTATCTCAATTTGTCAGTGTATCATCTCTTAGAACACATTTGTCAAGATCAGAGTTCTAAGCTAATCAGGGTGTGGGGGGGTAAGAGACTTCCAAGATCAAAGGCAAAAGCCACCATAAAATATTGTAGGATTAACAAGAACACAGTAAGAACTCCCACTTACTTTTTGTTATTTGTCAGAACCCAAAATTTCTTTTTCGTATGTATTGATTTCTCTTATCTGTAAGAATTAAGGACCCTTCTCTCAGATGATGCGTAACAGAACCAGGAGGTTCTACAGCTATGCTTAAACACAGTTGGTCAGTACAATTCTTCCCTATAACAGATGAAAAAACAGGAATTAATCCAACCAACATAACTGGCAGTTTGAAATGTTACCAATTTCCTAGACATTCTGTATTGGGCTTTTCTGCAGCTTTAGGTACAGAAAATACAAAAAGAACACATCTGTTAAATATGTTCTGGAATTAGTCTCCACACAAAACAAAAACAGAGACAGTCCCAGTTCATCAAAATGAACAACGGGGTCACAGCATAAATTGCTACTTTCAGTCACAGGTAAAGGCAGACACTCTCCTCTTGGAAGAACAGGAGATGCCAGCGGTGCTGGATTCTTAAAGACAAGGGTCAGATAAAGGCATGGGTTAACTCAGGCTGCAAGCAACTGAGGCAGCTTAGGAGAGGGACCATTTACAAGGGCATGTAGTATTAAGACAAGTGGTAATGTTTTTAAAGGGTAATGGCTTCAAACTGGAAGAGGGGAGGTTTAGATTAGATATTTGGATGAAATTCTTTGCTGTGAGGGTGTTGAGGCACTGGAACAGGTTGCTTAGAAAAGTTGTGGATGCACCATTCCTAGAGGTCTTCAAGGCCAAGCTTTGAGCAATGTGATCTTCTGGAAGGTGTCCCTACCCATGGCAGGGGGTTTAGAACTAGCTGACCATTGAGGGTCCCTTCCATCCATACCATTCTATGATTCTATGAGGCAGAAATATAAAAAAAAAAAAAAAACTATAAAAAATAATTAAAACCATCAAAAATAAAAATGACAACAACCTACAGCCTTGAAGGGAATTGCAACAACCAAAAAAATAGTAGCTACAGGCGTCTCTACATGTAGTTCATGTTTTCTCCAACAGCAGCATATCATTTCACAAAACAAATTTTCTTCTAAAGAGGTAACTTCCTTATTGCTGTACTGGGCCACAGGCACTGAAGGGAAATGTTAGGACATGCAGAACCAAGACGATATTGAGTAACTAGCTGTTACTCAGGAGAGAAACTTGTTGCTCAGAGACTCCTTCAAAAAAAAAGTCGGTTATACTCCTCACCCCAGAGTTAGATGAGATACTTTCCTGTTAGCTGAGAGCAATCAAGTGTTTGAAGAAAGATATTCAAAGAAGCGCTTCATTCAGAGATCAAAATAATACACAGGCCAAACAGCTTTGAGGATATCAAAAGATCATCATATGAATGAAAAACCCTCTACCATTATACTTATGATTCATGCACTTTAGCCAAAGTCTCTTTATTGAAAAACATGCATAAAGTATTTCAAATAAACCTCTATACCAAAAATATTGGAAAACACATTTTATATCTTTTTAATTCTGGTAACTTTTACTTCCATTGCAAGTATAACCACTTATATAGATGGATAAAATGGGAAACAGGTAGGAAGGGGAAAGTAGAAGGGAGTGGATATTTTCAATTAAATATCTGGTGGAGGAGTATTCCATACATTTTCACATAACATTTTCCTATTTGCAGAGCTAACATATCCATGCAGAGATGACTTCCCAGAACATCTACAATATGCAAATTTGCCAACCATTTGTGCAAAAAATAGTGTAACTTGGATTTAAACAGAGCAAAAATTAACACATCCCCAGCCCAACAGTGGAACACCACACCTGATCAAACATGAGCCTAGGCATGCAAATATTCTGGTTTGAATTTAGCAACAAAGAATACGCAGACCAGGAAGATTGTTATTAATCAAAGCTATCTGGATTTGCCTACTTTTGAGTTACCAATATCATTCAAGGTATACCTCTAAAAAGCCTTATTTGACATGCTAGATGGTGGACTACCTCTCAGTGTGGGTTTTTCAGGTAATAGTCTTATGGTTAGAGCACTCTATGAGAAATCACTAAATTACATCTTAAAATCTGAGATATTTCATACTCTGCTTCTAGCAGAGAAACATGAGTGGAAAAATACCCACTCATAGGGACTAATCTCGGTGAAGGACTTAACACTACTTCTTCAGTGAAGTCACTAAGCAAAGACTAAAAGATTAATGGGACCCCAGTAAAAGAAAATCCAATCTAGCCCATATTTACACACTTAGCTGGAGCAGTGTGACCCTACTCCATGCTCCCAATACTGTTTTCGTAGTATGTGGTAAGAACAATATAGCACATTACATAAACGGCATAAAAAAAACAAGTCAAAGAGGTCTCAATCTCTCTCCTATAGATCCTCCTGCAAAACACAGAATGGTCCTTCTGTCACATATTCTGTTGAAAACATCCATTTCCTTCTAGTTTCCCCTCCCTACTGGTTTCCCATTTATAGGAGTGGTTATACTCGCAATGCAAGTACGAGTTAACCAGGATTCAAACTCACTTCTTATGTTGTAAATGGTGCTTACTTATGCTCAAAGTTCAATTCAACATCATCTGTTTAACTCAACATTAAAAGCAGTAAGAAGACATTTCTTATGTTGATGTCAATGATTTCCATGTAATAAATCATCTGGACAGACTAAAACACAACTGGTGTGACAATTTCAGTGTCAGTTTGGTACTCAGGTTGACAGGTAGTACGTGGTAGAGGCCATTAAGTTCAAAACATTGGTTTTATCTCAAAAATTGAACCTACTTCAAAAAGACCAGCTGGGATGTTACATAAAGAAACAGGATTTTAATATTTTCCTTTTCTTATTTAATATCAGAAAAGAATTATTTTTCACTTCTATACAGAAATTAAACTGGGGGAAAAAAAAAGGTTATACTAATGACAATTGCTCTCTATGTCATATTTACTCTGTGTGCAGAGTTTGGGAAAAATACATACACAGCATTCCTTCTAGAAAACATAATAAAATTATAGATCACTTGAAAATATTCAAAAAATCTGTGGTTTTCATTTTTGAAAACAGAGAAAGTGGCCTGAGTGATACAAGATCATTAACAGGAGATGTAGGCTTTCATTCAGATGTGACTTGTTTGCATCCAATGTAAACAAGCAGTGACCATTTACTATCCAGCAGCTGTTTAGCAGCCAACATTAGATGATATGGGAGCTTCTGCTGGAGAGGTGTCCAGGTGACAGTCACAGCTAATTACCATCCCTGCCGACAGTCTCAAATAGTGTAGGAGAACAATAAGACCTAGAGACCATAGCAGCCTGTGTCTTCTAGACAGAAAGCAATTCCATAACAGAACAATGGCAAGGTATTTCTCAAATGAGCAGTCTACCCAATGTGTAACAGGATCTCAATTTAAGGTAAGATCAATAGAATATTTTTCATGAGAACTTGTCATGGTTTAACTCCAGCCAGCAGCCAAGCCCCATGCAGCCACTCTCCTACTCCCCCACCAGCAGGATCAGGGAGAGAATCAGAAGGGTAAAAGCGAGAAGACCCACGAGGTGGGATAAAGGCAGTTTAATAGGGAAAGCAAGAGCCATGCATGAAAGTAAAGCAAAACAAAGAATTAATTCACCTTCCCGTGGGCAAGGAGGTGTTCAGCCATCCCCAGGAAAACAGGAGTCCATCATATGTAATAGTTACTTGGTAAGACAAATGTCATCACTCCAAATCTCTCCTCTCTTCCTCCTTCTTCCCCCCACTTTATATACTGAGCATGATGCCATATAGTATGGAATATCCCTTTGGTCAGTTGGAGTCAGCTGTCCCATCTGTGTCTCCTCCCAATCTTCCACACACCCCCAGTCTTCTCACCAGCATGACAGTACAAAAAGCAGAAAAGGCCTTGTCTATGTGTGAGCACTGCTCAGCAATACCTAAAACATTATCAATGGCATATTCAGCACAAATCCAAAACATAGCTCCATACTAGTCACTGTCAAGAAAACGAAGTCTACCTCAGCCCAAACCAGAACTATCCGCATTTTGCATGGTTCCACATAAAATCTTTGAGACACCTTTTTTATTTATGGTAAGGGCTTTATTTTTCTGCTCAACAAATTCCACAGATTTGGTAGGCTTCAGAATCAGTCATTTAACATAACCTACCAGTATGTCATCATTACACTGTACTTATTTTGCATTCTGACAGCAAAAGAAACAATGAATTAGGAGAAAATTTCTTCTTTCCATTTTTTCTTACTGTGCAAGATTTTGCATTTACAGTGCAGAACTGTAGAGTTAAGCAGTTTTAAATTCTTTTCTCCTAGTACTATCACCATTAATCAGCATAAACACCAGGCTTCATACTGCTGTCATCCTTACACAGCATTTAAAACAAGAAGGTCAATTTTTCAAGTACCATTCAGTTTTGGTGGTTCCCTTCAAAAAACCTGTTTGCTCAGCCTTAATAGTATTACCTTAACAGAAAGCATAGGGCTGTAATGTTCTACTCTTTATGCTTACAAAAACAGCATAAAATAAAGAAAACCAAAAGCTTCTAACAGCCACAACTTTGCTAAAAGCCAAATCATATGTTGCTAAAAAAAATTACCATTTACATATAAAAAGCTCCTCAGTGTTCACAGCAAAGTCAACTGACTAAATGCACTAAAAAGTAGTTCTAAATCAAAACTATGTCATTTAGATTCCTGATGTAGCATGCAGCTGTGATACCACAGAAAATTTCCTTAATTTGATCAAACTTTCTAACACAGCAAAATGATTACTCCAGTTACAAAGAAGAAAAAAATAACTCATTGTATCTTTACATGTGAGGCATTCACTGTAGGTACTTCTCTCTGGTCTACTACTGTTCATTAAACAACTATGCAAAATGCATGTCTGGGATCCAAAAATGTCACAACTCTTTTAATTCTGAATTGCCATTGAAGGTGGCCACCCTCTACCAGGACAGCCTTCTGAACATGTTTTTACTTTGGCTGATGCTTCTGCTAAGTAAGCTCATTAATTCCTTGTTGATGACACCAAGGACTATAAACAGCCTATTTATACTACTTCACTTTTGTATTCTCCTGTTGAGAGCCTACCACATCAGACTTTTCTTTGGCTGGAGACTATTACATTATATTTATCACTATAGCAACTAATTTAATTGATTTGATGCAGGTTTCTCTTCCACCATAGGATGGAGCCACTATCCCTAAATATAATCTAAACATTTAAGAAAGAAAAAATTATCAGTTTATCATTTTACCATGTCAATGGAAGTATAATTAGGCTTCAGAAATTAAAGCATAAATGAAAGCCTAATGGGCTGTACATGCATACCCAGAACATGCTTTATAAACATGCTTATCTGTCAAGTGGAACTCAGTGTTTACTGGTTGCTCTCAGGGATAATTATTGTACAACAAACACATTTCTGAAAACAAAGATTCACAAAGTAATTAGGATAATGAGAAGCAATGCTCATATAACTGATCCAGGAATAAGCTTTGTCAGTTGAACAGATTAGAAACTCAAACAAGCAAGGTAGATTGAAAATTGTATTTACAATGCTATAAACAATGGAAAAATGGCAAAGTTCTGACTTCATTTTTGAAGCTGCAAGGTTTGATTGTAGTAAAATGATACAGTGAGAGATAATCCAGTATGAGGCTCCTGCAACTAGCTTTTGACAGAATGCTACTTGATATCAGAAATTTAAATTGATGTATTTCCGTACACATGAATAGAAGGTGTGTGGAAAAATACAGACCACCTTACATAGTCAAGTTCTTTCTTTTTACTTCTTTCCTTTTACTTTCTTAGAAATATGACAAGCCTGCTATTTTTAAAACATTTTTAGAAGTCATCATGTTCCTCTCCACATCCAGTTATGTTTTTCTTCAAAAAAGGCATCAGATGAAAAAAGACTGATTAAACTCTAGCTGATTTTAAAGGAATTCATAAAATCTTAAGTGCTACTTTACCTAGAAATAGCTTCATTTTTTTAATCTTCATTTTAAACACTTTCTCCCCTTCCACAGAGCAAAAAGCATTTTTTGCAATGTTTCAAATACTACCACTAAAGAAAATGTTCATGGTGCTTCATTAACATGTGGAATTGCAGTTGTCAAATCAGTGAAGCATTACATAAATGGTGGAGTGTTTTGACACTGCATATTTTAAGCTTCATGGTGTTTTTCAGTGTTATATGAAATGAAGAGCGTACTACACGTTTGAGGAACATCATCTACGCCAGCTGAGAGAAACTAATTAGAAACTGGTCCTTTAAGCACACCAGAAAATGCTTTCAGATTATCAGCCAACATTTGCCTTGTTCAGCTTCAGTAAAGGATGCAAAAAATAAGCAATGAACAATATGTAACAATTCAAATAGACAACTTCAGTCCTTAGAACAAAATATTGTCAAACATCTCATTGCTAAACATAAATATTTTTAAAGTGTCAGAGTTTAGTTAACTCTTTCTGAGGCCATGCTGATAGAAAATATATGCACAGAAGAACTCATATCTTGTCATAAAAAGCCTGGGACTCTTCAGGCATTTCTAGCACAAATTTAATAAAATATTTCCTATTGCTAATATCCTGTAATATGTACTCCCAGAATAAATATCAGTTCTTTGAAATCTCACTATATTGTTTAGTATATTCTCTATAATAACACATCGAATATGGCATTATGTACAAAATTATACTATTTAAAAGCATGGCCTGTATAATGTGAGTTTTTAATGAGAAGTCCAATGCAAAATGTGCTAAATTGCAAAAAATAATTACAAAATTCTTTTTGGAATAAGCCACTTCCACTGTCATCAGTATGCAGAGTCCTTGTAATATGCAAATAAAAGTGAACTACAGGTTCTCTTAACCAATTACAATCTTGTTTCAGAAAAAAAAAAAACCAAACCAGAAAACAAAACACAGAAAAATGTGAACGTAACATAGTTGGAAGGAATGGAATAGAGGGTTAAGAAATGCAGCAGGCACACTCCTGAAAACCAGATTCTATTTCTTATTCATCATAACCTACGCCTATTACAGCTCAACAAGACAAGCCTAGTGCAAAATCTTTTATGCTACAACTAATGAAAGGAATGCACCATAGGTATTTACCTATGTAGACCCCATTCAGCTTAGGTTGGGAAAATACAGTGTAGATTCATTTTGGCAAAACTGTTCAGGTCCATCCCGATAATGTAAGGGTTTTTTTATTATTATTATTGTGTAGAAACATTTTTTTCTATTCCCTTTGAAAGTTTCCCACTCTGATACTATGGACTAACTTGCATTCCCCAGAAGTATGGGCATTAACTGCACATTATATAACTGCTTGAAAATTATTCTTGCCAAGAGAAAAAAAACAGACCGAAAAAAAAAAAAAACAATCAGGAAAAGAACAGACCTTTAAGAGTGTTAATAATCCAGGTACTTGATTCTTGCAGATACATTATCTGCAACCCAATGTAATTAATGGACAATCTATCAAGTCTGAAAAAGAATATACAAAACTCTACTGATAACCTGAGATGCAGCTCTAAAACTGACAAAACTAACTAAACTGCTGGGGATATGCTAAGGAAGTGACAGTGGTTATTCCAATGGAATTTCAGAGAACCACGTATGATCCTGGGGATAAGGCATCCGTCACTTGATTAAGTAGGTGCTTCCTAAAAGAATGAACGTAAGCAAAACAGCAACTCTTCATGGAAGGTGGATGGAGTTAGCAGAGTGTGTATGTGGGGAGAGCAGTCTGGGAGGAATCTGGTAACATCTGATAATAAACAGTGAACAGTGGACCACAGTTACTACCGCTAAAAAGTTTGTTCTAAAATCCAAGAGATGTTACTGTTTGGAGTGGAAATGACATATCTACAACCTAAGGGCATCTCATTCTCCTGAGAAGCAGCAATATTAAAGTGTCGATCTACCTGCACACAGGGGAGTGGGGAGAGATGTGTTGAGGGGCAAGTCTAAGGAACAGAACCTATGCCTGCCAGGTTCGGATACTGGCCTTTGCCAGAAGCATTACCTCAGGTGGGAAGAACATAGATTTATGCCCAGCAAAAGCACCAGGATAAATATGTACTTACTGCAGTAAGCGATTAGGAGACTGGCCAGGATCATGATAGCCCAGAAAGTTGAGGACATGCTTGGCAAGGTGTTGGCATCTTTCCTACTGCTTCTCCTGGGAGATGGAGCCATTGAAGCCACTTCCCCGGTGGGGGTGGAAAGTCAGATAGTTTCACCAGCCAGGTCTCCCTTTGACTGATGGCCTTTCTCCACGCGTAATCCTCAAGGAAGGCATCTTCCAACGACCCTGCAGTTCATCATCAGCAACATGGTCCTGTTGCAGGAATCATCTTCCAGCCAGAAAGCCAAGACGACTCTAATGTCTGCGAGGCTCAGGCGCAGTGGCGGGATTCACTGGCGTGGTGGGTTTCACTGCGTCTCGGATGCCTCGCGTGGTGCTGCGCTTCGAAGATGTCCCACGAACGAGCCTCTTTTTATTTATTTTTTTTTCCCCCTTTCCTTTTCTAATTTGCCGAAGTTGTTCCGCCTGCTGGGCTCTCCCCCGCCTCCCCCTCCCCTGCTAACGAGGGCCGCCCCCAGCCCNGCGGAGGGTCGGCGGCTGCGGGTCTGCTCCGCTCCTCTGCGCCGCCCGCTCCGCTCTCAGGTTCTGCCGCTACAGCAGCGCCGGCTCTTCAAGTAAAGAAAAGCGGCAGGAGGAGGAGGAGGGGGCTGGCGGGCACGCCCACAGGGGCTTGGAGCCCNNNAGAGCCGGGTCTGGCCCCCGGTGCCTGCCCGCGGATCGGGGGAGCCGCCGGGAGGGAAGGTAGCGGAAATCTTTGCCCCTAGCTGAGTCGGGGTCTCCACTGAAGGAGAAGCGGCCCGCGCAACTCTCTCTCCCCGTCCTCTCACCTGCACTGTGCGGTTCGAAGTCTCCACGGGGTATTCCGCCTAGACACGACTCATGGGTGTTAAAGGAAACAATTCCTCCTTCTATATCCATCTGCGGTCCTTAAGGATCCTTATGGGGACATCGGTTTCTGTCGCTGAAATGGCTGCAAGACATCGATATGAAACCCAATTTAGAGGGCTTGAGTTCTCATGTGTGCCCGTAGTCCTTATGGTAATAATAAAAAACTTAAATGTTTTAAGAGAGACCAGGTAGTTGAGCTTTTCCATTTGGAGTCTCCATAGCAATGTCTTCAAATTAATATTTTAAGTTCTGCAGAAGGTAGTCGTGTTCCAAGTACCAGCAGACTTGGCTGACTAGAAGAGGAGCTTGGTCACAAAATGTCCCCATTGTCTCCTCCTGCATAATGAAAATACCGTGAAAAACCTGATCCATGTTTCTTCATAAGCCCCAGGTTTGTCTGCTTGTTTGCCACTTAAATATCTGGACTTAAAATTGCATATGAAGGATGCAATATTTACAAGACAGGACTGTAGGGACTTTTTTAGTATAGCTACACTTGACTAAATACTTGTAATTAAGTTCAGGTTTGCACCACAAGGACACTGCCATGGTAATCTCTTTGATTTTAGAGATTTTCAACCAGAATAGTTTCATCCTGAACTGGTAGAGCAGTAGACTGATGTGTCAAACATCCTTCACAGAGATGAAGCTTTAACCATTGTTTGGGTACAACTACATTTGTATACCAGAATAATCTCCTTCCACGATGAACTTTCTTTGCCCTTATTTTCAAAGGAATTTCTTTTCTATTATATTTAAGAACTAGAATAAAACAAAACTCAAACATGAAGACAACATGGGAACCTATGTTCTTCTCCCCTATATAACTTAAAAGAGCATTTTATTATTATTACTATCATGTAGAGATTAAACCTTTGTAACCCTTCTATCTCTGACTTAGACAATGTATTTTCTCTGTAAGTTGATATAAATTCCATATGTCACTTGTAATCCTGAACTATTACTTCTGTTTGATACTGCAAGGTTCTACTGCATAATGAGTGTTTTTTTTATAAACAGGACTTTCAAACTTCCCATTCTCAGAATAAATGTAAATAAGCAACAAAAGTGCCTCAGCATGACATGCTGCTGTTCACTCCAATTCCAGGACTAGCATGTAAATTAAGCAGTTTTCTGTATGAAAAAAAAATACTTCCATTACAGCTGTGAGTAATGAATGTGCTGTTGACTAGCATGCTTTAAACACTACTATTAAAAAAAAAAAGGCACAAGTATCTTGAAAAGTAATATATAGAATGATGTACAGATTAAGAGACTTTAAAGCCACAAAAGACAGCTGTAGTAGTATATATGGCATTATACCTTTCAGTAGAGTGCACAAAATTTTATGTAGTAAATCTTACACTTTGCACAAGAAATTGTGGTTATACAAGAGGATTTCCCTTGGAAATGCATCCAGCTTTCAGTCTGAGGAGTAGAAGTCATGATTACTGTTCACCTAAATAAAGCTTGAAGGTTGATCTGGAAGCTGAAGTCTTGCTTTGATAATTCTGAAAACTGACATTGTTCACTTGTAAACAGGTTAATTCCCATGTCAGAGAACTACTCAGTTACTCAGAAAGCAAGGTACCATTCATTGAGAACAGGAACCACTGAACTGAGGCCTTGGTTTCTATACAACTACCTGTAATAGTTTTAGATAAGGCATTTTATATCAAGAAAGATTTTCAAATGTTGCATTCTGATTTGATTGTCAGACAATCAAAGACAAGACAAGACTTTAAATCACACTTAAAATGCAATTTTAGGTCACTGCTGATTTGTTCTGTAGGTATACGTTGATCTCCAGTAACAGCTTGGCTGTTCTGCACTGTCTCTATTGAAAAGTATTTAACGATACTCACAAAGTAAAGTCTTAGTCAAAAAGTGGTGGAATGTAATATTAAATTAATTTGCTTGCCTCTTTCTTGACATGTCCCCCTCACATTGATTTTCAAGGAATATGTGTGGTCTGTCTTTAATGTCTCCCTCATTTCCCAAGAAATTCCCAGTATTCAAATCTGTGAGTACAGAAATGTAGAAACAATGTTTAAAATCAGGGACAGATGTCTAAAAGCTGAAAAGAAAGTAGAAACCTGAGTTAAAGGTTGTATATCAAATTGAAATACCCTTTTCAGAAATCAGATTTGCTCCCATACAGTCAAAGATACAGATCTCTCATTCTGCCATTGCTGTTGGAAGAGGTAATATTTACAAGGAAATTAAAACAATATTTAAGCTATTTATTAAGATAGGCTGTGCCATTGCTCCAACAGCAATTATAAGCACAGAGTAGCTATTGACTTAGGCGTAGTTTGAAGCCTGATGTATGCTGTATCTATGTGTCAGAGTTTGTCCATGATGTGTATATGCATCACTGCTTTCTGCTAGGATGTCAGACCTGTAAAGCCTGTGTAGTGATGTTGACCTCTATTACAGATGCAAAGTACAGAGGATAAATCTTAACATTCATCACACAATAAAGGATGTGCAAGTTAGAAAGCAGATAATGTTCCTCAGGTCTTTGCAGAGACACCTTCCATTCTTTCTGAGTTAGCTTATTTACTTTGAAAATAGAAGGTTTAAGTAAATAGTTGGTAAAGTTCATGGCAGCTCATTGATTCAGTGTACCTCATAAACAATTCACAACAAAAAATATTCAAGCCAGCAACTGAGTTTTTGCTTTAGATAAAGTAAAATTGTTCAGTTAATTCTAAATGTTGATTTCCAGGAAAGAGGAGAATAATATCTGAAGAGAAATTATCTGAATAGATATTATTATTTAGATCTGTTAATTTTGGGATAAATATGAGTAAAATATCTGTAACATAATAGCAGCAGTTAAAACTTTTTTACAATGTTAAAAACATGAATTGCATACAAGAGCTATGTGATATAAAGTTGTTTTATCTCAACAGAATTTTCAGAGGAAGAGCAGTGGAGCTTAATACTAAGAAAGTAAATGCTTTATTTAAACATTTATATTGCTCTGGATGACTCTTTGTAACAATCCATAGCACCTCTTTAACAGCTCTAGAAAGTATCAGAAAAAAAATGCAGGAGAATTGCCATTTTCTCTGTCTTCCTTGAGAAGAAGGGACCAGTGGAGACCAGTCAGGGGAAAGAGATTCATGGTTAAAGAAAAACAATGGTTTTAGTTAGATTTTGTGAGAAGATTTGCTTCGTACTTACTGATTTTAGGCCATCTTTGGAAAAAATGTTTTAACTAGACTCATACCTCAATGGGGTTTTTTTAGTAGTTGTTTAGTGCCTGTAGTATTGACCATCTATTTAGTCGGGAAGTTTTTGCTATTGGTTTGCATGAAGCAGAAAATTGTTATATTTGTGACAAAGAGAAAGGAAAAAGAAGAGACTGACTATGTAGATGCATGCTGATTTCATTGTAATGTGAAGAGTTCAGTCCTTCAATAACAGAAATCATATTTGAGTCTGAATGGCACTGAACTGCATATATCTGAAACTTAGTTCTTGCCCACTATTTCAGTAAAAGTCTTTGTTTACAGAGTACTTTAAAAATTTGCAGAGAGACATTTTGGTACATGAAAGAGGCTTTTTTAAGGTCAGTAACAGTAAGATCCTGCCGGCGGCTGTGGCCGTGTGGGTAAAGCCGCCGCCCCTGGATCCGTGCTCCTTCTCGGAAGGATGCCGGTTCGAGTCCTGCGGGTCTCGCTCTGCCAACTTCGTCCGGGCTTGCCCCGGCCAAGGCTTAGAGTGTCCCAGGGCTAAAGGGGGTGGGGCCAGTTCCGCGCACGCTGAGCTCCACGTAATAAATCCATTCGCGCAGGCATAAAAAAAAAAAAGCATCGTCGTTCGCGACGGCTAGCCACACACACAACAGTAAGATCCTTAAGAACAATTCTCTTAATGCATAGGCAAAATATATGTAGAGGGAAGCAGTTGACCACTCAGTGACCAAAGCTAAAGTCACGTTGCTTTATTGCATTGTACTGTCTGTGTGCCAGGTGCTCTCACCAGTGAGTGCTTTTGTTGGTTTTGCAAACATATAACTACAACCTGTTACTTGTAGGCTGTGCCTTTTCACTCATCTTTCAGTAGCATATTCAAGCTACCAGTTAGTAGTGGATTTTTTTGTTTCTCTAGCCATTATTAGTTTAGCTGGGATTTTTTTCTAACCTTAATTGCCTTCCAGTGACATTATAGATATTGTTTGATATAGATACAGTTTGAAAAGTTGTATGTGCTTTTGATTTAACATGAAAGCTTTCATAAGTTATGGGAAATCCTCAGTCCATAAAACAAAATAAGTGAAGTTGTTCACTGGCACGTATGTTAACCTGTCCAATTATTTGCAAAGCCAAACATTTAAAAAAAGGAAGAAAGTGACAATGGGAATGTGTTGCCAATACAAAACATTTTTATACCTGTCTGTATAACTGATGTGTTGACACAACATCCGCATTATCATCCTGATATCCTATATCTCCACGAAGGAGAAATATTTAAATATGTATTTTAATTCCACTTTGTATCAAAGGCAAGTCTGGGTTTTTGTTCGCTTTTTGTTTGGTTGGTTTTTTGTTTGGTTTTTTTCAAATTTGACACTACTATATTATCCTATCAAAATTTTTCTGCCACTTTTAAGAAATCCTAGCTATAGATGACCAAGAGATTAAATTAAGTTTTGCAAAACTACTGCATTCTCACTTAAATCCTGAAAATCTAGAGATTAAAAAAACCCCACTTAACTGTTGGCAAAAGAAGCCCAAATATCAGCTCTAAAGCTTAGTAATAGCATGTACTAATAAAATGTTTATTTTTATGATGTGGGTGTGTAAGATTGTTTCTTTGCATTGAAATGCCTACAACTGATGTGGCAGATAAATACATTCCTGTCACTTAGCAACCTTCACTCATTTGGAAAAAAAAAAAAATTGGGGATATCTGAAACGCTATTATTGAAAGTGTCTGGAATTTAGCAAATTACCAAATCATTCAGAAGTAAGTCATTACCTGAGCTACAGTGATGCAATATACTGGATTTGACAGCAAGAACCGAAATAACTATCTTGCATACATGGATAATTTAGGAAGGAGAGTTATTTAAAAAAAAACTAGGAAAGAAATCAGAACATGAAACAGCAAACAAACCTGAAATAAATCCAAATATGGCAAATTGCTTTCATTATGGCAAATAGATAGAGAATCAGAGGGATATGAAATCATGATTAGGAGCAAATTTTCATCTTGGAAATTACATAAAATATTAATCAGCTCAGTTGTGAGTTAAGTCTAGTTTAATTTTGTGCAATCAAGTGAAAGGGACACTAAATTCAGTATGTGTTCCAAAATGTCCAGAAAAATCTGCTTTTGATACTTGATATATAACACATGGAATTCTTTTACAATAGTTTGAAAGCAAGGAAATAATTAATTTTTTGGGAATTTATTCCATTTTTTCTTTTTTTTTTCCTTCTTTAATTTGCTTCAACATTTTTCCCTTCAATGACATACCATAATTTGATAACTTACACATTGTGCATGTGTTAAGAAGTTTACAGTCACAAAGACCGAATTTTTTTGTCACTCCTGTTTTTTTTCTGTCCTGTATCTGTTAGTTTCCCTGAACTGCATTCTGTAGGAGAGAGAAATCGAAGTATCCTATACTTGTCTGTATATGCAATCAGCATCTACCCATTCAAAAGGAAAAAGCATCCTTGAGGTCTGGCAACTGCATGATCCTGTCTTTAGGGATTGTGCTCTGTAGCCACCTATGGATATGCTATGTAAATCCTTATTTCCTTTGACATTTTAACACACACAGACTGGAAAGGTAAGGGCATATGAGGCTAACTGTGTGTATTCTTGCCTTTTTCTGGAAATCACACCACTGCTTCACAGACCTTGCTGTAGGAGAAGAAAGAGATGGTATTAAGTCTGAAGGCAGAGTGCAGGGTTATGTTCCAAGAGCTGACTTGTGTTGATAACAAAACCAATACGTTTTCTGAGCAGCTCTTTGACAATGATTTCAATGTCTCTTGTTGCCTTAGTTTCTGCTGGAGCCATGAGTTGTTGTTTTTTTTGTTTGTTTGTTTGTTTGGGGGTTTTTTTGTTGGTTTTTTTTTTTTTTCTATGAAGATCTAGAGCTTTTTGATGAAATGTTCTGTTTGAAGGTGAGGTAAGGCACAAACATTTTAAAAAATGTATTTTTAAGAACTCATCTCAATGATAGGGCAGTGAATGCAGATGTGCTCCATGTAAGCTGTACTTGAATAGTTATATTCACCATGCAGCCATATGGCTGATGAATGAATAGTAGGAAATTTTCCCAGGGAAAGAAATATTGGCAAACCAAGCAAAGCTGCAGGTTTAAAAGCTAGAATTTTCATCTAAAGATGATAAGACTTACAGATAATGTTGTTCTTTTGCATTCTCTCATTTGCCAGTTCAACTATTTGTTGTTTAGAAAGGGGATGAAATGGTGTTTCTGGTATCATTATCCTGTCTTTCAGAAAGCAGCTAACTTTCTGTAATCAAGAAGTCCCTCACGTGAATCATTGCCTTACAGAGTGGAAATTAGAAACTCTTGGTTTACTCTAAACCATCGTGTACAAACTGCAGCCTGTGAGCCTGATGGAGTTATTTGCAGAAGTGGATAAGCTGTGTCTTGAATAATACTGCTGAGGAGCAGACAGGGGTTGCAATTTTCAGTGTTTTTTCTGGACAGCTGAAATGCTTAGTTCATCATCAAACATAATCTTCTATTATCTAAAATAGGATTTTAGATGTAAGGTAGGAAAATAAAAGGTACCAAAAGGTAGAATGGATAACAGTAAATTACAAACAGGAGCAATTTACTAGAGATCTTATTGGTAGAATAATTTTTAGTTTGGGATTCTTGACTTCAGCTGGGATTGTTGTGGGGACAGTGGAAGGCAGGACAAAAGATGGTGAGATGGCAGTAAATGTTGAATTATGGACGGATATTTTTTCATAAGGCAGTGGACATATTTGATTCTAAAGGTGTCACTTCCATGTGCATCCTGCAAAATTTTGTCCATGCTGAAGCATGACTTTGGATAAAATGTTTTGCTTTCACAGAGCACTAAGCTCATAAAGTTCAAAACTGGGAAGTGCAAAGTCCTGGACCTGCAGAGGAATAACTTCGTGCATCACTATGGACTGAGGCAAGTGACTTGGAAAGAAGCTTTGCAGGAAAGGACCTGAGAGGCCTGGGGACATCAACCCCATCACCATAAGCCAGCAACCCGCTCTTGCAGCAAAGAAAGCCAGTGGCCTCTTGGGCTGCCTTAGGCAAAGTGTTGCCAGCAGGTTGAGGAAGTTGATCCTTCCCCTCTAGGTAACACTGATGAGACATGTCTGGAGTGCTTTGTCCCATGCTGAACTGCCACAAGAGGTAGTACAGGAAAGGACAGGAGTGGTATCTCTCTCTCCAGTGTGACAAAGGGATGAGAGGTTGATAAAGGAATTAGAGCATCTGTTGTACAAGGGTAGACTGAGATTGTTTATTATCCAAAAGAGAGGCGGGGAGGTGTGGGGGGTGTGGGGTGTATGTGCGCGTATGTCTTATCAATGGGTCCTGATGGGGGAAGACAGATTCTTCTTATACAGTGAAAGGAAAGGACACAATAGGTACAAATTAAAATAGAGGAAATCCCACTTAAGCATAAGAAAAAATATTTTACTTTGAGGGTGATCATACACTGAAACAAGTTGTGCGGTGGCATTGTGCAGCCACCATCCTTAGGCATATACAAACCCTGTGTGGATAAGATCCTGAGCAGTTTGGTGCAATTTAGCTTGCTCTGAGAAGGAAGGTAGGACTAGACAAATTTCAGAGATCTTTACCACCTTCAACAGTTCTATAAAAATTAATTTTAAATGAGAATAATTTAAATAAATAAATAAATAGCTACAATGTCTTGCTTCTTTTCAAGAGTCCTATCTAAGACACTAAATAATATTTATTCTTTCAGATTACATGATGAGGACTAGGTACCTCAGCACAGGGTCTAACCATAAAGTCAGCAAATGGTGCAATTTAAGAAGTAACTAGCAGACACCCTCTTTAATATGTTGAGGACAAAGGTAACTCCTGTCCTCTTATTAAGACTCTAAGTGCTTTTTTATCCACCTGAATCTTTATCATGTAACCTACTCCCGAGGGCTGTTACCTATCATCCTTCCTTCTAACCAAGTATTGTGTTTAGAGGAGAATAAAGTGGTAGCAATAAGACAGATGCCACACCATGTCCTCAAGGCCTCCTAGTCATTATGACATTTCTTCGGGATGTATGGGAGCTCAGTTCTGTTCTCTTCTCTGCCGTGGGCAAATCTGCATCAATCAATGGTTCTATAATGGGGCACTTATAATCCCCTTGTTGAAAAAAATGTTGCCATACATGTAATAAATCAAGATTTACAGGGCAGAATGAGAAAGTATAAAAATGAAACTGTAGCTAACTATTTATGTGGATACTCACCTTGAGAGGAGACCAATCTTTTCTTGCCAGATCCCAGGATAGTTCATATAATTTTAACAATGACTGTATAATGAGCTTAATTACGAAAAAGACAGGCTATTGAAGAAGACTGATATCAGAAAACTTTATTTACTAGGTCTTAGCTTTCATGCTTTGTCTGCAAATTGAGTATCTCATGTAAGTATGTAATTTCCATGGCAAATTTGGTGTCATGTTGCAAATAATGATAAGCCATAGCATTGACTTTCTGACATTGCATCAATTTCCAATCAACACAGCTATTTTTGTGAATAGTTACATCTAGGACGCGATTTCATTAAACAAACAAACCAAAAAAAACCCCTGTTTATTAGTATTCATAACAAGGTTTTTTGACAAGATCAAACAAATGTTACAATTAATACACTTTTATTTACTTATCTGAATGCTCTCTTTCTTTAGATTCAAATTCTTCTTCATCCTACTCAGACTAAATCTGTTCCTCTTTTATTGATATAAACACCTAATTAGAAAAGTAAGGTTACTGGGAATAATACTTTTTTTGCAAAAATATTTTTAAGTAGTTCAAAACTTATTTGCCTTCTTCTCTACACCTTCATTTTTTAGTTTTTAAAATCTACAAAATGAGAAATCAGATGCTTCTTCACTGCACTTGGGATTAGTGTAATCCAAATTAAGTATTATGTAGTGTTTATGCCTAGCATTTCTGCATATACATTTCACTTGCTGTTTACACAGAACCCATACCTAACACTGGGGCCTCTATGGGGAGCAGGGTTGTGCTTTGCTTTGCCTCACCTGTGGCACTGGTGCCAGCTGTAATGGGGACACCACCCCCATCTCTGCTTCACCATGGTGAGGTTCTAGGTTTTCAGGATTTGATGCAACTGAGGGCTGAAAACATGGCATGGTGGCAGAACGGAATGTCAAACTGCCTATGGATCCTGTGCAAGTTCTGGTGGCCTCTGGCTGTCTGGATACAAGAAGCTATAGAAAATTACCCTTTGTGAATCTTGCCCAGAGGGCAAGATAACAGTGTTATCTTTTCTCATTATAAAAAGGTATCTTATATTCAAACCTGAATATACAGCAGTATAAGTAGGAAGACAGAATGGCTCAGCTGTGTATGTTAACTTGTCATAAACACATTTCATAGAATCATACAGTAGTTTGGGCTGGAAGGGACATTTAAAGGTCATATAGTCCAATCCTCCTACAATGAGCAGGGACATCTTCAACTAGATCAGGTTGCTCAAAGACCCGTTCAACCTGACCTTGCGTACTTGAAGGGTTGGGTTATCTGCCACTCTGGAAATCTGTTCCAGTGTTTACCACTCTCATTGTAGAAAAATTTCTTCCTTAGATATAGTCTGAATCGATCATCCTCTAGTCTAAAACTGGTAGCCCTTTTTCTGTTACAATGGGCCCTCCTAAAACATTTGACCCCATATTTCTTATAAGCCCCCTTCAAGTAATGAAAGGTCACATAAAGGTCTTCCCAGAGCCTTCTCTTCCTCAGACTGATAATCCCAAAACCCTTAGTCTTTCCTCATGGGAGAAGTACTCCAGCCTCCTGATCATTTCTGTGGCCCTGCTCTGGACTGTCTTCATCTGATCCATGTCTTTCCTGTGCTAAAGACCCCAGGGCTGGATGCAGTACTCATTTCCTTCACAAGACCTTAATAAGTGATAATTCCCCAAGTGTTTGGCATATTAGAACTGGTTCATTGGCACCCTAGAAAGGCCTCTATAACTAGCGCATCTTGGTTCTGCCTTCTGTTGGGCATACTAATGAATGGCTGTGAATATTGACTTTGTCTTTGTCTGAGACACTGCTTTGCTACTCCCCTATGGAGCTTCATTTCCTCCATCATGACAATATCCTGCAACATTATCTGCAGCTGAATAAAACTGTTTTGTGTTTGGAATAGGGTGAGCCACACAATCTGTTCATACAATTCTAGGTACTGGACTGAAAAAAAGGTGTGCAAATTTTAAAAAATAATTTAGCTTAAAATGAGGAAACAACATACTTTTTTACAAGACCTCTAATGAATATTTTAATTATTTTTTTTTCTTGCTCTGAGGTTAGCAGGACAATAAAAATGGAACCCAAACACATTTCTGTGTCATCATGAATTAAGGCATTAAGTAGAATACCTTGACAAGTTGCCAGCCCTCATCATTAGGGGCTTCTCTGATGCTCATTCCACATTGAATTTTAAGTCTCATCAGCTGTGTGAACCATCTTTGTTAGGTAGGAAGAACCTTAACAATGTCTTTGTTTATTATCTGGACATCTCATGAAGCTAACGTGACACTTCAAGTCTGATGTAAATGTCTTTATGTCCATAGGCTCGCTTTCAAACATGCTAAGTTTTGATATCTGATGTGACAGAGACTTTCAGGTATCTATGTTGCTTAAAATTGTTCAGAATTCTTCCCTTATCCACCCCTAAAATTACCTACTATAGCCAAAATGCCCTTTCACACACAAAAACCTCTGTGCTTTCTGTCAAATCTACACAATATTTTAAGCAAGTCATAAGAAGAACTGGCTTTGGGAAAAGGCTGAGTAAAAAATCTTAAGAAGTTTTGAGGATGAGAACTCTGAAGATTTTGAGTGATCTGCATGTTCTTCAAACTNCTGCCTTATAGTTAACTATGGTGCTGGATGAAACTTTTCTAGACAGTATTCTTTTCTTTTTGTCTTGTCAGTTTCAGTTTCAGTATAGTTTTAAGAGACAGGTTTTGAATCATTAGACTTTTCACCTAATTGTGAAGCAAATTACAGACTTAATGTGGCAAGAGCTGAGCCTGTCAATGCATCCATTTCTTTTAGTTTAATTGTAGTCCATCCACCTTAGCTCCTTTCTGAGCTACTCTTAAACTTAGATAACATTCTTTATGAGATTTCTCATAAACTAAAATGTCATTCTCGGAAACTGATACTTTCCAATGCTGCAGAATCATGCACATTTTTCTAAGGTGATTCTGATGCCGAATTAGAAGCAAAATAGTAACTATCTTTTAACTAATATCAGAAAGATGTCATTTTGTCTCTTCCAGGAAGATCTGATGACAATCATTTTGACAAAACATTTTTTCACCTAAAAATGTTGACTTGAAGAAACCAAAGCTTTTCACTGAAATGCATATCTTTTCAATAAAAGTTTTATAATGAAAATTTTGTTTTCAGGTCCAGGATAGAATTCCTAACCAAATTCTGAAAAACTGAGGTACACCTACCTCTGTGGTCAGGGCAAGTTAGAGGACCTGGGTATAATTTGCTTACTTTGAGCTTCGTTCCAGCTAAGCCTGGGCCTGCCACTCTCAAAGTGACTGGCCTCGGTGCTTGAATGCTTGGGTTTTTGAGATAGATCTCTCTCAGTCACCCTTAATATCTTCAGAACTTTCTATATATCTTAGATTTTTGACTACATGAATGTAAAACAGTTGAGAAAATGATAACAATGGTAACTAAAATAAAATTCTTTTTCTTTTCAGGTCAATCTACTTGTCAGAGTGCAAAAGAAGACGTTTGGATGTATGTAGTTAGGAAGACTCATATAGTATATTAGAAATTCTACTTAGAGTTTCAGCTTTGTGTTGATTCATAGCACCTAATTCTCCTTGATTTAAGTGAAATTATCTCTAAAGGTGCAGGTAGAAAGCTTGAGCATTTCTTTTTATAAGCTTTAACAAAGAAAGACCCTGTAATTTTAATGCTAAGAAAATATTTGCATATGTTATTTTTTATGCATATTTTATATAGCAATTAAATTTTCTGCTTAAATACCATGCTATCTTTCTTGGGTAGGTTCTAATTTCTAATATTCCATTTCACAGTAATATAAAATTATTTGGATTAGTCAAGGAATTAACCAAATAGTTGAGGACTTATGTTCTAAATAATCAAAAGAGTTAACATTGCAGACAGCTACTGTTAGAACAGTGGACTAAGAACACAAGCTATGTAAAATCATTTCTTCTGCATTAATCTGAGGCACTCAAAATTGTGGCAGGTGATTAGAACTGTCAAGTGGGCAATTGTACATATATAAACATCAGAAGATACTTTTTTGACTGGAACATAACATTTGTGAAACACCTTCGTTGTTGGGAATGAATTACTAAAAAATATCTATTTAGAGTGCAAATAAGTTTAAGAGCATATTATGTGAAAATTATAGTTTTTAAAATTAAAATAAGTTATTATATGATAGCAAAGAGTGCTACTGAACATACTTATTTTGCTAAATAAAGGGAGTGTTTATTTATAAGATTTTAAAAAATAAAGTGTGACTTGCCTTTTAAACTGAACTAGACATTATGTAGATCATGAGCAAAATGCTATTTTTCATGTATCAAAATAACTAGAGCTTCTTGACCATCAGCTTTTTAATGCATTATGTTTGAACAGGAACTGAGGTCTGTACATTCTGAAGCATGGGTTACTGAAATAAGAAAAAAAGGTGATTTACTATAAAACTATAGCCTTGTTAATTACTTCTTAGCAGCCATCCATCCCAGGATCACTCAATTGCAATAGGCAAATCCATGTTTAGCCTACTCCCAATTTTCACTAAGGATTTAGAGTTCTGCATCTGCACATGACCTGAATTGCCTTATTTTGGTCAAGCACCTATCTTTTGCCTGTGACCTTCTGGATCTGTGACACAGTCAAGTCAGGGTTCAGATCTGCTAAGTACTCTGACAGTGTATCAAATGCACCTTATCAGAAGAGCTATTGCAAAGTGTAATCATGTCCACAGTCTTTCTAACACCTGTTACCATGATACAGAAGGCTCACCCTTGGATGTTAAACAAATTATTATGGCCATTCACTCACGAAGCTTGAGATAATTTATATTCTAAACCCATCTCCAGAAAAGCATCTTCAAATTCACCTTTCTTGCTCCCCTAGAAAATGAGTAAGTTTTACTGTGCAGAAAGCATTTTAAACCGAAGAGTAACTCTGTGACCAAACAGCAGGGCATTTCACTGTCACGATTCTTTCCTTCCTTCCTTCCTTCCTTCCTTCCTTCCTTCCTTCCTTCCTTCCTTCCTTCCCATTAATGATTGCTTAAGAGAAAACTTATATGTCACCCAAGAGGAAAGTGCTGCTTCACTAAGTGACTCCATCTATTAATTTCTCAATAATAAAATGGATAAAACAATTGCATTTCTACCCAAACACTTTGGTAATTGTTGATGAAAGACACAATTTAAAAATGCATATATCAAAAGTCCAGCTATCGCAGTACTTGATGGCATTTCATTCCAAAATTAATTGATTATGATAATTTTTTGTAGCTGTTAACCATATTGCCATATACAGAAATAATTTTTTCACTTTTCTCCATTAGGCAGGCAAAAGGCAGTTCTTGCCAGATGTACTGGTTTGGACTGGTATGGTTAAATTTCTTCATAATAACTTGTATGGATCTATGTTTTGGATTTGTGCTCAAAGTCTGGTGATAGTGTTGATAACCCACTTGCATTTTCATTTTTGCTGAGCAGTGCTTATACAGTGTCAAGGACTGTTCTACTTTTTGCAGAAACCCACCAGCAAGGAGGCTGCGGATGCACAAGAGGTTGGAAAGGGCTCACAGCAGGGACAGCTGACCCAATTCACCCATGGAATATTCCATACCATAGACATTCTCCTCAGCAATAATACTGGGGGGCCTGGGTGTGGGCCAGGCATGCTGTGTTTCTGGGACTGACTGAGCATCGATTGGTTGGTGCTGAGTACCTGTTTTCATGACCATGGACTGGACAGTGCCTGTCAGTCTACTCACTTCATTCATGACTGCCTGGGAAGGAAGGAGCCAAGACAGAAGGAGAAAAAAGAGGAAAGAAGAATGAACAAAATGAAAAACATTTTTTTCTAAGACGTTGGCAGTAGTGTGTTAGGTTCTACTGAGCCTCTATGGTGAATTATACTAAGTTATGAATTCAACTTTAGTTTTTTTGAATCCTTAGCAGGATTACAACTTTCACTGCAGATTGCAGCATCCATTTGAATGTAAAAATTCTGTGTCCCTTGATCTTGTTGGTTGTGCCTGTGCTCTTGTGAAAGAACAACAATGCCCTAGTGGTCATATTGAATATCTTTCTTGCCTTCCACCTGCATAAATGGCAACAAGTGAGTTTTCTCATAAACCTGACTATTCAGTGATTTAACAATTGGCTACTTTCAGCTTGGTGCTATGTGGACACTTGGGCACAGGAAAATCTGTGTGTTCTAGAGGTGGCATTTACCTACTTTTAGTTTCACAGTTCACACTGTAGGTAGGCCAGGTAATTAAGATGACCTTTGGATATCCATATCTACTCTGCCTGATAAACTATGACAGTTGCCAGTACTTGGAGAATCTTGAATGTGTTTTCTATAGGGTCATTTCTCAATTTTGAATGTTTCCATGCAGAAGCTGTTGGATCCACTCCATTTTTTGTAGTAGGTGACAAAGAAAAAATTTGAAAGAGGTGTTTCCCTAAGGAAAGGAGAACATTATTCTAAAAACATGTCACTCAAACCAAATTCCGAGGACTTGCCTGTCCTAAAGACTGAGACTTGAGACAGAATGGGATTTTTGCTTTTAGGATGTCATTAGTTTATTTTGTAGCTGAATAAGTGTAAAGAGTTAACTGATAATAAAAACTATTGGTAAACCTGCATTTGTAACCAAAGAGGTAAAGCTTGCTATAGCCCAGTGTTATATGGTGGACAGAAACTAGAAATATCTCCGAGGAACTGCGAAGTACTAATGAGCGGGCAGCTCATGAGGTCAGAAACAAGGTTCACACACCTTCAGTGTTCAGAACTCAGAACATTAGGGAGCTAAATTTCAGATCAAGAGAGTATTAAAACAAGTGAAAATACATTGTTGGCTTCAGTCAAAGCAAGTGTTTATTCAGTAAGTGGTACTGCAACACCTTCTCAAGGAAAGTGATGCTTGCTTTTAAAAAGGTTGCTTTGATTTTCTGTGGAGTCTCATAAATCCACCTCTGTAGGGATTTCACTTTTCAGTAGTTTTTGCTGTTCTAATATGATGTTCACGTCACGCTTCTGACTCAAATGTCAGAAAGAAAGTGTTTGACTTTGACTTTTTCTATGATACCAAGGGTGGCAGGAAATGGCCCACTGCTATTATACAATCAACTGAATGTGTAGCTGCAGGGTGTTGGCATACCACAGCTTGTGGCAATGCTGACAAAGAAACAACACACACAGTGGCTGTCTTAGAAAATGTACAAATGAGAAAGAAATGACCCAGAAGAGAATACAACATTTAATTTGTAAGTAGATCTTACAGTATGGGTTGTATTGTGTGACACATATTCCCTTGTACAACATAATTTGAAGCATGGTGAAAACCTGTCCTGATAGTCTTATTCTTTTCTAGATATTGGCTCTTTTTTAGACTTAAGGTCCAAAAAAGTGTGTTCTACATAGTGCTCATATGCATATGCACTTGCTAAGGAACACACAGGCATAAAGCCTGTCTGGCTTTCTGTCAGACCCCAAGCAAAAGAATAGGTCATGCACTATCTGTTAAACAGCACACCTTAGGGTTATGCAAAGTGATGATATTCCTTTGACTTCTGGCTCCTCCTTTGTCATACCAAACACCTTTTACATGTGTCCAGACTCTTCCTTGCAGAAAGGGAGCCTGGATGACTATAATTGCTAGCACAAAGAAGAAATGAGGCATGAAACAGCCACCATCTATGGCATAGTTATACATATAACTTTTTGATTATATTTTATTTGCTTAAACCAAGTACTGAAGTACCTATGAAAAGGCTCAAGAATCTTCATCTTCTAATTATTAGTCAAAACAAAGAATTCCTTCACGTGTCCCCATGGGCAGGCAGGTGTTCAGCCATTCCCAGGAAAGCATGGTTTCCTCACACCCAGTGGTCACCAAGGAAGACAAACGCCATCACTCTGAACATCTCCACCTTCCTTATTCTTCCCCCAATTTTATACACTGAGCATGATGCCATATGGTTTGGAGTATCCCTTGGATCAGTTAGGATCAGCTGTCCTGTCTGTGTCCTCTCCCAACTCCTTGTGCACACCCAGCTTCCTTGCTGTTGGGGTAGTGTGAGGAGCAGAAAAGGCCTTGACTCTGTGTAAGCACTGCTCAGCAATAACAAAAATATCCCTGTATTATCAACACTCTTTTAAGTCCAAATCATAGCACCATACTTTCTACTATGAGGAAGAATTCATACACAACTATTCCATCTCAATCTCTATTCCAGACCAAGCCAGCAGAGTGGGTTAACTTGGAAAGGTCAAATATATGATAAAGAGAGGGAGGAAATGGAAAGCAGGAGTATAGCTCTTTGCATAATAAATAAATTTGTTTAAAGTACATTATGTTTTGTTTCCCTAAAAAGGAAATAGTCCCAGGTGAAATGTTGCTTCCATCAACACCAAGATCTCTGAGAAAAAAAATCAGATTATGTTTTAAATCCTATATAATATAATGCATCTATATTATCTCTGTTATATAGTTGTAGTTCCATAGAGAAGAAAATCACCAGGATGTTTATATATTCTCAGAGCACATAGACTGAGGAGTTCAGTGGAAGTCTGTGTTTTCCTTTGTTTTCCTTTACTATGTTTTGGTTTATATCCTCAGACCTAAGTACAAATAACTTCCTGAGAATGAAACTAGACACTCAAGAGAGGTGACTGAGAGCATGTTTTTTTGCCTCCTTCTCTCAAATGTTCTTCAGAAGAACATGAGGTGCTCTATTGATATTCTAACAAAGGTAAAGTCAGTTTTGTAAGACTCACTCTAGCAGAAAGCAATTTCCTTTCTTGGCACTCCAAAGTCTGTTATTCCACTGAGATTCATGCCCAGGAAACTGTAATTTACTCACTTTTTTACATGTTACTCACTTTTTTCTGGTCACTGTGGCAACTTCAGCTACTTTGGCACAAATCAGAGCAGTTACACTAGGAGCAGAAGTTTGTTATATAGTCAACAGAGAACACTAAACACTGCTCAGGGCCAGCTCAGAATGCTTAAAATTAATTAGATTGGTATTCAAGTAGTCACTACAGTCAATGGAGAGTAGCACTCAGGTTCTATCGTGCTTTTAACACTGGTGAGTTCAGCTGGAAAATAAATATTCTATTGATTGGAAAGGTGGCCAACCTGTGACTAGAGCTGACATTGTAGACATTTAAACTTAGATGAGGTGGACATTAATCTAAATAAATATCTAAATGTATCTCTTTCTTCAGCTCAGACAATTCATAGTCAATACATTAGCTCCAGAGTTTGTAGCCTGGGACCTCACATTAATACACCCAGGCCAGACTACATGGATTGGTACAGGTGATGGCTTTGATCTGTCTGCACTTGTTCCCCTGTTAAGAAGTTTTAATTTCTCATTTCGCAAAGGCTTTGATTGCTTTCAGGTCCCACAACACACATCCATTCTGACCGTCATTTAGCACAGAAGCACAGTGAGAGTTAGAAAATGCAGGTCCAAGAAGAGCAGAAATAACCATTGCACTAGGGAAATGGTATTTGTGAGGACATGATAACCCTATTCTGCAGATTTGCTTGAGAATTTCAGTGTGTCTCATCTCTAATATTCTCAGAGACTTACTCGTTTCTGGTGCAGTTTGAAGAAGTCAAGTTCGGTTCATGCCAGTAGTTAAACAATCACTTGGATTTTAGATATAATTCTATAATTTTAATGGGTTTAAATTTATTGGGAGTACAAATAGGGTTAATATTCATGTATCAGCACAATTTATCAGAAATTACTGTCCTCAAAAACTTAGTTAATTTCTTGTCTTTTCTGGGGAGCATATGAAGGTGAAAACCCATGTGTAATTCCTAGTGCAGCACCAACATTAGCTGCTGGTTCTACTTGGAACTACTAACCATGGAAGTAAAATGAAAAAGCTTCTATCATCTTGCCCTATTTTCCTAAGGTGACTTAAAAAGTAGTTCCATGAACATTTTTATCACATTGTTTCCACTGAAAAACTATTTCAGAAATTCATCAGATTGACTTTGCAACCTCAATATATTAATAGAAAATCTCAGTCTTGGCCATATTGACCACCATCAATGGTCCACTCTGGCCTCCAATTGAGAGGCATGGAGGCACACCATCTATAACGCTGCTGCTTCCTTTGAGAGCGCACGCAGGATCAGTCTGGAAGAAAAAAGACAGCACAGAAAGAACCGTGCCTCGCCAATACAGCCTGTGGAGACTTTCCACCGTGCCTTTTGCGACCGGACTTGCCTATTGCACATTGGCCTTTTTAGCCACCAGCGCACTTGTAGCAAGCGAGGGTAGAGCCCTTCTCAAATCTTTGTTTGTGAAGCCTAGCCATGATATATATCTAAGTATAATCAGAAATCCTAAGGTTATACCTAAGCAATTTAAAAGAGTTTTCTTTCCCCTCATTGTTTACCTCCACATCACATACTTTAAAAAAGTGTAGGATTATCTCATCTCACCTCAGCCTTAAATGAGCCATATTTGCATGCCATTTTAACTGTATCTCCAGCTAAGAGGCTTCAGGCATTGAGATCAAAGTGGTGGGAAATATTTTAAAAACTGTTGCTTTCCTAAATGCTGATCTATTTCTAGGCCTATATATTCAAAGCAAAATGCTAGGGTACATGAATTATTTGCCAATGAAACGCCACTGTTGACTGTTGTGTACCTTAATTCCTGCACTTTATTATTAGTAGGAAGTAAAAATGTTGGAAGTGAAGTCAGAACTGAGGTACACTAGTTTGGAAAATAAGAGAAATTATCTAATTGAGAAAGGCACATAAGAACAGGAATTTATCTGGAAAGGGAATAACTGACTTGCTAGAAGTCCAATCAAGTCATTACAGGTATTTTCCTGTTCTAGTGTGAGTTTTGCAAGGCTGTTACCCAGTTTCTCTACAAAGTCAATGTTGATTCAAGTGCCACTTAAGGAGGTTTACCTTTTTACAGACACACTTATAAACCTTCTGCCTACTCTGCTGATGTGTGCAAGAGTCTGAGTGGTTCTAACATATAGGCCAACAGGAGACGAGTTTTGAGTTAGGTGCAGTGTAGCCTAGATAGCATAACCACACTCCAATTTGTAAAAAATGGGATGTTGAGTCTGACCTGCCTTGCAAAGTGGCTTGAATTTTAAGTGTTGTTAGCTCTCGTGTGGTACTCAGACCTCCTGAAGATTAGATAACAACAAATCTTTATTGAGTTGTGTTTGGAGGTGGCAAACCAATATACACAGTTCCTCATTTGTTCACTGACTTTGTTCTGTTATTCCAAGAAATTAAAATAATTGTGGTTGATTACACTGTTGTAGATGAGTTGTTTGAAATCTTTCCTTTAGAACTTTGCCTCTGTGGAAAAAGGAGGAACACAAAACCTCCCAAGGTTAGTGTTGGCACACATGCATTGGGTCAGGGTGCCTTGAGAGGTGGCGTGGCAGCTGCCTGGAGGCAGGTACCAGGAGACAAGAGGGGATCCCTATGAGTCTCAACAGCCAGTCCTTGTTCCACAGCCCTTGGACAGAGAGCAGGACAGGCCAGGAGGGCAGCTGGGGCATCCCCAGATACCATCAGGCACCTCAGTTGGAACAGGGACAACAGCCTGTGGGTTGACCCTGCTGTGGTGGGGCTGGAGAGCCATACTCCTGCAGTGCCACTGGGACAGACTGACAACTCTTGACTGGGCTGAAACAGGGCCCTGGGCCACAGGGCAGGGATGGGAGAGGCCCCAGGGAGGCTGCGTAGGGCTGTTGATGACCATTATTGGTCTTAGCGCTCTGACATTTAATGACCTGTATGTAAAACATAAAAGGTCAGTTTGTCTTTGTCAGAAAGAATGGTTACATGCATCTTGATCTTCTGGGCTGATGACCTTTCTGTTCACATTGTTTCCACAAAGATAAAAGAATCTGACATGGAAAAATAAAGAAACAGTAATGTGAGGAGCTATTTTTTGACATTTCCTACCTACGCTAGGGGGAAAAAAAAAGAAAAAGTATGGAAATAAACATTGTCATAATTTTTTTTTAAAAATAAACAAGGTAATTTCAAAATATAGCACTATAGATTAGTAACTTTAAATGTCAGAATATTGCACTTATCTTTCAGTGTTCAGGAATCAAATAACCCTCTGTTTTATTTAACATGGAGATCTGTCTCTCATGGATTGCATTGCAGATTGCTTAAAGCAATAAAGTGTGTTGCCCACTGCATTATCTGCTCTTACCTTTTCTTTCAGAAGTTCAAGGCTATACAGAAACACCTTTTTCTTATCAGGAATGACTTATCAAAGTGTCAAGAGTGATCTATATATAGATGGCATGACTGCTACCAGAGCATGTCTTTAAAATCTCAGTAATAAAAAACATCTCTTAACTTATTCGCAGCATTAGTTGTTCACACATATAATAAATCAATATTTTTCATTTACTGATCTACAAGGCTTTTTCATTTATGATTTAATTTCACAGCTGCATAAACGGCATAAAAAAATCAACACATTTAAAGTACTTAGATAAAATAAGGGACGACTTACTACCATGAAATGGCAAAGTGTGTGAGAACAGATGAATTTGAATTGTGAGCTGAGCAGTAAAAAAATCTTTCTTAATAAGGAATTACATATCTTTGGAGTTTAATTACAATAAGGGCTGTCACTATATGATTAATGATAAGCAGTTTTTCACTTCAAACAATTTCAGTTGAGTTAAGATACTGCCGTTATTCTTAGACTGATAAGGTCAAGCAAATGAGGCAAAAGTGGGGGAAAAATGGAAAACCAAACTGTATTGAGAGAACATTCTGTGCTATTCTATGCTATGTAAAACATTGAAATAAGATGATAAAATACTAAACATTTCAAGGTTTTTTTCTTAACCATGCAACACTGTAGGATCTAGTGCAATTTTCAGAACTGTGAATCAGAAATAGTTTGTACGTTGATGTCCCTCACTCTTTTCTGGAAATGGAATAGACTTTTCTAGTACATAAATATTACTTTCTCAGTTAGATATCTCATACCAGCACTCATGTGCAGGAAGGGCATTTGACTGTATGGGTGGGATAAACTCAGAATTGTTGATTGTGATGTTATTTTTTAATGCACAGCTTAGTATGGCCTTGGGAGTCACTGTAGTTTGTGTCTTTATATCTAGCAATACAAAGGCAGTAGCCCTTTCCCTTAGGGAAGAGACATTTAAAGAAAGAAAAGATTATTGCTACCTCTCCTCTTGTCTCAAAACCTGAGAAGTAGGTCCATCATCTTCATTTTCAATGTCTTTTCTTGATATTTTGCATTTGACCATTGTTTGCATTCTCAACAGTTTTAGAATGTTTATTTGAATCAGGAACCATAGTAGAAAACATTCCATTAGACACAGACTCACAGACTGGTTTCCTGCGGCCCTGAGGNCATAGGAAGAGTCCATACAAACACAGCAAACAGTTCTTAGCACAGATCTGTGCTGCTTTCCACAGCTAATTTCTCTTCTCTCCTCCAACAGTTTCCTTTACATTTGTTTCCAAATTCCTTATTAAGTGTTAACATACAGTATAACAAGACCCTAATAAAAATAAAGGATCCTAATCTATCATTACATTTCTTTTTAATATAACTTATATTTCAGTTTTCTGTGTTTGATGGCATAAGAGTTCATCTTCTACTCTTCTTACTAATCCTGGTCTTGCCTTTTATTTTTTCCTTTTTTTCCCCCTCT
>VXBX01000766.1:33858-50092 GCA_013400415.1 Scytalopus superciliaris | reverse complement strand
CCCCCTTGCTTATTTTAAGCTATTATTACAATTATTACAATATTTAAAGTAAGACACATTTCTACTTGCTTTGTGTGCACTTTATGTCAGCTTTTGGCCATTATTGCTCTAATCTCTTTTGATACCTTTGAAGATCTCTGATATCTTATTAACATAAGTGTATATTCAAAACCTGCAACTCATGAGAATAACTTGAAAAATAATAGTATGAAGATTGTGATAAATATGTAGAAATATGTTTTATATCTCCATGTGTCCTTTTGAGAAAACCTCTAGACAGAGTGCAGAATCTAGCTTATACTTATCTCTAGCTGTATCAAGAAGCAGGCATAAGTAATGTATTAGCAATTTACCTTGTTAACTCTCTTTATCTTGTTAATTCAGCACGTAATCTCACATTGCTTTCTGCCTATGAACTAAAGAAGCTACTCAATCTTCCTGACTGCTGACAGAATAAATTGATGAATAAACATCATTTTAGGTCTTAATTAAATTAATATAGTTTGCCATAATCTGCAAGAGAACAATAAGGCTAGTTTTTGAGACCACTATGTTAATAAATTAGTTTATCTGAGAGCTGGTGCTTATTCTGAGCTCTTCTAAATGTGAATCACTTAAACAGACATTAAAACCAGAATCATCTTTCAAATTCTCATTACTTGGGAGCAGATGTTTCACACTCTTGTTGAAAATAATGCATACACCTTTTTACATGCAAGTGCCTATTAGGAAATCACAAACAGTTTGTTACTGTAATCTCCAAGAATAAACCGTGTCTCTCATCAGGTATTATGAAAAATATCATATATTTCCTTTTAGATAAGAAAAAGAAAGAACAACTAATCCTTGAAGTGATAACAAGCCAAACACTGAATCTCAAAGGGTGCTTAGATCTGAAGATGTTATTGACTCAAAGTGCCAGAACAGCACAGAGAACATAGCTCAGTTATCCTACTAATAGAGTAATAATTATATAAAACCCCAATACTTATTTATATATCATAAGCATTTCTGCCAGAATCCAGCAATGTAAGAATCTAGATATGAATTTTATAATACAAATTGGTGCAGAGTCAAATTTGAGTTTATTGCTTTTGAAACTGACTTATTATGTGACAACATAAATGAGATTCCTCTATAAATTGCACAGTTTAGAGGCAACTGGTGCATCAGTGAAGCCCTGAGGCCTAAGAAAGGACTCAGCTAATCTGTTTGCTCACACTTCAAAATCTAAACAGGACCTAAATGCTACTACTGAAAACATCACAGTTGTAACCTGCATAGTCACAGATCATCTGTGCAAAACAGATAGTATTCCTGACTTCTTAGATAAGGCAGAGATGTATTTATTGTTTACATAATATTTGAACCAGGTTTTCTTTGTTTATATTGCCACCTTTCTGTAAATGGTTTTACACCTCCATTTGGTTTTACACCTTCATTTTATTTGTATTATTTTGAGGGTGAGGAAAAACAACAAAACCCCAGTATCGTCATACAATTGACACTGACAACTAATACTAGTGCATCATAGGTGACCATTAACTGATATGAAGAGAGCATTAATCACAGTGTCTTGAAAGAAAAAGGGGGAAAAAAAGAAAGTGCAATAGCATATTGTTTATAAATCAGAAAGCTTCATTTACTAATTTATATTGAAATATTTTTACTTCTTACATTGCGTTGCTAATGCATAGAAACCATATATTTTCCTTGCCTGGGGTGGCGTAAAGTTCTGAAGACAATAAATCTGGATATACAGTTAGTACTGCTCTCTCTAACCCATAAATTTAGTAAAAAGCAGAGTTTCTGAAAATATATACTGCACATATAGAATTCCCTCTAGACAGAAAAGCAATATAGTAAAAATAAGTTCTCCTTTTGCACAGTCCTTTTATGTGAAGGTATATAGCTCCTCTCATTCAATAGATTCAAAACTGCACGCTTCACTCTATATCATCTGATGTGGTATGACCAATATAAATTATATTATTTTGGGATTATAATAAATGAAATGCAAACCATAAGATTGTCATTATTTTAATCACTTAGATTTTGAGGGTGAAATAAAAGTAATTTAGAAATTGAATCTTCAGTTTGATCATTTATATAGTGCAAACTGTAATTTGTATGTTTATAAACAATGAAGTAAAAAGTATGGATCTAAACAAAGTTGTTTTAGAATACTCTGAGAGAAGAATATACCACTTAGATAGCAAATTTTCAGTACTTTTTTTTTTTACTTTCCAGGTGATAGAATTGATTCAAAAAATCCTCTGAATTCAACCTGTCCTAATACCATTATTTTCCCTATCTTGCCCCAAGTCAAAACCATTAAAAAATCTAAACACAACATAGGAAGTTGAATTTTGATGAATTATGTTTTCTGCTCTGTAAAATATGTTAGACAGACTACCTTCAGCATTTTTTTTCTCCACTCAGCTCCTCCTTTTTCCTTTTTCTTTTATGGAAATACACTTAGAAGTAGGCTAATACTATACCAAGCAGTCTTTCACAGTTGTGTACATACAGTGATTCGTTAAAACTCATATTAGAGATCAGCCTGTGGACTGGCTTTCACATCTATCATGCTTCTGTAACTCCAAGCAGTAGAATAGGTTGCCCAAAGATGTAGTGCAGTTTATTCTCTGTAGGTAAAAATTTTCAATACCTAACTGGATAAAGACTTGAGCAACCTGGTCTCATCTTACAGCTACTTTGAGCAAAATGTTCAACTATGGACCTCCTGAAGTCCCTTCTAGCCTGACTTATCCTATGACAGTATGATTTTGAGTGATGTTTAAGTTAAAACTGTTCCCTTTTTTCATATCACCATCTACCCATGCAAAAAGCCCCTATACCTTTTTATAAGCCAACTTTAAGTATTGGAAGGCCACAATTAGGTCTCTCCAGAGCCTCTTTTTCTCCAGGCTGGACAACCTCAACTTTCTCAAGGTTGTCTTTGTAGGAGATGTGCTCCAGCCCTCTTATCATCTTTGTGGCCTCTTCTGAATGCACCCTAACAGGTCCATGCCTTTCTTGTGCTGAGGACTCCAGACCTGGATGCAACAGTGTAGATGGGATCTCATGAGGGCAGAGTAGAGAGGGGAATGCGACTTCTGGTTCTATCTCATCACTGAAGCGTTGCAGTAACGTGGTGATAAACTGCCTTTTGTGGTAGAGTTCTTTTCTTACAGGAAAAGGGTAAAGCCAGGCTCATTTTTACCCAAGAGCACTGAGAGATACTTCCTAAAATACCGCTTCCATGAACCAAATGTTTCATCTGAAAGGAATTTTTATATTTTTTTTTAAATAGTGTAAAAAATTCTACACAATGCTAAAATTTACAGTGACAATGTTAATTTTAATATGTAAATTTGGAGTTGATATAAGCTATAATTCAGATATAGTGTGTCAGAGAAACAATATTTTTTTACAGAAACCAGACTATGGATATAGAAAATCACAAAAGCTTTCAAAGAGCTGCATATTTCTGTAGCAAGCTTCTCAAGTGAGTGGAAATAGCTGCCACTGTGTAACTCTTGTTGACTTTATTGCTTGTATGTCCCAGTAAAGAGCTGATTGCCTTAACATAATTCAAATTAGCTAAAGGCAGTGTGCAATCTATTAGAAAGACACCCTGCATTTAACCAACTGGCACTAGTCTAAATAACACAAGCCTTAGCTTTCGTTACATGACCCTATCTATTTTATTTCTAATCAAAAAATATTGCCTTTCTTACTTTACTTTCCCTATAGCAATGTGATTTCTAAATGGAAAATAATTGTAACACTTCAGGGTTTTTTCCACCTATCATTTTTCCTTTGAATGCATGTTATGGGCTCAATTACTTCTTACAAAAATGAGCTTACACATAGCATTATCAACATGGGTGTCCTGCCATTGCTTTTGTAGGTATATGTTTTCTTTGTTACAGGTTTAACTGCTATTAACTGCATTGTTAACTCCATATTTCAAGGAAAACTTTACATGAAATCTGACACAAAAAGAAGGATGAGGTGCACAGTCTTTTTTTTTCTGTCTCAAGTACTATCATTCTTGTCCTAGTTTTGACTGGAATGGAGTTCATTTTCCTCTTAGTAGCTGGTACAGTGCTGTGGTTTGGATTTAGTATGAGAATAATGTGGATAACACACTGATATTTTGTTGATTGCTGACCCTAAGAAAAGGACTTTTCAGTGTCTCATGCTGTGATAACAAGTAGATGAGGGAGTGAGTGAATGAGTGAGCATGGCCAGGACAGCTGTCCCAAACTGGCCAGATCTTCTGTATCATATAATGTTGTATTCAGTATATACACTGGGGGAGATGTATGGATGGGGCCAGCAGTATTCAGGGATGGGCTCATTTTCTGTCATCAGCTAGTAAGCAATTTTATTATGTATCTCTTGATTATCTTGTGTTCTGTTGCTCTTCCTCCTTATAATTACAATTATTAATATTAATGTTAAAGCTATGTTTTAGTTATTATTGTTGTTGTTATTATAATTGTATTTTTTTTTTTAGATTATTAAATTGTTCTTATCTCAACCTATGAGATTTACCTTTTCTTTCAGATTCTCCCTGCCAGTGGGTGGGCTGGGGCAGTGAGTGAGCATCTGTGTGATACTTATTTGCTGACTGGGTTTAAACTATGACAGCTCTGTACTGACAATTCAATAATATTCCACTGTTCTACCAAGATTTATCCAGAGCTAATTTGTTACCATGAATTCTGCTGTGATCATGTGTGAAACACCAGGCTTCAAGCCCACCCAAAAATCTTTGCAAAGCTTGATTGAATTTTTTCCTCTTTTAGATTTTTTTTTAAATTTGTATTATTTACTTTTTATTATTGAAAATTGTTATTCTTATAGAATGATACCTGAAAAACAATTTCTGACTCATAATTTTATGAAGGTCTGAAAATAAGATCTTGAAGTCTCTAGAAGAACCAAATGAACAAGAAATAAGTGCTACCTTCTTCAATAGAAACCTAAAACTGAAAGATGAATAGCCAAACATTGCACCTGGCCCTATGAGCACAGAAGTCCTTTCTTATTTGCTATTTAACTATTAAGAAGTGGAAAAGCTACAGATTATAAGAGCAATTTCATGTGTTATCTATTCCCACTTTGAAACCAGACACATTTTCTACATGATAAACATTCAGGTCATAGAGTATATTTCAATACTAATGCTTAAGCAATCATGAACTTAAACTCTCAAGAGAAGGATCAGAGAGATTGAAGACTAGACTAGGCCAAAAACCCCTCTTTTTTTAATTTCTTAACTGTTCCTGAAAGAATAAACCAGAATAAATTGAAACAGATTTTTTTTTTTTAACACTGATGGAGAAGATAGGTAATACATTTGCCTGTACATTGGATTTAATTTACTTAATATTCTGAAAATACAACCTAATAGACGAAGGACCGTGAAGGAAATGTGTCCCTGAACCAGCCTAAAGCCCGTTCTCACAGAATCCAAAGGGCTGGAGCCTACATGTTGTCATAGATGCTACATAAAGTTCTTGGGGACATTGGGAGAGGACAGTTTTTCTTCTAGTTTCCAATCAGCCCTAAGTTCAAGTTCCACTTTACTTTCAAGACATTGACAGTTATATTGATTTTTGAATTACTGGTTTTGGAGTTACTTTTCTACCAAGGTCTACCCCTCCCATCAATATAAATCCTTCATTTCTTCAGTCACAAACAGTTATTTTGTAAGAATTGTCACTCGTGTTTCTTGACTTCAGACAGTATGGCAATTAGCAAAATGGAGTCAACTTTCATATTACCAGTCAAACTTCAGCCAAGAGATGTAATAATTGTCCAGGTTCCAAAATCTGAGTAATTTCCTTATATAATTACATTGTTACGCATTGCTCATTTTGCTAATTGACTACATAATTTGTCTGACATGCATATACACATTAATCAGTAGTCTTGCTGTGCTGTTGTCATAAGCATACCTGTGATGTTTGGTAACATCCTGACTTGAAAGGACATTTTGAACTGCAATTGTGTGTACGCATTTGTGGCCATGTGTACAGATAATTCCTTTGAACTGTAAGCTTTTGTTTTCACTAATATGTTAGGGTCAGCATAACCTAAAATTATGCACTTCTCAGTACAGAAAAACTCCCAGCAACTTCCCTGCATGTTGCCATAACACTTTTATGATGAGCTATAACACAAGATACACTCAGAAAAACAGGAAAGTAAAACATTTTAGTTTTCTCCAGGCTTTAAACTGAAGCTTTCAGAATTTAAATCAGACATGTAAATACCATCTAAATCCTACTTTTTGTACATCCTTTACTGGCTAATGTCCATGGTAAATATGGTCAAAGACTTGGTCAGTAAATTAGAATATTAATGAATATTTTTAAAAGTATTGTTGAAGGTAAGAAATGAAGTGGAGAAGGAAAAAGCAGAAGACAGGAGATATGGTTAAAAGCAAAGAGTTTTGAGGGGATGAGATTACATGGCAAATAGTCCGCTGTTGGAGGAGACAGCTACCAAGAGTGGAAGTCAGCAACACGGATCTTTGAATGCCTGAACCCTGGAAACTGTACTTTGATACCACAGGACTGATTATAATTTAAGAATTTTACCCTGTTTGAGGATTTTATAATGTTATATGTTTTTCCTTTGTTCTCATGTATGCCCTGTTGGAAAATTCCACTCACATGGCTTGTAACTCACTCCCTATTGCCTCCTGCTGGCAGGAGGGTAATAACCCCTATACGGCATATCCCTGCCCCTGTTCCCTCAGTTTTGGGGATTCTTGCCTTGTTTGGCCGGGACCTACCCAGACCCTTCCCCAAAACCTTACCAGGGTGCACCTGGTCCCAGAAACTGGCCCCCCGACCCTATTTAAGTTGTGTACCAGTTCAAATAAAGGCTCTTTGGCTTGCACCATCTCCCTCACTCCCCAGACTGGTCTCCCTTATTCCATCCCGCGTGTCCCCTCAGGATCTCATTCCACAGGGAACTGATGAGCATGGAGACAAAGGGTTAGGAGAGTAAAAACCTGAAAGGAGACACTCAACAGAAGAGGAGATTGATAATAAGACAGGGGACACTGGTGCCTATACAGAGTCATCCTTTGTTTATTGCAAAAACTGAAGTACATGAAGGTTGATGTTAAATTTACAGGAGCTGAATGTTTGTTTGGAACTAGATTCTGTCTATGCTGCTGAATTTCACTGTATTTGATAAATCACTTCAACAGTACTTTCTAAAACTGCATGTTCATAATAGTCAGAACACATTGCAACTCAGTAACAGCAATATTGACTGTTCACAGATGTAATTAAAGTTGATTTGCTGTGCTGTGAATATATGAAGATCCATTAATGCAAATAACAAGAAAAATGAGGTCATAGGTATTCAAACCAGAGATATTTTTTAATCTCAGTCCTTCAGTGTCTCAGTTCTCTCTCTAAAATGGTGACAGTACCTATATTAGAAATTGAATTTATTAGTGTTTATGAAGCAGTAACAGATTCAGTAATAATGTTGTAGAAACACTTCCGGGGAAATTAAGAATTCCTTCTAGAGACGAGGTTTTCAGTCTTAGGGACAAAATAAGTGAGAGGGCCAAGGAGAGGATTCCAGGCAGTGGACATTGAGGAGAATGCAAAACATCAAACAGATCTGGAAAATACACTGTGATATTGTGGAGACAGGAGTCCTGGAGAGTAGACATAATTAGATGATACATCACAAAATATATCTATGACAAGACTGCATTAACATTATAGTGAGTACCTTTATTCTAATCTAAAGCTTTTCATGAATTGATTTTTCAATTAAGAATTAAATTAAATGGAAGAGAGAAGAGAAGAGAGAAGAGAAGAGAGAAGAGAAGAGAGGAGAAGAGAGGAGAAGAGAAGAGAAGAGAAGAGAAGAGAAGAGAAGAGAAGAGAAGAGAAGNAGGCACTGGGCCATGGATACTGGAAATTGCTCCTGGAAAGCCCTGGGAGGACATGTGGGGAAAAACAATGCACCAGGAGCATCCAGGATGCTTCCTGGCAAACAAAGCCAGCAGCCAGGAGAGCAGGGCAGTGAATCTGTTCGTGGAAAACCCAATTTAGACCAACACTGCAGATCTACATTCAGGTTTGGTGTGAGTGCTTAACAGAGATGTGCAGAGAGAACAAATAAAATCCCTGAGAGGCTGCAAAAACACCCCACGAGCTCTCTCTCTTAACTTACATGGGATACAGAGAGCTGCCTTTATTACAGTGTATAAATATCTTTATTGTAAGGAAAGCACCTGGTGGTTAAAGGTGTTTTTATTTCACACAGAAAGGCAGAGATGGTGCCAGCGACTGAGAGTCAAAGCAGAGAGGCTGAGAGGAGAGAGGAGAGAGGAGAGAGGAGAGAGGAGAGAGGAGAGAAGAGTTGAGTTCCAGTTGGAAGGGACTACAACAATCATCTAGTGCAATTGCCCAACCAGTTTAGGGCTGACCAAAAGTTAAAGCACGTCCCAGTTTAATATTGTCAACAAACTTGCTAATGGCTCATTCATCTCCTTCATTCAGAACACCGATAAAAGTACTGAACACAACTGGCCCTAGGATTAAGCCCTGAGGAACATGTCTGGTGACACAACCCTTTGAGCCCTGCCATTCAGCCAGTTCTTCATCCAGTGTGCTGAGTATTTATTCATCTCACAGTTGGACAATTGTCCAGAAGGATGCTATGAGGGTCAGTATCAAAAGCCTTAATAAATCCAGTAGAACTACATCTACTGTCTTCCCTTCATCACTACGGAGGTGACCTACTGTTCCCAATGTCGTAGACTCATAGACTCATAGAATGGAATGGACCCATAATGACTAACTAACCCAACTCCCTGGTCCTTGAAGGACTACCTAAAAGTAAACCATATGATTAAGAGCATCATTCAGATAGGTACTCTTTGAATTCTGACAGGTTTGGTGCCACAACCACTACCAACTGATACCACTTGGTATTAGTCCAATATTTTCCTTAGACCTCCTCTTGCTTTTAACATACTTTATAAAGCCTCTTCTGTCTGACACAACACTGTCCAGTTTCAACTGTACTTGAACTATTTCAATATTTAACATCAATTTCTCAGTGAGAAAAAGAAAAAAAAAAATCCTTCATCTTCTCCTTCCTATGAAGTCTATTTGACAAGCCTATATGATATATGCAGGGATTTGGGACATATGGATATTGATTATATTTGCTAATATAATGAAACCTGAAACCAGAGATTATAGTGATGACCTGATAAGTGGTAACAAAACAGATTCACATTCTGTTACCAGTTACTGGGTAACTGCTGTTTGATATTCCTGCTGATCATTTAGGCTCAACTTTTGTGTCTGAGAGTTGGATAAAATTGTGACTTTCTTTGTAAAATACTATGAGAAAAACTATACACGAGTAGATTGTTAACTAATATCCTATTAAATAAATTTTGTTTCTTAAATTCAGATTGAAATTAAGTTCATTCACTTGTTTTCTTTATCTTAATGAAAAGAAAAAAAAAAAAAAAGGCTTTAAGTACCTAATTTCCTAGTCTCGACTTCTTTGGTTTTGCCACGGATTACACTGAATCCTACACAGTACCTTTGCATGGGGGTGATATGTGGCACAGAAAGTTGATATCAGTGTCCCTCTGCTTCTGACTTCTTATTCTCTATTCCAGCATGTGTTGCCCAATGCTACAGACCCTCATGCTGTTGCTGCCCTGGAGTAGGTCACCCACACCTATAGTCCCTCTTGAGTGTCTGTATCCCAGAAAGGGTCACCCATGGATCACAGTTCCTCAAGGTTGTCTTACGTGTGGCATGAAGTCCTACCTGTGTCCTCAGCAATGTCTTCTTCCACTTATCTCTTCCATGTATCCTTTGGATCTGTTTTGTTTGTCCTGACAGCAAATGCCACTCAAATATGTTTGAGCAGCAGTGCTGGATTCTCCTTGGGCTGGTGTTATGCTTGGCAGGGAGCTGGTTGTTTAAGTCCATTTCAGAGCAGTTCCAGGTTCATTCCACACAAGTCACACTCGAGCAGACTGCCACCAAGTCCTTTCCAGGTAGAACGGCAGGACAGACACTCATATAAATGTGTTATTTTTGAAAAATATACCTACAGAACTTAGAGCTAAAGGAGATTAGGAGAATCTGTTTTCACACTTCACTGACCCACTCTGTGATGCCTTTTCTGAGGAACTAGATTATTTCTATTTGACCACAGACTGACAGGTTGGACAGCTTGTCCACACCTTCATAAAGTGCCATAATTAAATGTCTGAATGAATTGTCTCCTTCTGCCAAGTTTCATCTTACTTCTTGCTAACATTGCTGTGGTTTTCTCACTTATGATTATTGGAAATTAAATTGAAAATATAAGGTTAAAAAGAGAAGTAGTAAATTGCACATATGATAAACATCAGGGAAGGGAGCAGAGGCAATAAATTAAATATAAACACATGATACAAGTAATCTGATGGCTTAATATGCATGACTGTGCTTGTCCAAAGATATCAGATATATTCTGGAATGGAAAATCCATCATCTACAAAAATAATACAGTATGAAATGTCTACAAATACGAGACGGGTACTAGATCAACTTTTTCCTGAAAATTTGGTCCAGAATTAAGAAAATCTCCTTCTTGAAAAACTTCAAGAAGGATTTGTATTATTAGGCAGGAAATAAAAAAACCTAATTAATTAAGGAATAAGTGGGACCTGGCATATTCATAATCAAGAATCAATTCCTTGTTCCCACAAATGGAGCCACTTTGCCCATGGTAAGGAAACACTAGCTGTGATTACTTCACCAGTGAGAACCATGAGGCATTTAAGTGATGTGTCATATGACCTATCTTGTTAGGTCTCTCTAGCAATGTTTTGATCTTCTTATTCCATAGAAATCTTTCCCAAAGTTCCAGCCTCTAGGAACTGGAGTTCTCAGATGGTCTTGTAATGCCCTGCTAGGTTTATGGCATACAATCATAAAGACCAATTTCCATATCTCACTTATACTGATCTCATCTGACTTTAACTTCTGTGAACAAACAACTTTCTGAAATTTCTATTCAAATGCTAAAGAAAAGCAATTGCAACCCCAATGTTAGAACTTGAGTTATATACCTAAATTTTAGACAAAATTAATTCAGCCTTCCCCTCCTTTGTAGCTGTGTTAAGTCCTGCTGTCCTGGTTTTGGCCAAGGACAGGTTTAATTTTTCACAGTATCTGTGAAGGGACAGAGCTGTGAGCCGTGTGGGTATGTCCAGGTGGTTATTATTCAGATAACTAAGAATTTGTACAAACGAAATAAGAATCTGTAAAAATATTCATAAGAAGACATTTGGAAAAGATGTTATTATTTCTGTGCTATTATGCTTTAAAATTCATAAAATTAGATCCAGTTGCAAAAACAAGATGAAGAAGATGTATGCATTAAAACATAGATTTAAAAAATATGTTATAGCATGGTGAATATTCAAGGGAACAATAGAAGGTTGTTAGCCAGGTTCTGCAATTTCTCTCAGACTGAGCATTCAAAGATTGTCACAGCCATTCTACTTTCAGTGTAAAAAATTAATTTTTCAGAAATATTTTACTTGGTGATTAATCTTCATGTAACTGATAAACCTTGAATCATTCATAAATAATTAGTAAATTAGATCAAGCTCTTCCTCATACACTTAATCCCCTCTTTTTAGTGTACTTTTGATCTCCTTACAACCAAGCTTTAAGGGGAATTTCAAGTTACAATTGTCAGTTTCCACAAAGACTAAAAGTTTCAGTCATGTCTGTTATATGTCATGACATCAGAAGGTGCAAATTAAAGTATGCTAAAGTTAACTATCTTGATTTTCAGTTTCAACGTTGTAGGTCACAAAATTGACCCTCATGTTGAGATAGATGAAGAACAGTTTTCTGCCAAGACAGTTCAAGTATCAGCTGTGTTCAGATAAATTGACACTACATGAAGAAAAGAGTAATAACAAGAAGAACCTAAAAGCACATGTCACAACAGTACTTAAACATTATTGGATTTTCTTTTTTTAAGAACAACAAGCACTGGGAGCACAGATCACAGCCCATGTCTCTGCTTTCCACAGCAAGGGCTATAACTAGTGGCTGTAGAGTAAAACTCTCAAGTCCAATAAATCTCAAATTGTTTTCTGCGAAGAAACTGCCTTCAGCAGGCTAACTTGATAATGCTACAATAACAGAGCAACTGAAGAACACATTTTTAAGAGTTGGGAGATGTGAATGTAGATCCTTCAAAGGAAGAAAACAGTACTTTGAAGTCTGTACTACTAGACAGGTATGTTAACAGGGAATGATTCTGCTTCTCCAGTATGCTTTCTTGTTTTGTTTTGAATATTTATGCTCTTGTTACTACTCCTGAAGGTTAAAGGGGGGTCTTTCATGAAAAATGGAAATTTCCTGGCAACTTAGTATTCTGTCCTAGAGGTACAGTCATGTAATTTTGTGCATTCAATTCAGTTTCTATGCAGGCATACAGTGCACTGGCTAAAGCAGATCATATTATGGAATGCAAATATGTAGAAGCCACAGGTGGGTATGTGGGTAACTTCATATAGAAGAAAACTAAATTGTCTTGTTTAAAATATTTACAAATTTATACAACAAGAAGTTTTAAAAATACTACGTGTCAATATCATACCCTTCCAAACAGAACTCTAAGGCATTGGGTTGAACTGAGTATCTGTGTTTTTTTCCACTGCAATCACTAGAATGAAGATGTGAACTCAGCTGGGTAAATACCGTGAAAGTGGCAAGCAATTAACAAATTGACAAATGAACAAATTGAGAAACAAAGCCTGACACATAAACCAATTGGCAAACTGGAAAAGTGACAAATTGGCAAACAGCTTGGTAAGACGTTTGAAGTCTTGGAGTTTATTAGTAAAGGCAGCTTAGGTAGTGTAGGTTGGGAAATTTGATTCAAGTCCTTTCAAGCACTGGGTAGTAGTCTTTCCCTGAGATATGAATGAGAAAAGGAGTAAGTTTTAAGACTGGGAATATGGGCTTAGGAATTGTAAAATCAAGATATCTGAGAATAAAATATTAGCTAAGAATTTGGTAATCTTTGGATAAAAAGCTACTTTATCTTTACTGCACTTAGCATTTTGATGCTTCAGTATGTGATAGCTAAATGGTAGACTGGATATAATGAGCAGCTCCTATGTGAAGTATGCAATGGTATTTAGTAAAAAGTCTGTTTTATAGTAAGAGCTGGTCCATTTTCAGACATTCTTGGGCACCATTCTGAGCCTACATGGTAGAGTTAGGTGATAATATAATTCACACAATCTTTTATTTTAGGTTGCAAGTTTTAAGTTGTCTTATTATTTGCCCATGTAGTGGATTGACCTATACACACTCTCACCCCCCCTCCTCAACAGGGCAGGGAGAGAGAATAAGATGGACAACCTCATGGATTGAGATAAGGAGAAGGAAATTGCTTACTAGTTACAGTCACTGGTAAAAAAATTACTTGACTGTGTGATAATTAATTTCATTTGTTAAAAAAAGAAAAAAAGGAAGAAAGTGAGAAATAATGACAAAACTAAACCCACCTCACAGACACTTTTCCCAGGTGCAACTTCACTTCTCAATTGCTGAGTCCTCTAGCCTCCTTCTCTGCTCCAGGCAGTGCAAGGGGGAATGGAGAATGGATGTGGCAATCAGGGGATAGAAGTTCCTCTCTGCTACTCCTTCCTCCTTACAGTATTTCTTTGCTGAACCATGGGCTCCTTCCCACAGCATACTGTCCTTCTTAAATGTCTCCAAAAAGGGGCCTTCCCGTGGACTACAATTCTTCAAGAATTGTTCCAGTGGGGGTTCTTTTCATATGATACTGTCCTTCAGAAACAGGCTGCTCTGACATGGATCCCCTAAAGGCCACAGCTCCTGCCAGAAAATCTCCTGCAGCTACTTTCTTCACCTGCTGTGGCATGTGGTTCTCCATAGACTGCAGTGTGAATTAATCTGCTCCAATAAAGTTCTCCATGGGCTGCAAATGGCCAGCCTATGTCTCTGTGGTCTTTTCCAAGGACTGCAGGGCTGTCTCTGCTCTGCTGCATGGAACGTTTTCTTGCCCTCTTTCTTCACGGATCTTGGTCTCTGCAGGATTGTTTCTCTCAAATTCTCGTTCTCCTCTCCCATAGCTGCTGCACATTGTTTTTTACACTTTCTTAAATATCCTGTCACCAGGCTTTGGCCAGTGGCAGGTTCATTTTGCAGGTGGCTGGAACTGGCACTGTCTGGCATGGGGGCAGCCCCTGGCGTCTTCTCACAGAATACACACCTGCAGCTTCCCCACTACCGAAATCTTACCATGTAAATGCAATACAGTTGAAATTCACCCAGCAATCCTGCCATAGCTGGGAACACAGTGCAGGACTCTCAAGGCAGGTGTTTGCTCCAGGTACTTTATCACACCACAGGCTATAGCCTTTAGTGGCATTAACTATCCTGGCTCTACCAACTGCATATCCCATAAGAAAACTGAAAAATGTGTCTTGAAAAAGATGCACTACCTAAGGGAAAGATATGATCTAAAGTTAGTACAGATGACCATGTTCAGTTTAGTAAGACAGAGACAGCTTGAATATTGGAGTTGGCATTACCTAAAAAAAAAAGGACAAAATTACTTACAATCATCATTTCAGATATTACTTTTTAATTTTTAAATGAATTTCAACTATATATTAAAAAAAAGGGTAATCTAGTTTAAGAAAAAGAAAATTAGAATATAAAATATCCTGAGGAAAAAAAACTCCCAAGAAGGTATGTAATGAAAAAGGAATGATAGATATTCAGAGGAAGAAAGTACGCCTAAATCTTATCTCTGACACAACTTTCTTAGAACAATAAGCTAGAAAGAAAAAAAAAAAAAAGAAACACATCAGAAGAATATACATCTTATTTATTTGGAAACAAAAACTTTTATTTGTTCTTGAAATAACGGGGAAGGCTTCTGTTATCACCTCTTGCTAGTATCACAGTGACACAGAAGGAAGCAAAAGAAGAACTGTGTAATCCAACATGCAAGCTACCTCCAGGACAGTTCTGGGAGATATAACAGATCTGGCCTCACACTTACCAATGTCTGATCTATGTTTGGATGATTGCAGTAGTTTTTGAGAACAACACAAATATTATTTGAAAAATCAAGAATCAAAACTCAGGAATATGAAATAGCAAATGAAAAAAAAAAAAAAAACCCAAACAAATAACCAAACCAAACCAAAACCGAACAAATAAAAGATGGACAGACCGATGTAAAAAAAAGTTCTGAAAACACAACTCCAAAATGCTATTTCCAGTTTCATGGCTTTTTCATGCCTTCATAATAATTTTCTAAACTACATGAAAATGGGGATACCTACAGTCCTGAACAGTAATATAATGCTTTACTTTCAGGGACCATTCTCCTGCTTTTAAGCCCTTCTGTTGAAAGCATTGAGAGAATAAGATTCCAAAAGCAGAAGCAAAAGTGCTAAATGAGGAGCTACTTTATCTTGCCACTAAGAAAACTGGACCTAACAGGTAAATACAGTTGACAGAGCAAGGCAAGCTCTGTGAATATTTCCTTCATTTCCTCTGCAAGGGAACTTGCATCAAGGTCACAAGGGCACTAATGGGTTTTAATGGTACTGAGCAGCTTCTCCTGGGGGCCTCCACACCCACGGGCCCATTTCAGCTCACCCTGGGTCTGTGAGTCCATATGGGAGACAGGCTGTAGGTTTACCAGCTTTCAGGTCCCATGTCTGTGCCTGGACTTCTGCTTTACTGGTCCTGACTCTGCACCTGAGCCCGGCCATCCTGGTGCTATGTCTGACATGGGGTACCCTCACTGGCCCTGGGCCCAACTCCTATCTAGGGGATGAAGCCTCACCTTGAATACTGTGTTCAGTTTTGAGTCCCTCACTACAAGAAAGACAAGGTACTGGAGCAAGTCTAAAGGACAACTAAGCTGGTGAAACATCTGGAACACTAGTCCTGTTGAGGAGTAACTGAGGGAGGTGGGGTTGTTTAGCCTGGAGGAAAGGAGGCTCAGGGGACACCTTATCACTCTCTACGACTACCTGAAAGGAGGTTGTAGCCAGGTGGGGGTCAGACTCTCTTTGTGGGAGAGGGAATAACAAGTGAAAGGACAAGTTGCACAAGGGGAGGTTTGGATAAGATATTAATAAAAA
>VXBX01000766.1:21274-33215 GCA_013400415.1 Scytalopus superciliaris | reverse complement strand
AGAAAATTTTCTTTTTTTTTTTTTTTAAGAGTGGTTGTGGTTTGGTAGCAAGTCACCCAAAGATAACTGGAAAACAGTTCTAGATTAGGTCCCTCCATTTGCCTTGAATCCTTACTTTAGATGATTATGTCCCTGAGTGGATCTAAGTATTAGCGTATTGCTATTTTTCAATGTCTTGTTATGACACTTAAAACCCCTCCTGAGATATAAGAAAAGAAATCTGGTAAATGAAGAGAAGCCAAGAATTAGGTGTGAGAATTGGTTTATTTTTTATCAGGTATGACAAAACATCAGGATGTATATGATCATATTTGAAAATTAAATATTTTGATTTCCAGGTTTTATGGTTTTTACTTTACTGTTTCTTAGAACCAGGTATTTGGAGTTTGAACTATTCACTGTTGGGCCATGCTGCTATATAGATTATATGCCTGAGGCTACCATGCTTCACTGCTTCTTAATGAGTACGTGTTGTGTCATGACCTACGCATGCATAATTCTTCTTGCAGCATCATCATCATCATGGCTAGGCTTCGCAAACAAAGATTTGAGAAGGGCTCTACCCACATTTGCTACAAGCGCGCTGGTGGCTAAAAAGGCCAATGCGTGATAGGCAAGTCCGGTTGCAAAAGGCACAGTGGAAAGTCTCCACAGGCTGTATTGGCGAGGCACGGTTCTTTCTGTGCTGTCTTTTTTCTTCCAGACTGATCCTGCGTGCGCTCTCAAAGGAAGCAGCAGCGTTATAGATGGTGTGCCTCCATGCCTCCCGATTGGAGGCCAGAGCGGACCATTGATGGTGGTCAATATGGCCAAGGCTAAGGTGTTGTTTGAGGGAGTCCTTGTATCTCTTCTTCGGGGCTCCTCTCTTGCGGCAGCCGGTGGCAAGCTCAGCATAGAGCACAATCTTAGGGAGGCGGTGATCCTCCATCCTGGAGCTGTGCCCTGTCCAGCGCAGCTGCATTCTCAGCAACATGGCCTCAATGCTGGTGACCTCTGCCTGCTCCAGAACAGACACATTAGTCACGTAGTCTGTCCAGTGGATGTTTAGTATTGTCCGGAGGCAGCGCTGATGGAAGCGCTCAAGGAGTCGCAAGTGGTGACGATAGATGACCCAGGATTCAGAGCCATAAAGAAGAGTGGACAGTACAATGGCTTTGTAGACCTTGATCTTTGTACTTTTCTTCAGGTGTTTATTGCGCCAGACTCTTCTATGGAGTTTTCCAAAAGCTCTGTATGCCTTTGCTACTTGCAGCATAGCAGCATGGGAAAAAGTGAATATACAAGTCGAAAGGATGTAAGATGAATTTCAACTATTTTTCATTTTGGTACCTGTCTTTCATAAAAACAGTGAGTAACAAAGAGCAAATTCCTGGCTTATCTGGGTCAACAAAATTATGCTAGATATTAAATGATCAGGAAGTTCTACACAGTGAAAAGATAAGGACTGACTCTAATAGTATATAGTTGCCTTCAACACTGATAAAAATTTTGTCAGTATTGTTGTAACATATAAACCTGGTGTGAGCTAAAGAAGAATTACACCTATAAAAGAGCCTGGGATGAGACTGTTTCAGGTTTGCTTTAATGAGTTCTGTCTGCATTAATTATGAACTCTGAGTTGACGTTGCTATCCAATCTCTCTTCAAAAGCATACATATTTGAAATAAATTTAGGCCAGAGTAAAATGCACTGTGTTCCCATCAAGCACTTTATCTCCCAATAAGAAAATAACATAATCATGAAGTATAAATGTTCAACTACTCAAAAAGTATGGCAATTGAGACAGGGAGGGAAAAATATGACCATTATTTCATTGTTGTGCAATCCAGTGCTGAAAACTGGGATTTCATCTCTGTGTAGGTGCCTTACTGTAATACTTGAATATCTTAGAATCATGCTTATTGGCAACATATCATCCTAAATAAATGTGTGTCCTGAGAGCTAGAACCTTGTTTCAATTGCTCCAGCAGGTATTTAGATGAATTGTATTGAAGTAGATGAAAGCATTTCAGTTATTCCTTGCCTAATTGAAGTATCATTCTTCCCTGAGAAACAAGACATAAATAAAAATCATTATATGAAAAAAGGAGCATTTTATTCTTAAAGATACCCAGAGAATAAGCTTGTAGTATATGTGCATAAATGCCTATCATAGGATTGTCATAACATAAACCAAAACAATACTAAAAAATTGACTATCAGCTCACACACTTATCGGAATAAAAATATCCATCCCCCTTTCCTGTTTTTCACAATCATTTCACTCAGTGGTGGAAAACCCATCAAATTTAGTGTGCTAAAAACTACTTACTGAGGAAAAGTGAAAATGAGTATGTTGACAGAATAGTAACCTGCATTCTGTGTTGGTAAATAATTTTCATATTTATTCACTCCTCATCAACTTTATAAGCATCTCTGCAGTAAGTGAAATCACTGGAATTTTTTCCTTCACTTCAGTGGGAGAAGGATGGTTTTAGTTGCAGTGATATTGAGAATTAAGTAGAACACTTTGCCTTTCAGCCAAATTGTTTCTCTGGGAGATGTCCTAATTAAGCAAATACTCCAATGAACTGGAGTGTTTAAATGGAGATGGCAGTACCTCATCCTTCATATAGGATAAGAGTAACAGATGTAATAGAAAAATAATGTCAAAGAAACTGTTTAGTTTGCTGGATGAATACAATAGCTTTATTGTCTTATTCAATTATCTTTTATTAGGTTAATTGGTTGAGAACTGAATATGCATTCCTGATAGAAGCTTGCATATTTTCCAGTGCTTCTTTGACTGCAAGACTATGCTACTTGCCCTCTTTGCTAACTCTTTTGTGTTAACTGCCAAGCAGTTATTGATGACTTTTTTGAAGCTGCCATTGCAAGAACTGTAATGAATTGTTCTTTTGCAAGGTCATGTATCAACTCAAAGATCTCCAGGTATAAAGACTATTTAAATCTACCATTAATGTACTAGGTTGCCTAAGAATCATGCCCTCTGTGCATTCTTGCCCTCTGTCCTTTAACTTATGGGCTTCCACTATTGTCAAAAAACATAGGAAAACACATTTTGAAAAATCAGCCTTGATAACTCCTGGTGATAAAAAAAGATGAACAGGTCACAGAAGAAAAGTATGTGGAAACCTCAGTTTGCATTATCAACTACCACTATCTCAAAAGATTCACTTCAAAGAGACCAACAGCTTTTTTCCTGGTAGTATTATGTAAATGAGGAGAGTATTGAGGTTATGCACTGGTTTCACCTCACACAAAGTCAGATGTCATTTTACTGGATGTCAGGAAGAGCAGACAGGTACAAGTTGTCCTTTTCATCTATATACAGTCCTTGAGGATTAATAATTAAAGTGATTCTAGAGCTTGCCAGTGGCTACTATTGTATCTACAAGATTTTTGTTGTGATAAGTTTTCATCAAGAGGAAAAGTGCTAAATTTTATTATCACTTTCTTCTAGAACTTCTCTCATTTAAGAAATAAATAAAACGAAACAAAAGAGATCTTCAAAATTTTATCTATCAGGGAAGGGAAATAAAAGTACTTTGAGAAATTGCCAGTATTCTTGTTTGAGTGGTGACTCAAGGAAGAAACTATAGAATAATCATAGTAGCATAAAGCTTTTCTATTTTCCCACATTACTGTTGACTACTCTGACAGAAAAAAGGATGTCAACATGAAAGAGGCTGTGGTAGGGAAGCAAACAGAACAAGCAGAATATTTTTAAGGATGAAGGGAAGGAAGACCAGACTGTTATATTTCTGGTTTGAATGAGCAGCAAACTGTCATTCCTATTGGCAGAATCTGGTTGTTTTAATGTTGGTCCCATCCTTGGTGGCCTGTACACAGTAGCCCCTCCTTTGTTAATGAAAAAAATTCTCTCTTTTGTCTCTCTTAAAAGAATATGGTTCACATGTATTCTCATGGCTATGAATGATGGATGAAAGAAGAGGAGAAAATGTTGGGAGTATAACAGAAGAAGGTTTTAGAGTTACTGCAAGTATCCTGGCTCTTGAGACACTGTACGAACAAATACTCTAACTGGACACAGTGCCTAGCTACAGGCATACGATTAGAAAATACCTTTTTCATGTTAGGAGTCAAAATCATATATGTTTCTGGTCCTAATAACTCTTCCTGTCTATTTAGAGCTGACATACCTCCATCCTGACTGCTAGAACCTAGCCTAGAAGCCCAGGTTTTCATGCCAGCCTGATATGCCAGTCCCTAGTAGCTTGAATGCACTGGTTGCACTCCAGCAGTCCATCTTCTAGTTCTCTTTGCTCTGAAAGAAATCATCCTTGTATACTTTGAAGTTGTTTCATTCTGTGAACCTGATAAAGGAGATTGATTGAGAAACTCCCTTCAAAATCACTAAATCCTAACCAGTTAAAAACTCATGAATGAAAAGAGAGGATATAGTGAGTATTCTCAGTTATACAGCTTTAAGAAAAGTACTTGTCAGACTGGAAAATTGAACAGCTGCAGAACTGTCTGCATCTCATCATGTAGGTCTGCAGTGAGTGGGGGTAGGATTTATTCTAGTTGAACTACTTATACTAAAGATATGTTCTTTGTTTGGGCATTTGAATCCTGCTTGAATTGTCTTCCTCTGCTCCAGTGGCTAAGGTTTGTTAAGAGACCTAGTAGCTGATACAGTCAGATGTCCAACTGCAAAATCCTGTGAAACAAATACTGCTTCCTGAGACACCCAACAAATGCTTGACTGCAAACATCTAGGGTTAGACTGCAATACATTTGTTTTCAATTCATGTTTTTTCTGAACAAAGCCCTGTTATCACACATAGCACCAGCTAAATTTACAGAAGAAAAAAAGTTTATCCAGTATATCATTAACTTTTTCTTACAAAATTAGAATTATCCTAATCAGAAGGAACAATAAAGACATACAGTGCTTCTTTAGTTGGTCCAGTGACGTAACTAGCTTTGAGGGGAATTGCTGCTTTCAGTCTCAGTAAGTCTAGCTCCCTAAAGAGCAGCTTAGATTTCCAAGGACAAATCATTTCTCTTTCTATATTTAAGAGAACTTCATAGCATCTCTAACTTACATGCTTTTATTTTTAACCCAAATAATTCAGTGAAATGTTATCTCCCAGAAGGTTTCTTTGACACATGATCCTTTTATTAATGTATTTAGTTTAGTACATTCTTCAGAGCCTAAATGGCCTTGCCAATCACCTTTTCAAGAGTGACACAGCTTTGTATGCATTATGTATCATAGAGAAAGTATTTATTATGCATATATCTGATACAGCTAACAGGCTGTTGTGTGGCATGAGACTTCTGGCAGAAGGACCAGCTTCCCACTTACCCTTCCCCTCACTATCACCTTATCAGTTCATTGCTATTTACATTGCGTTTTCTTTAGGGTAAAAAACAAAACATAATGCAAACATGCCCTCCCATATCAAATTCTAATAAAGTTATTTTTATGCTTGCCTAAATTTTCCACAGACTGCTGTCTACCTCTTTTCTGAATCACGAGAGTTGCAATTTCTGCTGTGATTTGGGCACTGTGATTCAGTTCTGCAAAAGAATAAACTATGTAATAAAGACAAAATGAAAAACATTATCAATACAAAGTATATTGAATAAAAATCTGATTTTAAAAAAAAATTGCAAAAATGAAGGCAGATTAAATAGGAACTGGATGTCAAAATAGAGAGGTCAATTCCCATGCATATAGGATCAATGAAGTCCATTAGTTTAAAAATATGAATATATATAACAACTAATGTTGTCTACCATTCATTAAAACCTGGTGATGTACTTAAAGGAAAACACTATCTATACTTATGAATATATAAATAAATATATGCTTACTTTTCAAAACCATTCTTTTTTCTATTAAGCAGAACACAAATAACTGCTGAATGTTCTAGGTATAGTGAGCTCTCCAACTGCTAAACTTTTAATGAAACTAAACCATGATCATTCCTTAAGATGTCCCGTAGTTACTTATCTTTTAAGTGAGTAAAGTGCTATTAATTGCATTTATATGCTATCAGTGAAATACATCTGATACTTTTTACTGATCTTTTGCCTGCCAATTTTCATTATAATGAATAAAATCCCATGGATCTTACACAGAGTGGAGAATTAATGTGATCAATATGCAAATATACATAAGGTCTGAGACATTGCATAATTACAATGTAAAAGACACATGAAGAAAAGCGAAGACACAGTGAAGAAAACTGTAAAACTTAATTACAAGTAAATGAATTAAAATTCTAGTAAATCTGGTGTCAATTAGTGTTATTAGGCACCACAAAAGGTTTACTTTTGTCTTTATTTGGCCATTTAAACTGGGAGGTCACTGCATGAACAAATGCCAACCATCTGAAAAATGGGCACACATTTTTAGGCAGTTTTGCCATTGCATAGCTTCTTCTTGGTTATATAATTTTGTTATGTAACTTGTAGCACAAGTTTTGTGATAAACTTAACATCTAAGTCAACAATTCAAAAGCATACTTATAGTACCCAAAATGGTGCAGCTTCAAGGCTGTTATATAAGTGTTGCTACATTAAAAATGGATGGTATCATAAGCTTTTGGATGTCATAGATAATATTTGCTATATAAAAGAAAACACTCTTTTAAACACCACTTTCCTGTGAAGAAAAGCAATGCTGTGTTGCAAAATGTCTGAATCCAATATTTCCTATGAACAGATGTTAACAGAACAGTCATTACATTAAGATGCATTAATTAAATATTGACAGAAAAACCTTAGTAGATGAATTTATTAAAACAGCATGAGCTCTGATTAGCAATTAGTAGATTGATGTATTCATGATTATTTTCATGTGACAGCAAACAATCAGAATGTAGAGAGAATATTTTCCACATTATAATTTGTGTTATCCTTTCCTGCCATTTGAACCAAGAAATTTCTCACTGGATTAACAAACTGAGTTAATGACTCCATTAAATTGTTCACAAGTTTGTGTTAATTCTTATGACATTCTGATACCACTGATTCTGTTAGCAACTTTCCCAACAAACAAAAAAACTCCAACTAGTAATCCAGTTAGATGTAACAGCCCTATGTGACATGTTGATCAGAACTGAAAACATTTTGGAGAGGTTTTTTCCAATTAAAAGGAGGAGGTAGGTTAGTCAAAACAAACTGAAATTCTTTAATTACAGAACAACATTGTTCTGTTACTCTAAGAAAATAAGCACATCCATACAGTCCTTTTTCTTTTTAATAACTTTAAACTTTCACCATAAGGTTGAGAAGTTTCTGAAGTGTGATAGCTGTGATTCTAATCAGAATAATTGATTATTAGCTGTCCCAATGATTTAAAGGAGGTAGGTAGTCTTAACTCATTGTTTCTTTGAAATAAACTGTTTCTTTCATTTAAAATGTCTCTGGAAGAAGAATAATTATTTACTGTTAGTTTAAATTTGTCTTTATGACTTCTCAATGTAACAGAACAAATTATTACAATTAGGTCATAGAAATGCACAGTATAAGCCTTTGATTATATTGTGTTTATTGCTATATTCATGCACATCACAGTTGAGCTCACATCTTTATTATCTTTCACAAGTGCTGTTCAGTGGCAAGTAAAACAGTCAATGCCTACTGGCAATGTGCACCCAAAGTGCCAATCCACAGTCTAGTGCTGTCTACTGCAATCTTCCTACAGTGAATGATAGCCAAAGGAAAGTTTGATGCATTTTGTGCCAACCAAGTCCCACACAGCCAATTGCTCACCCCTGCTGGTGCAACAGGGATGAAGAATCAAAAGGGTAAAAGTGAGAAAACTGTACTGAGATAAAGACACTTTGATAGGTAGAGCAAATGCTGTGCACAGAAGGAAGGCAAAACAAGGAGATAAATCTTCTCTTCTCTTGGGCAGGGAGGTGTTCAGCCATCCCCAGGCAAGCAGGGCTCCATCACACATAATAGCTACTTGGGAAGACAATCACCATCACTCCAAATATCCTCCCCTTCCTTCTTCTTCCCCCAGCTTTATATACTGAGCATAATATCATATGGTCTTGAATATCTCCTGGGTCAGTTGGGGTCAGCTGTCCTGGCTGTGTCCCCTCCCAGCTCCTTGTGCACTCCCAACCTTCTTGCTGGTGGGTGGGGTGAGAAGCAGAAATGGCCTTGACTCTGTGTAAGCACTGTTCAGCAGTAAGGAAAACACACCTGTGTTTTCAACAGTTTTTCCAGCTCAAATCCAAAGCACAGCCAATACCAACTACTGTGAGGAAAATTAACTCTACCCTTTCCAAAACAAACACAATGCTAAAAAGAATTTGGTATCTATGGATTTATGAGAGTCAGGAATAACCAAATATTTCCCAATACCCTATGCAGTAGTGGAGGGGAACTGTTATACAATTATTCCATGTCAAGGCCTTGGACAGACCTTTCTTATTTAGAATAGATTTTCTGATTTTTTTTTAATATTCTTTTTTTTTGGCTTCAATTTTCCCACTGCTTAAATGTGATGACAAGAACTGTGACTTGGATTAATTTTTTTATTGAGGTACCCTTTGGAGAAAACTTTCAGAAACTTTTTCTATAAAAATGAATAAGTGAGAAGGTTATCTGTGAAGAGGTCATTAAATACCATCCTTAAAGTGTCTGTCTTCATCTGGAAGTAATGACTTCCTAAAGGTCAATAAAGTATTTGATATTTATACTAGATGATCCTAAGATTTAGATGATGACCACTGATTGGAATCAAAACATTTGTCTGAGGGGTCATAAGTACTAAGAACTTCAAAGTCTCATTTGAGATACATGAATTCTGAAGAGTCAGACCCTAAAGTGGGCACACTGGATTTAACCAGAATGAGGTTAAATGCTATCTATAATATTGTCCCAGATGTCTACTTCACGCTACAGGGCATATCCATCTACTTGGGATCTGCAATCTAGACAGCCTTTCAAGGAGTGGAGAAGAATTCAATGTTTTCTGATAAAATGAAATCAAAGGAGGACACTTCCTGTTTGTATAAGATTTTTGTATATACGCATTTGGATAGAAGTAATTTCATTGCAAGCTCTTCCCTGCTAAAGTAAATGCTAATCCATTTCTCAAACCCCAACAGTACCTGCCTGCCTGCATGAACACTGGGATGCTCTCCACTTCTCTTATTCATGTACTGCCCAGTTAGAAAAGAATTCAAGACATACTGGCTTTGACAGCAAATTTGACACTGAATATGCCTGTGTGACCAGAAAGGCCTCTTGCTAACTTTGAAAAAACAGACACCTGGCTTCTGGGCTTCAGTGTCTTAATGTTAATTAACTGGGAGGGGACTTCATTAAATCTAAATTATGTTGGAATCATAGAATGAAGTGAGTCTTACAGGTACATTTTGCTCAGATTTTTTAAATGACAGAGCTATAGAGATGCTTCTCTAAAGTTAATGTGGCATAGTTTTTTTCTGTAAGTCTTTGTGGCAGAGCCTTTGTTCTGTTAATCAGAGACAAGCATCTCATTTCCATCTCAGTCTGAAACCATCTTCTTAAAGTACTTACTAAATATGTGAGATTATATTAGTACCTTTACCAGGTCACAAAAGAACCACAAAAGCTGCAGGCATATTAACAAGTCTGCAAAATTTCAAGGGGTGGAGCTCTTGGTCTTCATAATTAAAGGCTTCCATGTCTTTATGCCTGTAGAAGTTTTGAAGTCCACTAGACTAATGAGTATTACATGGGGGAGGGAAGAGAGAGAATTAAAAAAAAAAAAGAGAAAAAACCTCAAAACTTGCTTCACTGTGAAGCCTGGAATTATTTGAGTCTCTGTCAGATTCTCTGTAGCAGTGAGAGAAATTAAGGTAAATTTGAAAATCAGCACCAGACAATATAAATGTAGTTCCCCCAAAACGGATACAATTTGGTTTTTTAAAAACATTTGTAGCTCCTATCAGTATGATCCCACTGGCAGTAAAATAAAGTTACACTTTTGACTTTATTACCTTCCTGTAAGGATGTAAGTTAACATTGTCCCTACTTATACTGGTTTTACTTAGGCAAATATCTGACTCACTTAAATAACATTTTTGCTAAAGTAAAGAGCTCTTAAATTTAGAAACTGGCAGAAACATGTAAGCAAAGTCTGCAAATCTTTGTGGTTTGGGAGCTTTTCTTTGGATTACTTTGTGTTGTTTAGGGTTTGTTAGTTTTGGTGTTTGGTTGTTTTTTGATTTTTTTGTAAATAATTAATGTATTAGTAGCATGTCTTTAAGCCATCTGTCAATCCAGAAAGTCTGTGCATCGATTGTGCCATAGGACTCATATTCAGAGAATTTCTTTTGATATAGCTTCTCATCTTGAATTGACACTGCATACCACTCTTCACCATCAGTGTCAAAGTCTGTTTCTGTAGAAACCATGCTGTCCTACCATGTTTTGGAAAGCACATAGTCTATTTTTACTCAGAGATTAAAGTGTGTAAACCTACTCATAAGGTGAAATGCAAAATTCTGCAGAAATCACTCAAAAAAATCTGGCAAAGATTAGAAAAACCCCACCATTTTTGCTATTAAACTATCTCTTACAGATTAATTGAGGAGTTTGTTTCTCATACATAAGTGTGGAAAACATTGCAAAAAAATTACAATAAACTTCAGTTATTTTCTGCAAGTGATTTCTCTAGGATAAAAATATCTCTCATCCCATAAAGCTCGTTTTCAGAAGCACACAACAAAACTCAACATGAACAATTCTATTAAGTGGTACTTTGGTATTGTCAAACGTGGTTTCCTGCATTATGTACATCTCTTTTTTTTTCAATACAAAACAGTCTAACTATGAACAGCCTGAGATAAATGTTCGCTACAGGTCCATAAGCCATCTGTGATGCACTCATCTCATTCAAGAGCAATAGCTATTACCAATGTCCACAGCCTATGGAATAGGTAATACACGAGGGCCACTACTACTTGGGAAACTTATAGGAATTTAGCAGTTGATATATTAAATATTCTTTTGGAACAAATTTAAAACCTGACCAGGAAAACTGTAAAGCCAAGATCTAAAAAAGTAGAAGGTTGAAGTTGATACAGTAATATCTAGCTAGAGGTGCTTTTTTCAGCAGGCTACAACAGCTACTGTTTTACCTGGGATATCACTACATTTGCATGGCTGCTCATTGCAGTCTGGCAATTTATGACAACAGAATTCAGTATGTGAAAGAAGATTTCTATTACTATAATAATTAATTGCAGTAGTATGTTAATTCCTATGTAGAAAGCATCTTAGATGTAGTCAATTTTGTGGTTTTATTATGTCCCCCAGTAAGACAGTGGCCATCTGCAGTGAGAGTACAAATTAGCAGTAAGGCAGCTCAAAAGTAAAAGCTGAATATCTACTTTTGTTAATGAAGTCTAGCAGAGTCCTAAACAAGGCAGGCAATGTGCCAGAATCTGAAAAGGTCAGATCTTGCACAATGCAAAATCAGTACCTTTAAAACAATAATTAATTTTAGTATATACAGTCAAATGGAAACTGCAAGTTACTTATGGTAAATTCACCAGAAGAATGTATGTAGGTCAGGAAACACTCAAGCTGCTAAGAAAAACTTCCTCCCAGAATTAAATTGAAAAAGCATATATAACCACTTATATTTTAATAGCACCAGTATATGTAGATTTATAATCTGAAGTTACTGGTTGGAAAGCATCCAATGCAATTTTGAATTGAAAGATTGCAAAGCTATTTACGCATCCTTGCACAAATATTTCTAACAACATCTTTTAAAAATACAAAAGAATATCTACATTCTTGATCATTCACCAAACAATGATTCTGGTGGAAAACGCTGTTTGCAATTATCTCAGTGCTCCACCATTTCTTTAAACCACTCTTTCCACTGCAACAACTATGACTCTGCTAATGACTCATTTCAGATGTCCTGAAGTACAAACGGAAGCATTTT
>VXBX01000766.1:0-19944 GCA_013400415.1 Scytalopus superciliaris | reverse complement strand
GTATTATCAGTTTTTTTTATATTGAAGTTTTATTGTCGTTTTATCTTTGCCTATTAGAAAAAAAAAAAAAGCCGTTTTCAACAACAAAAAAAAAAAAAGCTTTTGGAGAATCTAAAAAAATCTTTTAAGCAGCTCCCAAATATTAATTGAATTATGGGTTTTATCTTCCTTCTCAGTGTGACTGACTTATAATTGTTTTCCACTTCACGAAACTGTCACAGAGTTTCCAAGAGTAAAACTCCAAGCAGACTGGCACACTTTTCCTAGAGTATAAAACAGGCATATATTACTGCTTGGGACTTCAGGCTTTTTGCAAATGTAGACAAATTACAGCCATTTGTACCTTTACATGAACTAATCAATAGCTGACTTTTACTTCTGTGATCTGCTCCCCTCTATTTCTTGGAATGAAGTTTGAGGTAAAATTCAAATCACAGAGTATTCAGATTCTTGACTCTCCTTAGATGTAACAATTGTGTGATGTAAGTATTTAAAAATTATAAAGAACAGCTTTGTACCAATAACCCCAGGCTTTTCCCACAAACTGAAGTTTATCCTGTTTTGTTTTGGTTTTTTTTTCTTCTTTATCAAGACCACGTGATGAGAACATCTCTTTCCTACTGTGGTATTGTAGTCTTTAGCACACATCTTCTTTAGTACAGTTTTATCTATTAGGGTTCCAGTCTATAAGTAACCAAGAATATTTGAAACTGTGTTTTCAATGAAGCTACACCAGACTAGAATCATGAAGGCTGAAGAAGATTTCTAAGGTCATCACGTCCAACTGTTAACAAGGTAAGGCCTCACATTTGTTTTGTTTCTCATTTTCTTGATATAAGATTTCCTAAGCAATTTCTAATTTGTGATTTTGCCATTCTAATCATGAGATTCTGTCTACTTCATTTCAGTGATATGAACACAATTGAATTTTTCCTCATAGATGAGTAATTTATGAGCTCAAATTCTCACTGTTTAGAAGCCAGTGTCTTGACAGACATATATATGAAATGAAATACTGTATTATTTTCATGTATAACAGTAACAGTGAATTTTCTTATTGACATTTTGATTCAGTGATAAATGAGTTATTATTTTTCTCTTCAAAGTTTATTTTAATGCCATGTTGACTCAGTCAACTGTGTGGTCATCTAGAAGGTTTTCCCTCTTTCACTCAATAAAGCTTATTCAAAATTATATGCCACTCTTAAAATAAAATATGAGTCATTTACTGAAGCTTTCTATCTTGTTCTATTAACTGATAGATGTTTGCTATCAGAATCTTCACTTCCAGGAGTGAAGATTTCAGAACACTGTGCTTCCAAGTGAAGAGGAATACTCATTAGTTCATTTCAAATAAATTTTTATTTCTTTTTTTATATCTACAGGCAAGAGAAGTCCTGACTGCATCCTCACATGTTCCTTTATGGTATTACAAAACATTAAAGACAGGATGTAGCTTGTTTAAAGAAGAAAGAGAACATTTTTAAGGATTCAGCTTCAGATTTTAAATAACAGAAATTTGAGGCAAATTTATCCTCTGCTACCTTGAGCAAAATTTCCATTTAGAGCAGTTTAGAGCTTAGTTGCTGGAAAAGATAGAGATATTTATTATCTGTCCAGGGATCACTCATGTTTTACAGAAGCAATCTCAGTGATAGTCATTACTTAGTCTGTAACTACCACAAACTTCATTGTTTATGTATCCTTTTTGGATGTGAATCAATGTAATCACCCCAGTTATTACTGAAATCCAGGGTACATTCTACTCAAGACATTACTTTTCACCTTTGGATCAATATCAGGTTCTATAGGACTAAATCCAGGATGTTGCATGACCCCCCCATATTCATCTGTTTCATTCTGATCATGATTGTGAGTCTAACAAGACATTTGTAGACCTTTCTGAGTGAGACACAGCTTTGAACAATTATCATGCTTCAGTGAAATTATTCCATTTAAAAGGAATAGATCAATTGTCCTTTCCTGTTCAGTTTATGTTGCACATATTTCTAATATCTCAAAACTGAGCAAAGCAGGGATTTGGTGTTGTAGCTTTATGGGGTTTTCCACACTTTTATTCTTCCCCTTTTCCCTCCCACCCCCACCCTGGGTTTTGCTCTTGTATCTTCTGAGAAGCTAGAAAATTGAAACATTGGTTCAAGATGTCTTTGTAGGTAAAGTTCCTTTGTTAACTTTGATATAAAAAGATTAAAATCATAACTCAGACCTGTAAGTGAACTCAGGCACCTTATTTCAAACTGCTATCTGAAAACTCCATTCCAAGATCTAGAGGCAGATGTGACTAAAATTTTGTAGGCATTGTTCATCTCTTGCTTTATGTTTCTATAACCCTACAAAGTCACATTTTTCTCACATCCAGTACTAACCTAATTTTGAATATTCTGAGGAGCCCTGCACTCAGTTCACAACGAAGAAACATATTAAATTCTTCCTCAGTCCCCAAAAGAGACTGTTACACATAGAATACTTCACAAACACCTACACCACTTGTGTAGCTTTGTAGTACACTCAAAATGCAAATGGCATACCATTCTAATTTAACTTTCTATGCAAAATACATGTAATCTAAGGAAACAAAATAAGGGTTTGAGTCACATTAAGGTGGTACACTGCCTACATCTTCTATTAAATCTGACACTTTGGAGTCACTAGTGCTATTAAGTGTGTTTTGAAGATCTCTCAGATTGTAAAAAGTCTACATGTACAGCTAATTGAACTAAGGGAGATGTCAGTTTGAAGAAGATTCAAATGAAAATATAATGATATTGTTTCAAAAGACCTAGGTTTAAGTGGTATTATTTTTTATACTTGATTTCTGTTGTACCATTTAAGCTGTTTAAGACAACACAATACTCTATTTACAATGATACACTAAAATATTTATGTTCTAATCAAATCTGCAGCTGGTTTTCTTAGCTGGAGATTCAATACTGGCTCCTTCATGAACAGCACTGAATCTCCTTAAATTTAAATATAGTGCTCAAGACAATATGTTCATTAGAAAGGAAAAAAAAAAAAAAGAAAAAAAGGCAGCAAGTCCATTCTGTTCATTCTGTTTCCATTTTAAGGGATGTGTTTGATGCATGTTAATTTGAGCTCCATAATGTTTTTCCTTGAAATATCGTATAGACTGTATTTTGCTAGAATATATGTCATAATGTTTTCGGATATTTTCAGATGAGCTAAAGTGTATATCTGTTCTTAATCTATTCCCTCTGCTGGGCAATGTGCATCCTCAGCAGCATATTTAACCAAATGGATTTTTTTTTTCCTTAACAGATCAAACTGAGTTCTGCTGCAGGCACAGAACTTCCTATTTAAATGACAAATGTCTCTGCTTGCAGATCTGAAAACTCACTTATTGACTCTTTCATCTTGTGTAAACAAATAATCAGCCCATCACCACTATGGTGGGGAAAGAGGAAGAATGAAAAGGGAAAGGAATTTTTGGGAGTACTGTCAAATATTACATTACTTGGAATAAGAAACTACTTGTTTACTGTTAATGTTGCCATTATACACAGACACTGGACAGCAATGCTGACAAACAACAAAGAAAAATCTACAGAGACGCTGTAATATCAAATATTTTTTCACACTTAGAAGGTAATGGGATTTTTTTTAATTTTCTAAAATGACAGTAGGGAAGTCTTGATTTTTAACAAAATGTTTTCAGTTGCTTTTACAATTAAACTCTGTGAAATCTATTTATTTAAGAAAATTTCAATTTAACCTTCAAGTGTCCAATGAGTTTAAATGTAGCACTGTGTAGTTATCCCTTGAAAAGTCTGAAGTTAACCTTTTTCTAAAGGGATTTGGTTTTGTTTTTTTTTTTTTCCTCAATAAAGCATATATATGTATTTGATATATATATAAAGCTTATATATACGCTGTATATATAAAACTTATATGTGAGATATATACATAAAGGTAATGGATGTAAGGCATTTCATATGCTTTGTTGTTCTTGCTGTTTTGCTTGCTTTCGTAGTGAACTGTTATGAGGAAAATGAAAAATCAGTGGGTCCTAAAGAAAATGATATCTGAGTGGTCTTTTTTAATATAATGATGCTTTGAAATGTATTATTGCTGAACAACGTTTATGGGCTAAACAGAAACAGTGGAATTGCTCAAGGGATATGGTGCTAACAACTGTATGTAAAAGCGATCTTAGGGTGAGGTGGATCCATAAGGAAGAAAACATATACTGCAGGTTTTGCATCTAATCTGCAGCTGCTGTCCTTATAAAACTCCTGCCTAGGCTGAAGAAAAAGCATTCCTGTGTTAGATCCTTGGAATTGCATTGGTAAATATTGATTTGGGATGTGGACTAGTAAGATATGCCTTCTCAAAGCAGAATTTGCTCTTGTCTTACTAATGTTTTTTGGCTCCTCTAAATTGAAACAAGACAGTTTGTGAAAGCAGATGGAAGTGACATGTTACACCAAAGTCTCTGAGATCTGTATTCTGTGAAATTCCTGTGTTTGGAATTCAGCTGTAATCAGCTGTAATCAGAGTTGCTCAAAACAGTACAGATTTGCAGTTATAAATGTACTTTGTGCCTGTCTAATATTAATATCTGTATTCTTCAGAATTAAAGTTTACATTTACAAACATAAAATCCTAGTAATGTAAATCTTTCACAATTAGACTGTCCTGCAATAGAGAGGTAGGTTAATAGAGGGGATCCTTGTCATAAATTAACAAAACTTTAGTGAACATAGATCAGTGCTAAAAAAGTAGTTTATTTACAGTGCACTGGAAAACAAACATGAAGAAAGTAAACAATATTTTTACTCTGAAACTTATAATAAATAAATTTGCAAGGTAGGAGGTGGCAATTTGTTAATGTTAGATACTACTGCTCCATCTCTGTCATATTTTTTCTATGTATGAATTATTTAGGCTAAGTCACATGCATTTTCAAACTTTGTAGAAATCTGCAAACTCACACTGGAAGTAAGCAATATCAGACACGTTAACTCACACTGCAAAAACTTCACAGCAACATGAGAAATTAACATTTTTAATCAATATGGAGGATAGAAATATATGAATATAGAAGATCTACAACAATATATCTACAGAGTGATTAAATGAATGCTGTCAGAATACTCTGTGTTATAACTCTTTGAATGTCTTAATTTAAAAGTAGATTTTGAGTTTTACTCCATCACTGGGCAAGTACACTGATTACAGTAAATGCTGGAACAATCTTCCATAGACCTCTGGAACAGGGACATTTTAATTTTAGTTGAAAAAATATTCACATCTGTCCCCCAATAACTTTTCTGTTCACTAAAGAAACTTCTGAAATCCTCAATATTAATTATATTTTGTATTTTATTTCCTAAGTCTAACAGTGATTTTGCTGCCTATATACAAATCTGTGACTATTTCTACTGGAAGTTCTTGTGGTCTGATACAGGGAATAAGATGAGTAGAAAACAGGTAAAAGTTAGTTATTATTACTTATTGTAATTAAAAAGCAATGTGGCATAAAAAAAAAAAGAAATTCACTGAGTAAAATCATACAATTCACTGAGTAAAATCAAACTGTGTCTTTAAATGATCTCAAACAAGGTTGTACTTGCATCTTCAGAATCAACAGGTATTTTTTCCCTCTTTCAGTGAGAGGAGTAAGTTAATTCAAATGAAAAACAAATAAATTAATGATAAAATATAACCCATGGGGGAATTTTTTCTGTCAGATGAACTGATATAAAATAGTTATCTCATTAGCTTTTTTCTTTATACTGTATTTATCTTGGAATAGTTAGAATAATATTTAGCCCATAAGACCTGTTATAGCAATATACCTCCATTGATTGAAATGGGAATGGTCTATCAAGCTAGCATAAATTAGGTCTGGAATATAGTCTTTATTTTCAGTCTTTTGTAGATACTTCTCACAAGGCTAAGGAGGCTAGAAAGACAGTTGTTTGGGTGTGTTTTGTAGTTTCTGGAAAAAGCCACAGTTAAACTAAGCCAAAGAGTTTTGCACACAGTCATCGACAGTCATAACTATCATATCAGGGAGCCACCACCTCAGTTTAAAATTCATTATTTATAAAACTGTTAGCTTGCTTTCTCCTGTTTGCTGGGTGAAGAAGCTAATCAAAATCTCACAGCGTTTGCGATCACTCAAGGGATCCAGGATAGAATGTAATCTGCAGCTTTGGAATGTTAGAAGCCAAAAGTTGGACTGTTTACATAATGATTGACAGCTCAGGTATCATTTCACAAAAATGGAACCTATCTCCCTCTGCTATAGCTGAATCACATGGGTAATTATATATATATCACAGGTCAAATCTTCAGTTTATTCAGGCAACCAGCCCACTAATGTGGAAGTTCAAAAAAATAAAAGCATCAGCTAACTTCAGCAAGTATTTTTCTTCAAGAGGAACTTTCTTCAAGAGGACCTTAGAGGCACCATCATGTGCCCCTAATGACTGTGAGTACATTTTAATCAGGGAAGCACTCCTAATAAACCTCAGTTAGATGGCTTATATGATTGAGGGCTACTCATGCAAGTATCTACCAGGCTCCAAAGCATTGAATGGAATTTGAAGTGCAGAATAAATAAATGCATCTTCTTGACAAACTGTTCAGTATGTGTATTCTAACACATTACCCTTGATCTGGCATTTAAATAAATAAAATTTAAACCTGGAGAAGGATTTTTATTTTTATCCTGGACTAGTCAGTTCATCAGTCACCAGGTACAATTTGCATATTATATGCCTGCTTGAATAAGCTGTGTATTAGTCATGTTAATTTTTCATGGGCATTTTGGTCATAAGTAAGAATGGCAAGCTGCAGTGAAAGCATCGAAAGAAATAACTGAAAGTGAAGATTTTTTGTTTACCATTTCCTTACTGCATAACTGAAAGTGTTCTGCCTGAATAAAAAATACTCAATATATTCAGACTGGGAAAGTCTGTGGCGCTGTTTAATAAACCATAGCATGGAATGTAAATTTCATAAGAGGTTTTAAAAAACAGTTAAAACAGACTGAAATTTGGGAAGAATTATGTGCCTAACTACCTCAGTTACAGTTTCCTCAGCAGCAATCTGCAATGCAAAAGGTAGATTGAGAAGGCTGCAAAATACAGATGGATTAAATGTTTCTGGTATAACTACTATATATTTTTCACAAGGGATCAGAGAAATGATATTGTGCTATTAAAAGTTTCTCACCATTGTTTGTTATTCCAACATGCTGGCAGTAGTATTAACATTACTATAATATTAGTATAACCCATCTCAATATATCTTCTGTCTTGATAAGCTTGATATACTTATATTTGATATGTATACCATAAAAACAAAATGTAGAAATTAAATAATTTCTACAGTATGCAGGGGTCACAGAACATTACAGAGGGTTTTGTTGCATTTTGGTGACAGAAAATAAATAATTGAAAACCTCTGAATGGTAGGTCAGTACTCAGACTATATAACTTGAATAATAAACTGAAATTGAGGCCAAAATGTAGTAGTTTCCCCGCATTAAATATCTGGTCCCAAAGAAATAAGAAAAGAAAAACTAGTCCCTCTTTCTGAAGACACCACCAAGACTGAACCTTCAAGAAAGGTTGCCCTTTAAGAACACCAAAGATTTGCAAACGGCAAAAATCACTCTTTGGTGTTTATTGATGAATATTAGGAATATTAGACTCTGTTACTAACAATTCCAAAGATGACTCAATCCATAAACTAAAGCCAGATTGATGTTGTGTTTTTGTCTTTTAATATTTATTGCTGTATGTTTCAACCAAAAACCTTACTGCTACTTCATTTGCTTATTTCTGTGTTTGTTTATTAGAATCGAGTGTCAAAAAACATATTAAGTGGCACGACTTTTCAATGCAGAATTGCATATGACATGAGCAGACCATTATTACACATTGCTGTGAGCTCACCAGGTAAATTTAAAATACCTTGTAATTTAGGCACTGATGTTGTTTTGTTAGCCTAGTATATACTTTTTTACTGTCAGTTCTATGAATGGTCAAATCATGTTAGTATGACTGGCAGCATTGCAGTTAGAGATCATTGTCTCTTGAGTTCTGATGTTGTGCTTCCTGAGTCTCAATGTCTTCCACACAGAAAGATGCTTCTTATGGTACCTGGTATCTCATTCTTTCCCTTTTCTATCCTTTGTCTCTCTTTGACTTTCTTTGGAGCTGCTTCCATAACATGTATCATCATGATGTCCGTGACCTTTACTAGCATTAATGAATTTTTGTTTACTGTATGACTTTACTGAGCAGAGTGAGTCACGTAATGTCATATTTGTAGCCACTTAAGGGAGGGAAAGTAGTAAAAGAGGTTATATATATCCTGAAGATGCCCCACTGACGCAGGGCAGATTGAAATTCCTGCGTGAGAATGTTCCTGGAGTTCACATCTATGTGGTGAATAGTTGAGATATTCAAAAACCTCACTTTTTTGACAGATCCTGTTTTGGGTGGGTATATTTTTGCATTTGTTTGTTTGTTTTCCAGGAGCTTACTACTGATTCCCTCTTCCTTATTTTTAACCAGAAATATCCTTACTAATCACAGAGAGTTTACTGTGTTGGATGACAATTCTCACAGCTCTGCATAAGACTTGTGAAGTTCAGAAAAGCTGCTTTCTCTACATACCTTTCCTTTTATTTCCGATGATTTTTCCAATGAATGTATGAATTGTTTCCAAAATAAACCTCTCATATTTTCTTTTTCTGGCTGCAAATGAAAGCTTTAAAAACATACCCTGAAAGCAAACATGCAGAATTTTTGAAGAAGTCAGACTTATGGCCTGTATATTGGAAAGTTTATTTTGTTTTGTTTTTCCGTTCTTTTAAGTCTCACATGGAAATAAAGAGACCCAAATCTTCTGGAGAAGAGTTGAAGGCAACACACAGAGAAAAAATCCATTTTGTATTGCAGTGTAATTGTTCCCTACCCTTCTATGATTGCTTCGAGGGAGCTAGAGGCTTGAATTTTAAAGTCTCAGGTAAATATCATGTTGTGTCCTCAACATAGTATTAGCTCTCCTGTCTGTCACTAACATTCACCCAGAAGGGGTTAGCAGTACATATGGGTTGTGAGAACGTATTAGGAGTAATGAGAGTTACCACTAGTCATAAATTGACGAAATATAGTTCCATACTCATTTTATGGATTTTCTTTGTGTTTAATTTTTTAAATACAGTTCTGCTTTTAAATCTGAGGACATTCACACTTGTGGCAATAGACTTGACTAAAGAATATCAAGTACCAGAGAATTATATTGTTTAGGATACCTACACATATTAGAATAATTTTCCTGCTTGCAAAATTATATGTTCTGATATCCAGACACTGCTTTCTTCAGAGCATCACCTTTTTTTTTTATTATTATTTTCTTAAATAATTTAATTATTTTCATTTGTTTACATACTAACAAATTAATTTTAGGGGGCAAATGTTACATATCAGGAAATTAAAATAGTGTGTATCTTAAAATGCTAACATTTAATTGACTAGAGGTTTGGGATAATTTTAAGATACAATTTAAACTCCTACTCTGGGTTAACAACATTGGAGTTATTTTAGAGAAATGGGAGTTATGGTCAATCTACCAGTAGATTTCATGTTATTAGTAGGGATGATCGAGTCATTCTTCTCTAATTCCTCTTTGTGTTCATTTTAAAAGTAAGCATCCATTTTTTGTCCTGTGAGATGCAACTGACCCTCACTACAACTGATATAGCCCTCTCACCTGTTTTTAACTTACATGGAGTAATATCCACCATAAGAGCAATAAAGAAATAGAGATTTATGATAGGAAGTGCTTTATTTTATCCTGTTCCCAGGACTCAGAATATTCAAAATCACAAGTCTAGGTACAATCATTGCCCACCTGAAATTTAATTGGATAAAGAATTCGTAGGAAATTCAGGAGGAAGTTGAAGAAGAGGGACAATAAATAAGCCTAACAAAATTTTCACTATGGGATACTGCTTGGGAGAATTTTTATGTACTTTCTATGTGTTGGGTTGTCCAGACAGATGCAAAACTGTTTGCATGATACTCCACAGGAAATTGTTGTTATTCCAAGGCTCACAGAAACAGGGAAATGCAGGCCAGAAAGTTACAAAGTCCTTGACCAGGTATTGGCCATTTTGCTGTTTTCCAATAAGCAACAAGTACATAGTCTTCTGCTGCTAGTGTTATACTGACAATGAATAATTCATGTTGTTCTTATTTTGTATGGTATTTTTCACTTAAGCCTCCACTGCATTACACTGCCCCTTCATGTCATAAAAACAGGACAAAGATTTCAGTGAGACTTATAAGGTTCAGGTGGGAGTACACTCATTCTTGCTAGGGCAAGAGCTTCTCCTGGATTTGCATTAAACATATATATCAAGATAGCTCTGTTCATTAGGGGAGCAGAGTGAACACTATTTTGGCTAGAAGTATTTACATTGAACCAGTGATAACCAGGAGCCAGCTTAGTTTGGGCTTAGGGACGTGCTCATCCAGCAAGAAAGACGCAATGGTTTGGCTTTGGCACAGGGCTAAGGTCAGCAGCTACTAAAGTAGAAGAGCATGTAGAATATCTCCAGTCAGCAAGCAAACATTCAGAATTAATACCTTAAAGTTCAACTCATTATAAAATTATAGGTAAATAATATAATGAAATGGTTGTAATATAAAGGAGAAACAAAAAGAAATCCAACAATCATGATAATAACTCTCAGCAGATCATAAACCATGTTTTGAGAAACAATTATACAACAATGTATAAATTGTAGTTAATATTTTAGAAAATATTTACTTGTGTTAAACCTGTAAGCATTTAATAACTACACACTACATCTCCACCTATATTTTCCAACTAAAAGAAAACGTAGAATTCAACTGCACAAATGCATGTGAAAATGGAAAATATTTTTTTTTTAATTATTATTTTGAGAGCAGACCATCTACTTTATATCACTGAACACTGCAGTTTATAACTGCTTCTTAACCTCCCTTACTCTGATATTGAAAGGTGGGAATAAAATTCTCCTTAAAACTTCTCCTTGTTTAACTGAAACTTTACCATGCATATGTTAATATAAAGCTTATAACTGAGGTCTAAGAAAGCTCAGTGATGATATGAATGGATAGATACACTACGTACATTTCTTTGCTTTGTATAGATTTTTCTACTTCTTTTTCTTTTCTATTTTTGTTTTAAGAAGCTATGACATTATTTCATACAGAGGAAATAGATATTTTCAGCTCAAGATGACAGACATGCAGAACTTGCTCATTTATGTTCGCTGGCATTTCATGACTTCTGTTATCCTCACCTGAATGGACTCCATTTGTACCTCTTTCCTCATTTTTCACTTTGTATTTAGGACATAATCAAAGAAAATTATAGTGGAACCCACAGAGGTGGATTCTCTACCCTGAATAGTTGAATTTATTCAAGTGTAATTTTATAGACACTGTTATATCAGGACAGAGAGTCAAGTTCATTGATTTCTATTTGGTTTTCATTAGAAACTATAAATCTTTCTGCAGTGCTAGAAAATCAGCCCAGGTATCTCCACATTCAGTTCCAATTCACAATCACATTTGCAAGTCAGAAAAGCTCTCTGAAATGAATGATGAATGAATCATTTTCTGTCAATCACATGATAAGGTGCCTGTGAAAGCCCAATATGTGTATATTTACATCTCAGACCTTCACAGCTAACTTCCATAGAATGTGACAAAAATAAGGAACCCAGAGATTGTTGATGATGTATGGGACAACCAAAGGAGCAAAGTTATTTTGCAGTATTTTTATTTAAAAAACATAGGTCTAGTTTAGAGGTTAATCATAGTCCTAGCTTCAATACTGAAGAAACGTTTTGCAACAGAGCCCCAGTGATTTCACAGCAGAGTGGGAACAGATGTGGGAACAGAGCAAGGCTCCTGTGTGTAACCTTCATCTCAGGAGTTCAACTGTCTGTGCTTCAAACCCCTTTTTGTTAAAGCATGGTCATATGTCCCTGGCTCACTCTTATTGTGAAAATTGTTTATTCGAAAAGAAACATATAAGAGAGTAAATAAGTTATACCATGCAGTATAAGAAAAGTAAAACCACAGAAGTGCAATTGCTAAGTTGGGCATTGTTAGCAGATGGATTTGCAAGGTAAATACTGGCATGAGAAATATAAATTCCCTAAGACAAAAAACAGTGAATCAAAAAAGAGCAAGAAAGCAACATGAAAGATCAACCCACTACAAGGAAAATCAGTTCTTCCTATCCTGACTGACAGCTGACAGCCCAGCTCAACCTTATCACCTGTCTCATTGGGTAAACTGAGCTTATTAATTCCTCCAGTACTGGCATTGTGAACTCCCAGCAAGTTATTGTGTTAACCAAAAATACCTACTATGTATTCTTGAGATATTTAGATCCTGCTTGCAGTGTCTCTTTGCAAATGTCAGAGGAGCCATAACCAAAATTACTTGTGAGGGTGGGCCACAAAGGGCTAAGAATTCCCCTGACTGTGTTCCCCAGGGAAAGACTGAGTAAGGGTGAAAGATGTGGACAAATTTATTACTTGCTTGGAAGCCTGGCCTGGGAAACTGGTATAAATAAAACTGTAGAAGCTGACTGTAAAATGTCCTGCTGCTACATATTTTTTGGTTTTCATGCAGCTTCTCCTTCTGTATTGACTGGATGATAGGAAAAACTCACTGCTTTAAATATGTCTTAGTACCTTATTGGTTCAATTTTGTATGTAAGTCTTTTTATTATCTTTCCTTCCAGGCCTTTTTCATTTTTGTTCCTTTGTTCACAAATAGCCTTTTACTCTCTCTGAACATAGTAAGTATTCAATGCTTTCCTTCTCACTCCCCTCCCTTCTGTCATGTAATCAAATATTCTTTGTGTGTCTTTGTTCATGGCAGGGTTTCACAAAATGATTCAAAATTGATGATAGTTTTTAGGAGGCTAGAGTACACTCTACATTTAGTTTCCTTTGTCTGTGTGATGTCTTGCACAGGTATTATAACTTTTATCTTTTCATCAGTAATACATTTGGTATATAAAATTTTCTCCATTAAGAATAATGCATGACTTTTTTTCTGCTTTATTTCATGTTGGAGATTATATTTTGTATCATTCAGATTCTGTCTGGTTAAATGTTTCAAGTATTTAATTTTTAATTAATCTCCATATTTTTTCTTTTTCAAACAAAAATATTAATTTCATTACATTTCTTGATTTACTATACAGTTAAGCCTAACAGCACAATTATCTTTTTAAATTCAGTAGTTGTCATGCAGTACTAATGTATATTCAGAAAGCTGTGTGCTTTTAAAATGTCACTGCTTATAAAAACAATAAGCATAGCCAGTGAGTCACATCCAGTGGTAATTTTTTTTTCTTAATCCCTGATCAGATGAATCTACAACATGCCACATTTAAAGATTTGGTTTTATTTTCTGTAGATGTTTGAAAACAATTACATTATTGTGTATCTCTGTCAAATTGCTATTATAATCTATTCCCTCAGATTTTAACCTCTCAGATATCTTATACCTGATGGTTTTGTTTTCCCTATTAGACAGTTAACGCCTATAAATTTAGATTTCATTACTAATTTTGAAATTTAAATACAAAACTCCAACTACATCATTCAAATAGCATAAGAAAAATTTACAGGGAAAATTACTAGTGATCCTGCTGCATGCCAGCTGATAAAATTCAGATTTTCCAAAGTAGCACTTCAGATTAAATGTGCTTTAATAGCTAAACTAAAGGCTAAATTTTAAGTGCATGCATTTTCTTTGTGCCTTTTATGTGTTAAGCGCTATTAAGAGCATGCTCAGTCCAGATAACTGAAAACAACTGTGATATCTTCTGCTTAGCAGAAGGGGTTTTTAATGTTAAATAAAAACCCCCTCAAACTATAAAACCAAAATCTATGAAATACTTGCATTACAAATTTTCATTTGTTTATAGTCTTTCCAGGAGTAGCTGTTAGAAAGAACACATCTTATTTTTCATGGTATGAGAAAGTATCTTTTTCAGGGAGTTGTTCACGGACTTATAGCATTGGTGTTCCATTTTTCTAGTGTGGATGTGCTTGAAGAGTTCAATGAGAAAGTATCACACTGGGGACAATAGCCCAGCTGAGGTGGAACGCCAAATCCCCTGGGGTCAGGGAGTCCTTTGTGAAGAGCTAGACTTCCCCTGCAGCATTAGGGTGTTTATGCTGCAGCATTAAAGAATGGCAATTCTTTGGTAATTTTTTTTTTAGCATGTTCCCTTTAACCTCTTTTTCAAAGCTTTGACTTATCTTCCCTCCAGGCCCTAAATACAAATGACAAATTTCATATAACTATGCTTTTTAAAGTAAATTTTGTCTTCATTGCTCATGTCTGTAGATCCATTATTAGATACAAGTTTTGGTAGGTTGATAGTTTTCTTTTTCCACCCACAAAATACTTTAATAATTGGATTGTCAAATTAGAGATAAATGCTACTGCAGCTTGAAATTTACCACCTGAAAATTTGGAATTTGCATAAGTGAGCATTTTAGACAATGTAATAATTCTATTATAGATTAAGTATTGACAGAAGTGAAACACAAATGAGGCCTATGAATGAAACTTGTTTAAAAATGTTAATTTAAATAGTGAGTTATTATAAAAGTTCACAAGAGCAAAAGGAACAATACCTATCAACAAAAAGAACTTACCTATCCATGGTTTGCTTTGCAGAACAAATCAAAGGGTTAAACTTGGTTAAGTCTGAATAGAACTAACTGAAAGATGTGCTCCACTAGTGCACCATAAGGCAAGTGGCCTGAATAGCTGAAGAAAACCCCCAACTATCACACATATTTCAGGTTACAGTAATAAAGTGTGTGTTTGCTTATCTCTTATCTTTCTTTTGCATCGCCCTGATGGGAAATACCACCAGCAGGAAAAATGGCAGATGTCTTGTAAGTCATCATTGGCAGTCTGCCTTTTTGATACATTGGTTGAGGCAAATATCATAGCCCTCCAAAGACTTTTGTTGACCTTCCAAAAGGCATAACTTAAGTCATCCTCACTCAGCAAGCAGATGATTGACCCTTTTAATACAGAAGGGTTCCATATTTTACTAAGCAGAAACAAAGAAAAGACAGCATTATACAGAACTTCTAAAAAGTTGGCCTTTTTCCTCATATTTTGCATTAGTCTCAAAGACATAAATTTATGCTTCAAAGGAGAAAGCATCCATGTTAAAAATTCATATATTTCAAATTCATAGATTTTATTGGTGTGATGAGCAGTACAGATGTTACTAAAGTGTGAAAAAAGAGGGAGCTCCTCTAAGTATCTGTCAGAATTTGTAAAATCCAAGTAGGGCAGGACACAGTATTTGCATGTACTGACATTGCCTTATTTAAGTGGAATAGTTAAGTAATTCATAGTCCCTTTTATGATATATTTTGACTGCTAGTTACAAGTTAAAACATCCACAAAGGCAGTCACATGAAGTATAGGAAAAAAATATTTTCCCATCCTGTGTCTTTGTAAAATTCTCAAGTTTTCCTATTGCAGAGCTGAACAAAGCCAAAGATTTTAAAATTGGGGCATTTTTTTGTTTTGGTTTTTTATGTTTCCATTTTCTAAAACCACAAAAATACAAGGCAGAGAGTACATATCACTTCATAATTTCTAGCTGACAGATTACTCCCCTATTCCATTAAAATACTTTAGAGCAGTATGAAAAAATAAATACTATGAATGTGCAGGTGCAAGCCTTGAATATCTGGCAAATCCTGGAGAAAGGATGGGAATAACAAAAGCTAAGTGAGATTTCTTGATTATTTTTACTTTTTCTGTGTTTTCTATGAAAGCAATGGCTGTTGACTTGCTCTATCAAATATTTTTCTTCACATCTTGCTGTGGAAATTATAATGATTTACATTTGTTATTACAGTTTGACTACAGTGTTCTTGCATAGAATTGAAAATCTGTCCTGACCCAAGATGATTTGTAGGAATCTTGAACAAGAAGGTTTAGAAAATCTCAATTTCAGTATTTATAGAGGATAATAAAAATTAGTTTCCTTCCAAAGGGAAAAATATCCCATCTACAATCCCCAGAGTATTTGTGTGCTGTGAGCGGTTTGCTTATTGCAAAGCTCATTTCCATAGCTTTTGCAGACAACAAGACAAGATAAAGACATTTTGAAAAGCATTGTGAAAATTTATATTTATAAAACACAACTGAAGAAATTTCTAAAATCTGGAGGAGATTCAGCAAGAGAACACATTCTTCTGCTTTCTTTATTTTTTATTTCCTTTAAAATGTGGTTCAGAATAGATGGTCTTTTGTTTTCTTTACCTCAACTATTTTCATAATCTTAAATAAAACAGAACTTTCTGCTATTGCACTTGAATTACAATGACTCATTCCTCCTTTGTTTGGAATGCAGGATATGATATCAAATTGATCTTTCTTTGAAACGTAACTTAGAAAATTTATAAATACATAATACTTTTGTAAGGAAGTTAATATTAAAATACTCCAGTATATCATCACAGAGAAACAAGTTCATTTGCTGAGACACATAACAGTCAGTTTTAGTAATGACTTCCTAAGGAGTCCATTGAAATAATGGTATTAAAGGTCGCAGGGCTTGAATGGTGCCACCAAGACAAGATCATCTTTACAAAGATTATATTCTACTGGAATACAAATATTAAATGCTATTCCAAATAAGATATCTTCATAGATTTTATAGATGGCTAATGTCTCCAAGTAAACAAAGAATTTAATGAAAATTGAGAATAGAGATGAACGTCTCATATGTTTCTAAATAGAGACAACTCTATAAATATATACATACACTTAAAAAAGAAAAATTGACAATCAGTATTTTATAACACATTGCCTACTGTAATAATACTATATACCCAGATGCCTTAAATGCCAACCTGAATTTCTTAGGAATACAGAATTCACGTTTCTATACCAGCTGGACCAGACTGCTTTGACAGTTCACCATAACATGTCCTTTATTTCAGTCTTAAAGAAATATTCCTTGTTCTCTTACTATAAAAGACTGTGTTTATCTGTATGAGAAGACATTACTATGCATTACCTTTCTCCCATTTGGTGCAACTGTGAGCAGATCTTTGAGGTGTACGATTTAATCCAGCTAATTGAAATATCTCGAAGTGCAATTTCATTTTCTTCTTTATTTTTGTTTGGTTGTTTTTTTGTTGTGGGCTGTTTTTTTTTTTTAATATTATTTTAGGGATGGGGAGGGACCAAGAATAGCCATAAACACAGTTCAGCAGCTGGTAGAAAAAAGCTCATAGCAACATTGAGACTGCAGGTAGGTGGGTGTTAACCAATAGGTGACTTCTGGGTGTTATTTTACGTTGATTCTGTTCAAACACACATAAAAGTATGAAAACATCTGTTATCCTGAATTCTGTCTTTTTTAAATGTTAGTGTCATAAGATCAAATGCATTCCTCTAGTGCTTCTCCAATAACATTTAGGAAAATAGGTATCTCTTTGTATAAATACTATTGTATAAATAATAATATTCAGTGTGATAAGCCAGTAAAACATACTTTTCATCAGATGAAAAGCAGAGGAGCATCAAACTACTTTTAATATTTTGAGAATACTAGGATGGTGAAGTCTTATATCAGGACTAATAGCATTTAAGAATTAATTAGACAGAAAGAGAACATACTTTTTAAGTCATGCTGTTCATTTCAACAATCCTGGCACATACTTAAAAGAAGCTCTAGAAAAAAATAAGTATTCTTAAACAGCAAGTGTGTTGGGGCCCCCATTCAGACACCACCTTAAGGCACATCTTTGTTCTACTTTACTAAACTTACATGAGATGAGAATGTTTTCTAACTCTAAACCCTCTCAAATTTTTATTAGCGAATAAATTATAATAACTGATCTTTTGGAATAGAAGCCTAGAAAAAGGACCAAAAAGACAAAAGGGATTGTAAGCATGTTTTCATTTCCTTTTGAGACCAGAGTTAGCTGTAATCCACTCATTCTTCACAAAATTTTCACAATTTCACCCACCACCAAGAAAATGTCTTTATTTGCATGTCCTATCTATATTTTTTTCCCTGCACTTCTCAGTAACTCCCTGAAAACCTTCTTCCTGTATTATCTCCTCAGCTTCACTCTCCTGCCACATCACCTGGAATTTTCTCCCCACCACACATTCAAGTTCAGCTCCTGTGCTGGGATTGCTACTTTCCCTTACAGGCCTCCAGCTCACAGCCATGCCACTTTTAAGACAATACATTGTTAAGGCTAAGAACAGCTAAATTCAAGCACATAAAGATGACTTTAGGAAAACCCAGACTTACTAGAAATGACACTCACTGGGGATATCAAGGGTAAAAAGAGGAGCTTCTGCTGCTACATTAGTCGTAAAAGGCTGCAAAAAAAGTGGGCTCTTTACTGAATGGGGTGGCAGACTGTTGACAGCAGGTAGAGATAATGCTGAGCTATTTGTTGCATTGTTTACCTCAGCCTTATGGAATAGGTTACAGGAGGATGAGAATTATTCTGCAGTTAGAGGAAATTACACAGACAGAGAAAGCTATCACTGGTCTCAGGAGAAAGGTGCAGTGTGGTTGCAGTGTAATATAACATGAAGCTAATTAGGCACTGCAAGAAGCCTGAGGAACTGGGAGCCCAAATAAAGCAACACCCCAGTACAGCTTCTCTCCCTTTGTTGCTGAGGACTGTTAACTAAAACTAGGTAAGGTACCTCTTTGTGGAGCACACAAAGATACTCCTTCATTGCACACCATTAGCCCTTCATTCCTAATTCATCTAGATAACAAATATGTAAGTTGCCATGTATTCACAGAGTAAATATAAATAATTTACAAACATTTTATCAATATGTTGGCATTACCATACCTAATTGTCTACAAACAGTGATTAGTAATAAGTAAGGTTATTGATTCTAGTAGTGCATTTTACGGGAAAATTGGAGTCTGTTATTGGTCAATGTGACAATTATTTGAAAAATATTATGTGTTGCTCATTGCAGTAGGACAAACTTATTACTAGCAGAGATCCACAAGGGAATAGATATAGAGAAAAAAAGTGGATAGTCTGTCAAAGAAATCTTCACATATATTTTACAGCCTGAATGGAGACCATTTACTGCTTACAAAATCAAATTTCTTTTTGAAGAAATCATGATGCCATGAGAGTCTAAGTGGTTTTAGAGAGAAAAGAAAGGATCTTTAATAAATTAAATTCAATTGAAACAGAGAGCAATATTGTATATTCAGTAAGCATTCAAAAATTAAACTGATAAATGTAACTTGTACTCAATCTTACGTTCTCTAGATTTAATTAAAAGTTAAATGTGAACTTTGGAGTATGAGTGAGTGAAAGAACCAGGAAAATTGACTTTGAGAATATGATAAATGTATGCTGTACTGCTACCTGTTACTCCTGTAAATCTAATTATGGCAGAAGAGGAGATAGTCTGAATTCCTTGAGAACACATCTTCCCTTGGTAGTGTGGCACTCTCTCCTTCTCTCCTTCTCCCACTTGCTTTCTACTCTGTCAAATAGCAGGGAAATAATTTCAAAACTGAAAAATTTATAGCACAGAACAATATTCTTAGAACACAACATTGCTGAGTGAATGTGTGGTTAACCTTTGCTATGTAGTCATAAAACAGAAAGCTGATATTATAGAGGATTAAGTTTGGGAATGATTAAACTCTATGGCAAACATTCTATTGGTTTTGAAGAATCAGGGGTTTGACTTTGCATTCTATTTGGCATTTTAAGGCCAAAATAGAGATTTATAAAGTCAGAAACCTTGTCTCTGTCTTAGCATAAATCCAAAATGTTGGGTGTGTGTGACCTTTGCAAGGTCCTGA
>VXBX01000764.1:71009-101382 GCA_013400415.1 Scytalopus superciliaris | reverse complement strand
AAAAAAAAAAGGAAATGGGAAAAAAACCTCAAAGATCAGCCACTGAGAAAAAGTTATTTTGCTACTCTGGTCAGACCCAAGCCTGTCATTCTGGTTTTATAATTGCAGATTTTGATATTTTTAAACACCTCCCTTTCCTGGTTGCTGTAGGAAAGATGCAAACCAGGAATGAATGACGATGCTTATAAATACGGTGATGTCAAATGTAGAAAATAAAACTTCTTAAGATTATTTCCTCTAATATTTCCTCAATATAGAAATCCTAAGTGTTCAACAAAGTAGTAAATTTAAGATATCATTTAGAAACACAACTTTTATGTCACTTTTCCTTTTAAAGTTACTTGCTTTCTTTCAATTTTTATTATGGACTTTCAAATGAGCTTCAAATGGTCTTAAGAGAAAACAAAAACTTGAGAGAAGCCACACAGTAACCAAACAATTTTTGTATTGATACTGCATTCTTTTATGTGTATAGTTACAAGGTCCTCAGATAGAGGTCTAATAAAACTGGATAATCATCCCCACCACCTCAGATAAAGGGGCACAACTACAGATAGCTGCTTGTCAGAACTTTGGAAGAGCTCTAAGTCATTATTTACAACTTAAGAAGGTGTAAGCCCACAAAATATAACAATACAATTTCTATTGTTCCTTGTCAACATCAAGAGACAACAATGTAGCTACAGCACAGGGAAGCTCCCTGCAAGCAACACTCACCTTATGATACCTCCTATATTTGGATAAAATCTTGCCATTGCTACTCCAGCTCCTACAATTGCAAGGTTCAGGGCAAGCACATGGAAAAGGCTACAGGAAAGTGAGGAGAGAATGTTAAAATCTATCTTAAAATCTATGCTGCATTTATTACCAAATACCACCATTAGCCTTCATTTACACCAACATTTAACCGCTACATGGACGGTGTTTCCATTTGCATGACTCACTCTATTAAAGCTGATTAATTTCAGAGCAAGCATATTATCTACTGACTATTCTGAGTGCCAATTTCTAAATAGCTAGTGTTTTGACTCAGAATATTCTTAAGGAGCAAGAATGCATAATTTGGCAATTCTTCTGAAAAACACCATACGTGGTACTCAGCACTCAAGTATTTCAGATGAATATTCAAACACCCAAGAAACAATACTGTATAACTAATTCCCAGAAGAAAGAATTAGCTTGTTCAGAGAATGATCTGAATTGCCCAAAGTGAACTAATGGAAACAGAAAAAAGGAAAAGATGCATTGAGTGGAAAACATTACATAGACTACTAGTGGGGAAATAACACCTTAAAACACTACAGCATTTTAATAGAGGACAAACATGTAGAACAATGGATGCCATTTAGTATTTAACTGTATGCTGGATTTTTTTGTTGAATTTGTTTCTACAGATCATTGTCCTTTTGCTTTCATTTAATATTAAGGATGAAAATAATGGAGATTTTCTGTTCTGCAAAAGCAGCTTTTAATGCATCAGACAAATTCAGTGTAGTTATGCACAGAGTTGAGACTCAGGAGAGGATAATTTTTCTTCAGAGAATATAAGTTGTTGGCATATTTTAACATAAGGTAAAGTCAGGAAATATAATGAAAACCTGTGATATTTTGGTCACACAGCTGTTTCTATGAAGGGAAAAAAGAATTCACACAGAGGAAACATACATACACTTACAGGTTTTGTTTATTCTTCTGGAGGATATGATTTCCTAAAATAAACAAAATCTGTAAGCCAGGGCTATTTTTTTATTCACTGTAAAACTATGTGTATTATGGAGGATGTCACTAACTAACAACCTTTTTTAAAAGTGACAACTTCCATGGCTGAAAGGCTGCCTGCCAGTTTCCAAGTTAAGAAGAAAGACTAGAGACATAGGGTAGTCTCATTAAAGTTCAGGGGAATGAAAGTAATTAAACCACAAAGGAATAATTTAAGCTATACACTATTTCTAAACTTCACTCTTAAAAGTTGATGTCAAAAGGACAGAAATAATGTTTTTATTTTGTACATGGCATTTTAATAGAAGAACAAGTGTACCTTGGAGACTTAAGATTGCAGTGGGAATACAGCAGATGAAAGTTTAACAAAAACGTAATTCAATATAAACCTGATAAATGCCCATGAATTCAAAAAAAAATCCCAAGAATCAGAATTATTAGGGACGGAAGGACCACACGTGTACAGCTTCTCTAACATTACTAAGGAAAGCCAATTAACTAAACTTCACAAAAAAGTGTCTGCCACTAAAAACTACTTCCTCTTTTCCCTCACATAGGGCAGCTTGCAAAACTTACTGTCAAACAGCACAATTGAAGCCAAAAGTTTATGAATACAGAAAATGACAGCACTTCTTCCATTCTGTTTTTACTGCAATTATTTTTTAGCAAGAATGATTAAAAAGAGTGCAGGCTTAGTAATTCAAAAATGTTTTGCAAATTTGTGTCAGTTCAGAATATTTTAGCAGAAAACCTGAAAAAATTCTTAAGTATTTCATCCTGGAAGGCTTTAAAGCACAAGACATGATTTTGTTGTTCAAAGCTGTTGCTTTCAAAAAAATTAATTCCAGATTCTTTTAACTTCAAAAGCAAAGTGGTGTATGTATGTTTGTGTCAAATGAAATGTTTTTCAATTTCTTGACCTGGGAAAAAAATACTGGGTTGCAGCAGGACAGACAGTGTGTTTTGGCTCTGTTGAAAACAAGGGCCCCAAGACGCTGGAGCCTCCAAAGCAATTCAGTACTTGCAGAGTAGTGCTTTGCAGTTTTAATTGTTACAAATAAACAGGATCCTCAAGAACAATACCAAGTCAGAAGGTCTGAAAAGGCTTTAAATCTATCTGTTTCAATGTGAAAGATTACACTGTGTTTCTTCCCCAGAACATCCTTGCTCCTTTTTCTACCTTTTGAAACAGTCTGAGTTGCAACCAAGTTATTGGACAACACCTGTTTAACCTGCAAACTCTTCCTTTACCTAGGTAGATATTCATAGCTCATCTCACCTCCACAGCAGGAAAAAGCCTCATTCTTGTGGAGAGAAAGGTACTACCATGTACAAAAATACACTATCCTTCTGAATAAAGTAAAATCTGATATCTAGGCCTACCAGTAGCTGCATTATTTGATACAGTACTTTTCGTAAGACTGTAAAGTTTCATGCAGGTGTGTCCCAGAGCAGACAAACATTTCACACAGCTCATGATATTTTAACAAGTTCTAAATTGCTCAGGTTTAGCCTGATGGTGGCTTGTGGTACAACTAATGGTCACCACACACTGCAAAATCACGTCAGGAAAACAGCATTTTTGGTAGGCAGAACCATGCCACCTCTGCTTAGTACTATTACAGGAAGAAAAGTATTTAGATGATGTTAGAGGTCAGAAAAGGTTTGGCTGCTTTTACCTACTACCCTGCTACAATACAGCTATTTTCTAGGCAGTGTAACTTCTTCCTCGTGGTCCATGGTAGCAGAGTTGGGTGTCCCACTGCAGTGCTGGACTGTCTGCCTGGGCAGCCTGATTAGGCTGCTGCTCTGTGGCACAGGTTGGGTTGTCTGAAAGAGGCTGTAATTCACAAAGGAGGCACACCCACAGCAAGTCTTTCATATTCCGTCCTCAGACTCAATATTCTGGGTTGGGCAGAGGAAGACACTAGCTCTTTTCTATAAACAGAACAACTGCTCACCTGCAAAAATCCTGCAATCCCACAAAAACGAGAGCAAAGAGGAGGAAAACAAAAGATTTTAAAAATTCAATTTTTCCCCCAAGGGTTGCCTCTTTTTACCCACTGCAAGGTTAACCTTTCAGATTGACAGAGTGAGAAACAACGTGGTATGCCAGAGGAACATTACAGGGTGTGCTCCATCAAGTTCTCTCCTGTGGAAGTGGCAGTTACACACACTTAAGTCACTGAATAGCACTGACCATATGTATCTAATTAACTTTGGCATCCTCAAAGTAAGAGTCATGACAAAAATTGTGAAACCAAGCCATAGTGCAGGGGAAATTTAAAGAAACTGATTTTAAATCCCCTCAGGTCAGATGAAAGGAAATTAGTAGAAGTGCTGGACTCAGCATGGAGTCACAGGGTGAACACGCACAACAAGAGAAACTGGAAAGAAAGGAAAAAAGCAAATCAAGATCATTTAAGAAAGAACTCTGAAAGATTACTGCATCTAAAAATGCATTTTCTTGCTGGAAAGCTCACTCAAATGACTTTGGCCAAAAGACTATGAATCACAACTGCCAAGAAGCAAATCAGAAGCTAGGTGAAGAGCAAATAAGCAAGCATACATGCAAACAGCAGAAATGTATTTAGTTGCATCAGAAGACATATATCTGTGGGATAACTGGGAGGTCTGCTGGGCTACCACGGAGTAAAAGGAGGACAATCATTAATAAGTGATTTTTGTCCATCAGCTTATTTAACCTCTCAGCTCAGGACAGATGATAAAAAAAATTTAAAAAATTATCGGATGACTGTAAAAAATGCACGGCATATAATTAATCAAGGAAATCTCTTTCACAAGTATCAGTGTAGCCAAGAGCCAGTAAAAATAACAAAGAAATTGGCTTTCCGTACATATAAAAAGATCCAGAGTCACGTAAGAAACAGCAAATAAAATACATGCCTCTGGCCCTAAATCAGCTGTTAAATGACGCCATTACAAACATATTTCACTTCAGAAAAGAGAGTAATTTTCCAGTACACAACATTTTGGCCTTCCTTTACACTGCCAGGGAGAGGAAAGAGAATAAAAAGTTCCTTGGGTTTTGTCCCAGTACATCACTATGTTGTAATCCCTACACTAGCATACATTTTGCAAAATGAAAGAAAGAATTAGGATGCCGTCTCTTGTTTCTAAATCTTTTGTAGGAAGCACATATAGTCTGAAGGCTCAGTGGCATCGAGTGCACCCTCAGCACCAAGCTGTGTGGTGCAATAAACAAGCTGGAGGGAAGGGATGCCATCCAGAGGGACCTGACAGGCTCCAGAGGTGGGTCTGTGCAAACCTTATGAAATTCTACAAAGTGAAGTATGAGTCCTACACCGGGGCCATGGCAATCCCAGACACACCCACAGGTTTGGTGGAGAATTGGTTGAAAGCAGACCTGTGAAGGACTTGGGTATGATGGTTGATGAAAACTCAACATGAGCTGGCAGTGTGTGCTCCCAGCCCAGAAAGCCAATGAAATCCTGGGTTGCATCAAAAGCAGCGTGGCCAGCAGGTTGAGGGAGGTGATTCTCCCCCTCTACTCTGCTCTTGTGAGACCCCACTTAAGGTACTGTGTACAGTTCTGGTGTCCCCAGCACAGGAAGGACATGGAACTCTTGGAGCAAGTCCAGAGGAGGGCCCTGAAGCTGATAAGAGGACTGGAGTGCCTGTGCTATGAAGACAGGCTGAGAAAGTTGGGGCTGTTCAGCCTGGAGAAGAGAAGGTTTTGTGGAGACCTCACAGCACCTTCCAGTATCTGAACAGGAAGCCAGAGAGGAACTCTCTGTCGGGAACTGTAGTGATAAGACAAGGAGTAATGGGTTCAAACTGAAAGAGGGGAAATTTAGGTTAAATATATGGAAGAAACTCTTGTGAGGGTGGTGAGACACTGGAAAAGGTTACCCAGGGAAATGGTGGATGCTCCATCTCTGGAGCTGTTCAAGGCCAAGCTGCAAACAGATCTGAGCAACCTGGTCTAATGAAAAGGTGTCCCTGCCCATGGCAGGGGGATTTGAATGAGATGATCTTTAGGGTCCTTCCAACCCAAACCACTCTATGTGATGATGCCTGTCTGATGACTACTGTGCCCAGCATGTCTACACATGTGTGTGTTTTTAAGATAGGCAGTGACACAAATGACTGATACTGATACATAAGGGCAAGGAGAATCCTCCTTCTTAGAATCAGCAGTGCTTTTGCTCTACTCCTGACAATAGAAGATACAGGATACTCATTTCCTCTATGCTTCAGACAAGCAAGCTCCCACTGTTCAGCTGATGCCTGATGTGAAACCTGGGAGAAGAAAAAGTTATGTATTGTCAGCATAAGCTCTTAAATTTCAAGAAAGTGAACTGCTTCATCACTCAAGACCAAGGGCTAGTAGGATACACTATAGATAGGCACAGCAAATATATTTAGGATAAAATGGCACTACAAAGTATCTAAAAAGCATGGGATGGAAGAGATGTAAATCAGTTTTCAGAAAATAAAAGTTCCCCTGAAGATGAATACATAGTTTCTCATTATAATCCAGCTATAATCCATGGCTGTTACAGTTTCAAAATCTTTCATGGAATTTTTTCTCTCCCTTACCAACACAGAGGTTTGGGGAGCTGAAGAGCCAGGACAGGTAACAAAGGAATAGATGATAGCTCTGCATTCCCACTTGATGGCTGGGAGAGGGCAATGGGGGGACAGAGAGGTTAAACTGAGACAATGGCCTACCAGCAAAAAACAGGCTATGAATCAGTTGCTTTTGGTAGAATTTGCCTTGGATTAGACCAATTATCAAGACTATGAACTGCAAAACAGCAAACTAGTATCTTGATCCCTCATTATAACCAGTGACAGACAAATATTAAAGGAAAAGGAGTAAAACACAAAAAATGAAATTGATCTGACCAATACAATCACTACTAGGATATAAAAACTATCTGGCAGCCCTGAAAGCATACATGTGTTCAAGCCATGTGCTTTAAGATGCATCCATCCAGACTTCCAAATACTCCAGATAATAACTTCGTGGCTATCTGTTAACTCCATCTACAGCAGCAGGCATCCACATCTGCAAGCAACTGCTGAGATGAAGAAGCCTGGCTCATGAAACCACTATGCTTCCATGTACAGCAACCCATGGCTTAGAAATGAAGATATGAAATTTATAATGGAGACTTGGACCAAATTAGGAGGTGTTTTTGTTTGATTTTGTTGTTGTTGGTTTTGTTTGGACAATTATAGCCAGAAGGCAAATTTATAACATTCTCTCAACTGCAAAGGAAACAATATAGGAAAGACACACCTATGGAAAGATGTGATTTAGCACATTGAATCATGGGGTTAAACAAGGCTAGTTTGCCAACAAAGACTCTGATCTTTTCCTACTGCTTTGGTTCACTATCTATACAAAAATTTTCTCCAGACAAGTGATCCAGAATATTCTCCTCCATATATACACCTGATCTGAGTTTTACCCAGAGAGGTGATAACGATACAGTGCTACTAACAGACCTTCATCAGCTTATGACTGGTGTATGAAGATGTGTTTCACAACCAGCTACTAAATCTTTGCTATCCTGCCAGAGACATGTCCTGTCTTTGCTACCAGCTTTCAGTTACTCCTCAAGCCCTAGTAAAATGTAAGGGCTGACCTTGGCCATTGTAAATGCACAGCAGCCAGAGCGTGAAAGGTATTTGAGCGATTTTTGTGCTATATTTGAGACACATGGGATACTACAGGAGACACAGCCAATCAGCCAGAATATGCTGCCTTATCACTATAGGCTGGAGTGATTTATGTGGCTCCCTAGAAGCTATTTTTGACTTCTCAGAAGGTTTAAATAGACTTTTATTAAAGACTTACAGACTCCCTATAAGGAGTCTTTAAAAAAATTACATTACAAAAAGAGTGAAGCTACCCACAGGTCATCATGAAGACAAGAACCAAGGAAGCATTTGCATCATCACATGATGCAAATGAAGCCATGAAGGCTTAAAACAGCAAGCTGGAATTAACCTGAGAAGAGACAGGAATGAAGCTAACGGTTCTAGGAGAGGGCATGTGGGAAATGAAAACTATTCTGGTCAGGGAGTAACTGGAGGGAGGAGATAGGAAGAGGCACATCGACGTAATATAAAGGACATGACTGTTTCCCAGTAGCTGTGAAATCCATGTTTAGCTCTTAAATAAATGGCCTTGTTTCCAACAGTAACCTGCAGTAGTTCCTAAAAATCTCCTCAGTGTTGAACTGCATACAATTTAGCATCAAAAAAAGCAGGCACTTATTTCGCTGCCTAATTTTAGGCATTCAATTTCTAGAATTTCACATACCTATTTTAGGACTCAGAAGAAACCTGAAACCTGGAACAACATCTTTGCAGACCTGTATGCTACTGCTGATGCCACAGAGGAAATACACATTCCTTCCTGAGAACCCGTTTTTCTTTTCCTCCATCAACAGTAATTCACAACATAAAATAAGAAACTTGGAGATAAATGCCAGCTTCTCAGCTATGGTAAATTCAGAAAATACTCCAAATATAAATGTCCTAGGTTTTATTTAAAAAACAAACTAAAATTGAAATCTGAATCAGCTCTTCCCTGGAGTTCAGAGACTGTACAAATGCAGGGGTGTGGCTCATCTCTGAAATTAGCATGTGAAAAGCTATTTTTATAAGCATAGCAGCAGCCCAGATAACACAGCTAACAACTCCCTTAGCTATTAGCTCTGTTTAAAAACAGATGGATGATTACTAATCATGCACAATCAAAACACAGATGGCATGCTGAAAGGTTAATATGCAGAGTGTATGTCCTGCAGAGCTTAAATACTCCTAGATTAAATGCTTCTGGACTAACCAATTTTTTTTTCCTCTACTTTTGTTTTGCCATATAAATGCATAACAGAAAGGGACTGTGTTGACAAAATTCCTCTGTTATTGACAAAATGAAGAGCTAAACCAAAAGAACCCCCTACTCTGCTCTGCCAAGCTGTAGGATTTTCCAGGCAAGTTTATTCTGCATGCCTATTCATCCTGACTGTACAAACAATGTGAAACTAGGTTATGAAGAACACCTAATGTAGAAAGCCTAGCCAAATTTCTGACAACAGAGAGTCAGTTAAGCAAAGTGTGCCAAGCTCTTGTCAATGAACAGACTTCTTACCTTGGGTATGCATTTCCAAAAAACTGTCTTAACAGCTGAACTCGTGCCAGATAGCCCAGCAGTGGGTATACAGTCATCATCTGGAACAGCAGGAATATTCTTGCAACAAATGACATGATGTCATCACTGGGAAAGTTATCTAGAAAATTCTGAACATATAAAAGTGTTACACTTATCAACGGTGGCTTGATTGCACTGCTGATTTTTAGTACCTGTGTGCCAGAAAGAATAGGATAAAATCCAAGAAACTACAACTGCTAAATGAACTCCGTAACATGAAATACCATCCCCCTCTTTTTCAACTGAATTGCCACCTGATTTTTGAATGTGACTAGGCTGGTGTCAGCATTAATGTTAGCATTACAAAAGGAATTATTTTCTAATCTTCTGAACATCCTCAAATAATCCAGGTTGTGGAAGGGCTACCTGACCTTTTAGGCAGAGGGATTGATTCATACCTCCTATTACCTGTCATGTCATACTAAGTTATCAAAACCAGTTATTTAATAAGGGAAAACTGCATCATATTCAAATAAGGAAGGGATCATATACTACAAGTGGGAAAAGCTGAAAAAGTATTATAAGACTTAAGTATCACAGAAATTCACAAATGGCTTCATAAGCTACAGAAAATAAATGGGAGAAAATCACTTGTCATCTAACAGTGAATTTCCATGAAGTTACTTCAGATAGTTCAAAAAAAGAATTTCATGGTTTAACAGTGGTACCAGTTCTAACTAATCCACAGTCAGAGGAAGCCTTTAAATGTTGACTCATTGCTAAATATTATGCAAGAGACATGGGACACCTGGCATAAAATCGATCCCCAACTGATAATTTCTGTCCCTGAAGCAATTTAGGGTGTGGAAATCAGGCTTGCATATAAGCGGATAAGAGTTTAACAGCCTTCACAGGGTGTTTCATGTTGTGCTATCATCTGAGGAACATTGCTGGTGAGGCTCAACATAGTGTCAAGACTCCAAACCTACTCACAGTGAGGACTCCCTTCTAAAGAAGCTCACATTCACATTCTATTTCTTCTGGAATCCCAATGGCTGGGATTGGTCACTGAACATATAAATAAACATAAACCTTCCAGGACTAAATAAGCTAGAGAAATTAAAATCTCAACGGTTCACTTGTTCATTTTGGTCCTTTCTTTATCACTTTCACAGAGTACTTACTAAATGTTAGTTTCTTTACAGAAACATTGGTAACCATACGTGGATATAAATGAGGTAACACAAGTACTACTTATATTCTTGTGGTAGTGCCATGAGGTGTTAGTCACCTAGCTGCAGTCAAGGGCAGATGTGTCTGCCAGGGTGAGTCATGAAGTAAGAAGCAGTAGCTGTTTTTCTTTTTTTATTACATATTTATTAAAAAGTTAGGGACAATTATGGTATTCTGGTGTGCCTTAGGAAGAGCATTGCCAGCAGGTCAAGGGAGCTGATCTTGCCCCTCTACTCAGCCCTAGCGAGGCCTCACCTGGAGTGCCCAGTTCTGGACTCCTCAGTAGCAGAGCAACATACAGCTCCTGGAACAGGTCCAGTGGAGGGCAACAAAGACAATCAAGGGACTGGAGCTTCTCTTATGAGGAAAGGCTGAGGGAAAGTTGGGCCTGTTCCTATTAATTCTCATCAATGTCTATAAATATCTGAAGTGAGGGTGCCAAGAGGATGGAGCCAGGCTCTTCTCAGTGGTGCCAAACAGTAGGACAGGAGGCAATGGGATGAAACTAAAGCACACTGAACATGGGGACGAAATTCTGTACTTTGCAAGTGACCATGCACTGGAACAGACTTGTCCAGAGAGGCCGTGGAGTCTCCCTCACTGGAGATAGCCAAGAACTGTCTGGATGCAATCCTGTGCCATGTGCCTGTCCCTGCTAGAGCAAGGAGGTTGGACCAGATGACCCACTGATGTCCTTCCAACCTGACTGATTCTGTGATTCTGTAAAATATATACTGCAGTAAAATATCTCACCTGTTCAATACATTCTTTGGATAATGGTGGAGAAGGAAAAGATGCAAAAATTATCACTCCAACATACAGATATGTTAGTCCCACCAGGAAGTATGCAATGGAGAGATCTCTCACCTGAAGAAAAACAAGATTTTATTTAGGTCAGGACTGACACACAAAAAACAGGAGAAATAAAAACCTCATGAGAAGACTGTGATTGCATTTCTTGCTGTTACTTTTATATACATTACTTTTTTATACTTTTTACTATTACTTCTACATTTTTACTTTCTACTACTTGAATGGGGACTTCACATGTGGTCCTGATCAGAACAGAAAGCTGCAAGGAGATACCCTAAAGTGCAGCCAACAAGTACTATTTCTCTCTTTGTGCTGAAATACAGCAAAGGCACCATGAAAGAGATATGCTAGTAGATGCAGGATGTTATTGCTGGATGCACAGACACTAGTTTCTGAAACAAGCAAAAAACCCCCTCTGCTTTCTTACATTCATCTATTCTTGCTAAGAGCCCTGGGACATAGACACACTTGCCAAAGACAAAAAGCCCAGCAATATACCGTATGTTAAATTTCTTATCACAAATAAAACCTTGCAATCAAAGACATCAGCCTACCCAACTGCTGACAAAATGTAAAGGACATTTTTTAAGAAAGTGCTTTGAAACCTAGGAGGATGGCACACTGGCTCCAAACCAGAAACTACTACACCAGGCTTCCGTATGAATGGCATGATAATGGAAGACATAGGTAACACACCATTACATAAAAAACCACAAATAGAATACAAATACAAGAGAAAGGCATAGGTAGTCCCAATGGTATACATGTCCTTTAGCTTTAGTATTGTGTTTATAATGACTCTCTAATTTAAAATTACCTATTTGCTTTATTACAGAATGTCTTTAAATGTCCCAAGGAAATGCACTAAATAATAATCAAAGGATTTTAGAAGACAGTGCTGAAAGTAGGGTCATATCCATATTTAAGTATATTATATATACTTAAGTATGAATTTAAACCTAAACTTCAATGTTCAGTTCTGAAAATTTTGGCTATACCTATAAAGTATCTAATATACACAAATATTTTCAACTACACAAAAATTACTACAAATTTAGCAGCGAAGCTTCTCAAGTACTTCACAAAACTTCAGAATCCACATATACATCCAAGTGAATTCACAGCAGTATATTCGGTGCGTTATTCTTCTACATCAATTCCTTCTTTTGGAAATTAAGGAGGAGACTATTTGTTTCTTGTTATTAACTAACTATATTCTGTATAGGGCTATGTTATATTACAAAATTCTCATCACCTTACAGCAAAGCATTTGTTCAACTGCTGCTAATAACCAGCCTTCTGAAAGGATTACCAGTAATGGTTCAATATGTGACCCTGTTTTCCTAAGACGGAGAAGCCAGTCCTACTAGCTCAGGCACAGCCCTAATTTATTAGGATTATACTGTTTCCAGCCCAGGATGATAATTACCATAACCCAGTCAACTCACTGAGTTTGAGCAAAGCTTGCTTACATCTATGCATGAAAATGGTTTCCTAAGTGCTTCTTCACATATCTTGTTGACAAATGAAGCACATCCTCTGAGCTCTTTCAAAGCCAAGGCAATCCCTGAGCACAGTATAAAATGTTGGATTATGAATTTTGAGAAAAGGTCAGATAGAGGCCATTTTTTTAGTGAGGGAACTGGAATCTCCTGCTCATTTTGCCAGTGCTTTGGTGGTAGAAGACTGTTGTCTGATGACAAATACTACTTGCATCTTAGAGGCTCATGGGAAAAAGGCATCAGTGTGCTGTGAACATGTGCCCTAGGGTGGCCTTCAAGACTCTAGCAGCTGCACACTTCGAGCTGCAACCTCTTCCTCCTGCTGGCCAGTTAAATGAATATGGAAGATGCTTCCCTAGTCTTCACTCTGCTTGTGCTGGTCACTGAGTAAGGACTATCAACTCCCACCAGAAGCTGAGCAATAACATTTTCTTTAAATTATTCTCAGGATTTCTCCTTGGTGACAGGAGAAGCTGTACAGGTTTTTCTATAAGTTCATCTTCAAGAGCGCCAGGGCTGACTCTGAAAACTGATTTTATGAATAGTAAATCTGAGCATCCAGATTGCTTGCAGTTATTTATCAGCAGCTTCCACTAATTGCAAAAGTCAGAGGCTAATCATGGTTTTGCAGAGAGATATGGACTCTCATTTCCTGGAGACAAGACTTGGGCAATCTTTCAAAATGCACTCAAGACTTTAATGCACATGACCTGCCAAAACCTGCTTTAAATTTGGTATTTTAGGTGTATTCCTCATGCATAAAAACAGCAAAGTAACTCACAGTTGTTATTTGTACTCTGCCTACATATAAACTCTAGAACCAACTGTATAACTATTTTTGCTGTGACAATTACATGCAGTTGTGAGACAAGAAATCTGAAATAAAATTCTTACTGCTTTCTTTAGCCTACAGATAAATAAAGGTAGATAGCTGGTGTACTATTACCTCCAATTACACTAACCATTTCAAGCTTCTAGAGTTCTTAAGGGTGTGTGCTTTAATCTGTACTGAAACAAAGTATTGAGATAATTTTGATAATGTATTTTTATAGCATGTAACACAATAGACCATTTCCTTCAGATGTTGTTGCCATACAAAGAGTACCCAGATTTTGATTTCCATAAGACACAAGAAAAGAAATATGAACAACTCTAAAACCTGAACTTATTTTGTCTCAAACATCCACCATTTCCCTTGCAAATGTATGCTTCTGTACATGAGATGTTTATCTTTGTACAAGAACGGGTGTTTGTGTCTATAACAGGAACATCCTTTGATCAATGTTCACTACTCCTCAAGAGACCTTGGTTCGTGCCCTAATGATCTTGACAATACTGTTTAGATAGCACAATTCCAGATAAAACCAAAGGACACATGGGGAGAGATAAATGGAATAATTTTAAGCAAGTGCATTAATTGTGTTTTTCTATTTAAAATTCAATACTTGAGACATTTATCTTCAGAATGGACACCGCTGTGGTGAACGCTGCCTGAGCATGAGTACTGCAATCCAACAGTCAGAGTTTAAGAATCAAATGTAGAAAAAAGCAATGGTTGAAAGAAGGAAGTATTTGGGGAATCAGAGTGGAAGTATCAAAGGTAACATGCAGGACAGAGTCCACAAGAATCACAGACTGACAACTATCAAGCCCTTGTCAAGCACACCTGAAGTAACAGGCAGATTTTGAGGTGGAACTTGGGAGAACACATATTGGCAGCAGTTACTGCTGGCCAGGGGTTTTTCTGGTCAGATGCACAGAACAAAAAAAAAGTGCCACTGGAAGAACTGAAAACTGGGTGATTGAGGCTGGCAGCAGCAATAGAACAAAGGAAGAAATCAGCCTCCTAACAAAAGCATGAGGGTGGTAAATCAGGGAGATGAAAAAGAACCTCTGAAAGTACAAGTATCACACCCTCAGACTAATTAGTACTCAGCTGCTGGCCAGGCCCGTGGCACAGAGCTGGACACAGCACAGTGAAGGCTCTGTGGCTCTACAGATACTTCCTATGTGATGCTGCAAAGAGTAGGCAACTTCCAGGCTTTCCTTTGCCTGCTGTATGCCACAGAGAAAAGAGCCCACTTTATTCCTCAGTACCTAGTGAAAGCTGGTTTGTAGAGTTGCTTCTTGGATGGAGAAGCCTGTATTCATGCTTAGTAATTATCACTATATTCAAACTACCTTTTGATCGGCCCATTTCACATTGGTTGCTTCTCAAGAGAGATGCTGTCTCAGTAATAACTCAACAGGACTTTGATCCATATCATAAAAAGACTTCACCTGCTCAAGCATCAAGGGCAAGTGATAACATTTAAATGGGTGACAAAAAGGTACTTCACCAGGATGGATAATGCTGTGCATAATTTAGACTGGAAAGAGAAACCAATGGTATGTCACCACCAATGGAAGATGACTCTGTTCACAGGGAGTAAACAGTGTTTCATTAAAGAAAGTAACAACCATTTACAGCTCCATGCCATTACAACTTGGGGACAAAAAACATCTCCCCATTGCCACCCTTTCTCCCAGGTACATCCACAAACAACTTTTAGGAGACAGCGCGAGCATATTCATGCCTGTAGATCATGTTCTGGGCTTGTGCAACATCTGTAGAGTTGCTCAGGGAAACAGATCACAGATGCGAATCAGGGAAAAAACCCAACAAACCCCCCAGCTAAACTCCTTTTTTGTGGCTGGGTTAGTTTTCTATGCAGTCATTTTTCAAACCATTTGACTGAGCACTGTACAAAAACTTACACTGATAAATACAAGAGGTAGCAGTAGGAGATGGGAACAGGAAGCCCAGCTTTGAACTGCAGAGTAAAAACCCTGCTTACAGGGTTTCTCCAGGCTGTGCTGCTGACACTTGGCTTACTCCAGTGCACTGCTCTTCTCACACCCACACCACTTTACTGGAATAGCAGCCAGAGGAATCCTCCCCCATGAGTGTTTTAGCTTGGGGCTGTGATACACGCCTGTGACCAGAATGGAAGCTGCTATTGTTTTGAATTTCTGACTCCATAAAAGGAATGTTATTGTTTCTCTAACTTTTTTCCACCTCCCTAAAGAGTTGTTCTATGACCACTAGTTTTAGCAAGTTTTCTTCAAAACTAAAGTGGTGCTTTTCCCACTTGCCAAGTTATGTGGCTTTTCACAGACCTGTGATGGATGATATGTTAACAGGTCGATACATAAAACAGTGGAATTTTTATTCACTGAGTTATATCAGTATCTCCCCATGAGATCCTTATAGAATAAAGTACCTTGGTGTTGTAAATACATAGAAAAAAGCTCTGACTTACGACAGAGGCTGAGACCCCTATGTATATATACATATATATATATATGCAAATCTTCCACTTAGTCCAGCAGCTTACTGATATAATCACAAAACAGCTCTTCAAGAGCATAGGTGCTTCATTAACATTTGCAAAGCACTTTTGAGACCTAGGTGAAAGGCTCCTCTACACCTACAAACATGGAAAGAAATCTCCAAATAGCCAAATAAAACTCCTACAAGAACTAGGCACAGATTTGACTTCTCATTAAAAATCTTTGCTGCCATAAAGTGTCCTTTCTGCACAATTTGAACATTCTTCTGGAATGCAAGATCATGTTGAGGGCTTCGGATCCATGCTAGGGCTGACTTGGAAATTCAGCTTAAGCTCCAGGAAAGGCATTAGAAAAGCTGATTCAAATGCAGGCAGGCAGCAGCTTCTTCCTCCTTAACACAGGAAAAACAAGCTGGAAAACGCTCCAGGTGCTGCTTTTTGCAGCTGATTGCTTGCTCTGATGTAAATGGAGGGGGAAAATTCACAGGAAGATCTCAAAGAGGGCATGAGGGCATTAGGCCTCCTCTGCATATAGATTGCTGGAGGTCAAGCCTTTAGAATTTGAAAGCCACAACTGAAGAGAAATCTTGCCCTTCTCCATAATTAGAATTTTCTAAAGGAAACTGAGAAACTTAGCTTTCTATCTCCAGAGCTCCAGCAACCCCCTTTCAGTTGTTAAAACTATTTTCAGAGAAGTCCATAAACCCCAAGAAGCTTTCCTGGAGGAGAATTCATGACCCCTTTGCAGAGATGGTCATTTGCAAGCTGGTCTGGGTTCACAGGTTACCAAAAAAGTGACAATGCAGATTACTATAGCAAAAGGTCATCTCACTGCATTGGCACATAATCTGCACTTCACTTTCAAATAATCAGATATATTTTGTCTAATGTGTTAAGTAGGCAACAGGTTCTCAGAGGTCCTGCTTAAGTGATGGGACAAGAGGACATCCACAGGTCCCTTCATCCTAAAGCATCCTGGGATTCTATGATTTTGTACCAGGTCTTCATACAGCTAATACTTTAAATTCTTTGTATCTTATTGTAGCTACCTTGACAGCTAAGATTTTAATGAAGCTGGACAAGAACCCTGCAAAATAAGGTAGAAAAAAATTAAATAATCAAAACAATTACAGTAAAAGTGTACTCTCAGACTCCATCTATTGTGTTTACCCTATTTTGTATTTTATAATGAGAAGATATTAACAAAAAACACAGTTCCATCTGGATGAGCAGTGCATAACTTTGTCAAGGGCAAAGGACCAATCCAAAGACTACATACCACAAAGGTTCCCAATCCAGGCTTCAATTCTGAGCATTTTCTAAATTGTGTTAGTTTCTCTATGGACCTTAACATTGATTAAGACACAAAACTACTGAAGCACCCCTACAAAAAGCTACTATCTAGACTCCAAAACTATTGTTCAGGACTCTGCTAAAATCAGTCCTGTGACAAATATTCTCCAGCGTCTTTCATTTTAAAATTGGTTCGTTTTCCTTGAGTTTTACAATATTGTCAAGTTTTCTGCCTCTTGTGTGCAATTTGGCCATTTAATACCAGCTTGACCACAACTAAGTTGGGACGTGCCTTAAGAATTTCATTTGAACAAATTTGTAATGCATGTGTTATTGCCCGGTAGCCAAGAAAGGAATGTAGAACCAAATCACAACAATGAGTTACATTTTCTGAAGCTCTTACAGTCTCTGGATTGATTTCAAGAGAGGCAGACAGGAAAAAAAATGACTGTTGCCTGGAAATCTAGATAAAAATCAGCACAGTCTTGTGAAATTACTTACATTGTTTTCTTGATTCCTGTTATTTTGGAGAAGTGTGATGACACAATTGTGGATGAAGAAGGCAAGTGTTAGAACTCCTGTGAGCTGAGGGAACAGAATTCTAAACTCTGAGAGAGGGAAAAAAAGAGTTTATAAGTTACTTCTTTGAAACAAACAATGTCAAAATGCAGAGGACATACAGTGCTGTGGAGTGTACTGGCAGAAACATGAACCTCCACCTTGAAATGGGACAATCTATATTATCTTGGACCATAGCCAATGCAGTTATTTCAACAGAAAGTACAAAATGCATGAAGACAGTGGTTACTCTATAACACACTCTCCAGCAAGGCTTCTCCAATAGACCCCAACCATCAATGATTATTAGGTTAACCTAGGATTTGCACATACAAGCTTTTCTGCTTCTGAACAGTTTACCTGGAAAGGATTTTTAAGGCTGGAATTCAGTGCAGTCAGGCTGTATATCTATTGGTTCCTCAACAGGGAGTAAGGAATCATTTGCCCTGTAGGCATCTTTAGTTGTTAAGAAGCCACTTATGCTATCAGAGGAAAAATTATATCTGCAGATATAAGAGGTTCTGCTTACAAACCACAGCATAAGGAAAGGCAAAGCGACTTCTTGTCTTATCATGCTTCACAGTATGTGTAACAAAATTTGTGTGTGTGTGTCCATGAGAACAGCACTGCCCTGCTTCTTTTAATACTAGAAGGATTATGTTCACAAGATGGTGTTTCTGGAAGCACTGCACATGGTCTGGGTCTTCATCAATGTGTAACATCACTGACGCACCATCTTAGTTGGTATTGCATAAGAATATGTGTACTCTTTAGAGTGTTAAGAGCAGTTAGAGACCCCTGAGCTAGCTCAGCTTCTGGAAAGCACCCAGCAGTACAGCACAACACTTACCAGAGGTTCACAAACCTTTACAAATCATACCATAGGAAGCTCCATGTAAACACATTTAAACCATATTTCTGTAAAGTCCTGTGAAATCAGGAAGGTAAGCACACCCCAGGCTAATGGAGAGCTCATCCAAGCTGCAAGAACATGCCTTCCCTAGGGTTGGATTCACTGTATCTTCAATACCCAACTAGCATGACGTGCTACTCATAGCACTGAGACTTTGGGGCTTGTTTTCCATCCACTACTTTAATCTCAGTAATAAAAAGCCAACTGACAGGTTCAGGAGCTCTTTCAGCACTGCATTTCTCCATCAGTACAACAAATCAGTCTTAGCTGGATTTGTATGCACTAGCTACGTGCTTTGTCTGTCTCCTAGCAGTATGAGTCACATTGCCAAAATAATCAAACTGCTGGGTGCTCTACTTCTCAGTGACCTGTGGCACGTGTGTAGTGCTGTAACTCATTTTTCACTGGAACTACTTAATAGATCTTGGACATGAACTTCAAGAGGCTTAAAACCTGATTTCTTTCTTAGGTGGTTTCTGGTTTATGTGGCTTTGCTAGTGAACAATAGTTTGGGCATATTTTCTCCTGCACTCTCAGAAAGAGTCCATCTATATGAGGCCACAAGAGCATTTGAAGACTACCTGTTGGGGCAGTTCAGGTTAAAACCATGATTCCATGCTCACAATGGAGTAAGAACATGCATGTGGTCTATCAACACATGCTCAAGTATCATTTCCACTTAATTACAGCATTAAAAATAATTCCAAAACAGATCATTAAAACAGGTGCTAATCACGCAGTGCTTTGCAATCCAAATTTTTACACTGGAGACAAAAGCACCTTGTTAAAAATAAATGCGGTGATGGAGGAAAATAGATAGCATAGAAAGCACTGCTCCAGAACGACATACATCTGTAAGTTTGTACTTATGCTGCAGTAATCAGGATTCTCAGATAACTATGGAGATAACCCAGTTCATCCTCAAAGTGCTTGTTTTGTTCTTGTACACAGTCATACTCAGCAAAAGCTGCCTAGCTATGAAGACTCAGACAGAAAGGATAAAATCTTTTTCCTTGGTAATATGACCAAGCTGAAGAAAGTGTTTTATACGGCCTTTCACTTGTTTCTTAGCATTCAGATATTGACAGAGACTTCTAAATCCCTGGCTGAGATGCAGAAGAAATGACTCAGCAGTTATGGAAAAATGAACAGATTTGATGACAGCTAGGTGGAGAAGTGGAATACTTTTTATTTTTAGCAGTTCTCTTTTGCCAAGCATACATGGAATACACCGGCTGAGTAGTTTATTCTGATTATTTTTGTGCCAGTCAATTTCAGCTTAACTAGAGAGCAGAATCAACCCAAAGAGAGTGGTAGAGGAAGACTAAGAAGCTGCAAGACCACTGCAAGTGTGACGTGCAAGCACTTAAATCAGTTGAATTTCATATCACCTTAATTTTACTCACCTAGTAGTTTACTCACTGAGTTGTTACTCTTGTTGTCACAGTGTGTTAGTACAATTCTACTAATTAGAACAGACTGGATTAGAAACAAGTAACAACTCTGATGTTTCTTTTTTTGATTTCTATGTTGTTACAGTAACTCAAAGCCTATCTTAATGTTTTAAAGGTATCCTTGTTTTCTCCAAAGCTACAATATCCGGCTAAGCAAGAGTTCAAAACCCATGTGTAAGCCCTAGCACAATGTTTACTGTGACTATGAAACTAAAAATGTGCAAACCCAGAAAAGAAACCCTAAGAAGGTGTGTATCTCTTGTCTTAAGTAAATAAGTCACTTCTGAAGGAGAAGATATTCTTGTTTCTAAGGACAGAAGGAATGATAGCATTCAATAGTACAAGACCCAGCTTCTTGCAGCTAAATGGCCTACAATTTTGCCTACTGTAAAGGATGTGGAAGAGCCACCTAAGACCTAACCCCAGATCTCTTATTCCAGGCCTCTTAAAACAAGAAACTGATCTTAGTAGACTGTCTGTTCATGGAAGACCAAATGCCACTTGTTTATGACTATGACATCTCACAGAGTAATTTGTAACAGTAATCTGGAAAGCCACCAAACAACATTCAAGAAACATACTGGAGAGCTAAGGGGTGTCTGAAAGAGAAAAGCAAGATTATGGCCTAAAACTTGAGATAGACTGGCAAGTACAGGAAAACTGTACTTGTAAATTATGGCGAATGAGCTATTTCATTTAAACAAGACAGTGTGTGTGGAACTCAAAGCACCTTTTTCAGGGAGTCTGTCTAAAGTTTGTAATTATTAATTGCAACTGAAACAGGCATGATCTGAAACTGGTGTATGAATGTAGAGTAATACAGGTGAAATGGGGCCATGGCAAGTTCCCTGTCATGTAATTAATGCTGGAGATTCCTCTGACAGGCACCCCTATTCTTCACTGTTGATACTGTCTCTTAAGTAAGGAACATCACTTGGGAAAGGGATTCCTTGTCACTTTGTCACAAGGGATCCTTCCTCTACATGCAACATCAGACAGCATTTCCTCACTATATTTATGTCACAAAGCAATTAAAAGTTGAATGAGAAAAAACCAAATCTTAAAGTCGTCATATATATGCTTCATTAGTGCATTTTAACTATCTTACCTGGTACAAAAAATTCATTCTCTCTAAACCAGTTGAATTCTAAGTGTATTCCCAGATGAGCAGCCTTTACTGTGACCAGAAAAACCAAGTAGACAACAGAAACTGTACCTGGAAAAAAGAAGACACAAACACACACCATGATGCAGTAGAAAGTATTTATGCAGGGTTTATTTCTGTTCCATGTAACTAGTTATAAACAGCCCAAAAAGTTAAGGTTGGTACTCATTCTTAATGGCAGACTAGGTCTAAATTTTTTGTTTACTTCTTTTATAGGCTAGAGAGAAAAAAACAATGCACATGGACCCAGTGCAAGCATTCTCCAAGTTTAATGTTTTCCTGGTGCTGCACTATTAAGTACCCTGTAATCCCTGTTGCTGGGCAGGTAGGAAAGTCTCTAGGCACTAACAGATCAGTTACAGCTTCATCTGTCAGGATTTTAATCTAACCTGAGACAAGACTGGTGACAATACTCCAGCTATTACAATGTTCATTTAGTCATTGACTTTTTGAACCAAAGAGCGCGATGAAATACAAACATTTACTACAATTGTGAACTTTACACTTGGAGCCAGAAGCTGATAATGATATTTGATCACTACTAATTAAAACCTTGTCTTAATCATAACCTTGGATAAGGCTGATCATAACACTGGATTGGTTCAGAGGCATCCAGCAGTACTCTGCAGAGGTACAGGACTACAAATGAGATCACAGATAAGTACAAATGCCTTGCTGTGTATACATGTGCAATGGAGGGCACATGATCTTGGCTCAGGCCACTTGAAAGAGGTAAGGGCAGAATAGGAACCACTCAAAAATTGAAGAAACTGAGCAACAATAATTCAAAAAATCCCATAGTTTCACTATAGTAATATCTGCCCGGTCAAAAAATAACTGAAGAAATTCTCATTTGATTACAACTGATAGCATAGTCAGGAAATTAGGAAGATGAAAGGTTCTGTACTTGAAGATGAGCTAAAATATTCTGCAGTTTCGTAATGATTTAGGTTTCCATAGGTATAAAGGTAAGTGACAGTCCTTTACTGAGATTAATTTCAACCCTTCAAAAATTGCCGTCTGTTTTTTTCTTGTCTTATAAACTTCAAGGTTTACAAAACTTAAGTCTATTTCAAAGAGCTTCTGAATTACAAAATAACCTATTGAAGCTATGAGTAATTAATATTTCTGGGGTTTTATTCTTTATAGCATATCTACCTATATAAAAGCTTTCTTTTTTTGCACAGAAGCACTATCAAGCACTCAAATTCCTGTGTAGTATTTACATAGTGGCTCCAGCAGCAGCAGATTCAAGCTCTAATAAAGTGTCACAATGTAACAGAGGACAAATTAGACCTTCAAATCTCTATCCCCTACCTCCTTTACAATACCTCTCCAACTTTTTCCATCTGTTCTTCCATCCTTATCTATTTTTCCCCTTTTCTTCATCGTGCCTTCAGTGCTATGCTCTCAGACCTCTCCTACTCCATAAACTGTGACCAGCTCCAACCCATTATTCACAGGCTTTATCCACTTTAGCAACCCCACCTACCTTGGTCTTCTATCTCAAAACATGGAAGCAAGAAGTCACAATTATTGCCACTGTAGCACAGAATAGCTCACCATATCGAGGTGTGGGACAAAGCACAGCAACAGATTATACTGACTGAATGATGTTGTGATTAATTAATCAACTGATTGGCAGCAAACGACTTCATGTCAGAAGGAATTAACCTTTGGAAACAATTGGATGTTTTGAAATGTTTACCAGGTGAGGAAGGGTATGCCTGACTATACCAAGGTAGTATGTATCAAATGCTGCACAGTAGTAAGTGTACCACCATTTGGGAAAATCTGTTGTAGATGTAGTGGAACTTGTTTTACAGGATTATCTAGTTAGCAAAAGAAAGAAAAATTAACTCCCTATTAACTGTTGATTCAAGCAAAGCAGCATAGAAAACTTGTGGAATTAATAAATGAAGCAACAACCCCCTCTGAGGCACAATACTGGCTGCCAGCAAAATACTGGAAGAGCAGCTGGAAAGCTGCCCAGTGGAAAAGGACACCTGGGGGTGCTGGTCAACAGCTGCGGAACATGATCGACCAGTGTGCCCGTGTGGCCATGAAGGCCAATGGCATCATGGCCTGGATCAGTGGGGCCAGCAGGACCACGGATGGGCTGCACTGGACACTGGTGACATCAATACTGACAGTTTTGGACCCCTCAAGACAAAAAGTACATTGAGGTGCTGAAGAGTGTTCAGGGAAGGGAAATGATGCTGCTGAAAGGTCTGGAGCACAAGTCTCATGAGATGCATCTGAGGAGCTGGGGGTGTTCAGCCTGAAGAAAAGGAGGCTCAGGGGAGATATTATCCCTATCTACAACTACCTGAAAGGAGGCTGTAGTCAGGTGGAGGTTGGTCTCTTCTCCCAAGAAATAAGTGACAGGAGAAGAGGAAATTGCCTCAAGCTGCACCAGGAAAGGTTTAGATTGGATATTAAGAAAACCGTCTTCTCAGAAAGGGTTGTCAAACATTGGAACAGGGTGTCCAGGCAGGTGGTTGAAACACCATCCCTGAAGGTATTAAGATGTGTAGATGTGGCACTTACGGACATGATTTAGGGGTGGCAGTGCTGGGTTAGTGGTTGGACTCGATGACCTGAGGGGTTTTTTCTAACCTAAAAGATTCTACAGTTCTATTCACTGGAGTAGCTTTCACTGTCTTCTGTACATTTCAGTTACAATGAACTAACACTTTCATAGTATTTGTTACCTACCTAGGACATTAAACTTTGCAAAGAAGGATGGAGATTTCAGATTTAGCATGGGTAGAAGAATAGCAATCAGGTAAAATGGTACTGTTTGTGATTTGTTCCACCACTTCTCAAAGAGCTCAAAACCCGTATTGTTGCCAGAAGAGAACATCACACTCCCGTTCTCTGGTGGGTGACCACTAGCAGCACTTGGACAAATGACTGGAAGAAAGGAAAAGAAAAATATTCTTAGATGAAAAGGGTTTCCTTGCACAGAATATTCACAGCCAAGATCCCATAACTTCTGGTGTGTTCTACCTATTGAGCACTGCTCAAAAGCAAGGTTTGACATCTCCATTTCTAACTTCTATTTGTTTTTTTTTTAACCAGAAGTTCATTGCAAAGATTCCACTACCAGCCACCTTGCATTCCAGACAGCACTACAGTTCTTCCAGCTGAACACAACAAAGATAATAATTTGTCTGAAGCCCAAGCTGTGGCACAGGACCAGCTTTCAAGGTCACATACCTATAACTAGATGTGTTCAGTGCCTATGTGCACCTGTTGAAATCAAATCCTAGCAATGCACCTCTGCATCTGCCTGCATATTTAGCATCCTAATCTGTCCCTACATGCTTCAGTAAGGTCATAGAAACCAAAATGCATTTGTATACAGAAGACCCTGAGGTACTGTACACTGCTCCAGAAAAACACAAATTAAGGATGGCAAGAAAACAACTGGCAGGTCTAAAACTCATGCACTAAACCAAAACACTGTAATCTTGGTGCTGTGCCAGGGACAAGTACATCACTGCTAAACAACACAGAAGCAATTTAAGATATGCCCCTGTAACACTGCTAATAGGGAACATCACGCTCCTGTTACATGGTGGCTGATCAATGGCAGCACCTGAACAAGTGACTGGAACAAAACCAAACAAAAAGATCCCTTGACAAAAACACGTTCATTTGATTTTTCTAACACATGTCTATGAAGCTATGTGTTGAAATACAAACCTGTCTTATTGCTCTCATAATGACTTATTTCAAATCTCAGCATTCCATAATACACAATAGCCACCCTCCTACACTGGCTGAGTCCTGTTCTGTTACAAAGCCAAAGGTGTAAAAAGTGTTCTGGCAAATTTCATGCTTAGAGGATAGGTTCACAGACCTTGAAAAATGCTTTTGTTCTTACTGATCTCCTTGGTAGCCCTGAATGTCCTGTCAAGAGTCACTTGAGCATCTGGCAGCCCTTAACTTTGTGAAGCAGCTGCTTTAAATCTTCTATCTGATGGAGGATAGTGTGGAATATTGTTGTCTATTCTGCCTCCAAGTTATACCCCCTGCTGTGTAAGAATGGGAGAGAACAGCAGAAGCAGGAGGAAGAACAAGAGAAAGAGCACTGAAGCAGCTATTGGTGGCTTGCTGGTAAGGACTGTTAGAGAAGCAAGATTTGACACAAGCTCAAATGTAAATCAACTGTTTTTCAGAATTACTTCTCAACTCCTTTGCCTGACTCCAATATCTGCTCTCCTGAAACACAGATGTTGCTTGTGTGACACAAGATGTCCAGCTGGTTATGATATGCTTCCCCACTCCTTATGCACCCAGGATAGAGAAAGCTTTCTGCTTCTTAACAAAGCACCATGAATTCAGTCACTATACACAGGCAGAAAGATCACAGGTTAACAATGCCTGCCTTGCTCCTGCCTTCATTCTACATTATTCTGCCTACTTAAGAACTCTCAACAAACCTATGCTCATACCTGACTCCAGTTTCTTCCCTTAGTTGTGCAAATGTCTGACTCTCCAAAAAAACACAAGAGGCTCGAGCAGCCTGATACTTACGTCTTTTTTGCATTCAGCAAAGATGTTCTTACAGAAGTTTTTCAAAAAAGAATCTTGCTGCAGAACTTATGAGTAGCAAAGCTGCTCCAGCCAAGATTTTAAAGAGTAAACAGGTCTGAGGCGCCTCAACTTCAGGGTGTGAAAGTTAAAATTCCTTAAGGCAATTCCTCATTGTGCAACTATGTCTGCTTAGAAGTCTAACATTCACAGTTTTAAGAAGCACGTATATGGGCATACACAAAGTTGTAATTGGCTTTTTAATACTTACTCTAACACCCACTTTCTCTACCTTTTTTTCCTCTCCAATTATGAAGTTTTCCAAGTGCGTGGGTACTTGTGGAAGTACAAATGCCAGATAGAAAAATAGTTTTTTAAGAAACACATAGCCTGAACTTGCGATACATACTTTAAAATTGGAATGGGATTAAGCATGGAACCATCATGATTTGCCCACTCCAAACCAGGAAACAATACTCTTAAGAGCTTCTTACCTTTGTTACTTCCGTTGGTGCCAGGAACAATATCTGTTACATTAATGTCATGAACATAGTCTGAAAAGAAGAAAATCTTTTTATCAATGTCCCAAACCTTCTATTAGACTTTTATCTGTTGACATGATAAAAACTAAGCAAGAAGATACTTTGGGAAATTTCATCAGAAATACAGCAGCTTGCACTCTACACAGCCCCAAGCGGATATTTTAGAACTACTTTAGAAGTGTGTTAAAGTAGCCCCACACTACATTACGTCCTTCTCAGCAGCCCTGTCCCCATTGATAAGGTTCCTAGGACTCCCTGCTCCCAGCTGATGATTCCTGTTCCACCAGCACACCTCCACTTGTTTCAGCTCCTCAGTCTGAAGTGCTGAAAAGCAGCTCAGTGAGGAGATGCATCTTAAATGCAGCCTCTTTTGGGACAACAAAAAAAGGGCACACAAACATTGCCTTAGTCCAGACAGTATTATATAGAAGAAGCTTCCTCTATTCATTTTCTAGTATTTTTTTTTCAGAAAAGCCTCTGTGGGATGTTTTTTCCATGTCATATTTTAAAGAGTGGAAACTCTGGAAAAAGGTTTAAGTCTTACTATCTACAGGCATGCCTAGTAGTATTTTATTTGCAGTATACTTCTGCAAACCTTTACTGCTCTACCACACCAGTTGTTCCCAAGTGTCTCCAACTTCACCTGTATGAGGGTATTGGATAGCAATTTACGTATACATACACACAGAAAACACTCCATCAGCTTGGAAACTGAGTTACTGTGTCACTGATTAGATTTTGCTTCTGCTGCATGTGGGTTTATTACACACACACAAGACCAAGTGGGCCAGCTGGCCTCAGATTTTTTAAATGCAATTAACAGCAGCTTATTTCCCATAAAGAAAGCAAAAAGTCTTGTGGGAAGAAAACTTTCTTTCTTCATTTTGATTTGTAACACCCTAAATCACAAATTATGTTCTCATACTTACTTCTACCAGTTCAACATATTCAACAATCAGAAGATTTAACTAAAATCACTGATCATCTCCTCACCTCTCCACTGTTTTGCGCTGCTAATTACAAAAAAAGTACCTAGTATGAAGCCATTAAAAGAATTAATATCTCTGACAGAATTGAAGCACTTTAAGATTAGGTAAAGATGGCTAGCCAACTTTAGTTTCTTCTGTACTTAAAAAGTGGTTTAGGACTAGCAATTGCATTTGTAGATTTATTCTTGTTTCATAAAAAAAACCAGAACAAGAGCATGGTGGACTATGTTAAAAAGAAATAAAAGACATGATATTACATCAGCTTACAATTCCTGCATTATTTGTGTACTACTGATTTCTAGACCATCCTCCCTCACATAATCAATTTATTCCCACCTAAAGTGTATGTGCAAATTTTTTAAAAAGTCATCCAAATGTGTTAAAATTAAATAAAGTAACCTGCTTAGAATACTTAGAAACACATGGCTGGAAGGTGCCATTGTTTCAAACCTACATCCTATTACCCACTTTATGACCTAGCAATTAAGCATGAAAGTTAGGACAAGAATCCAGTGATTGTTATCTCAGAGCAAACAACTTAAGTAAGAACTCTGAACAAATACAGATTAGTGATAAAATAACATGCCAATCCCAGAGAAAGGCAGGAGTTTTTCCCTAGAAAATGAACTGTTTTGATGATCTTGAATTTTGCTTATTAGAATTGGAGTTACCTGCTTTAGAATAGTTTAGGATTCAGGAGTTAAACTTATTAAAAAAACCCAAAGTCTAAAATGAAATGGCTGTAACAACATATAAATTAGGTCAGCTGTGAAATACATCAGCCATTAACCAATAAAGTAAAGCACGTCCTTCAGGGATGGTGGGAATTCTAATCAAACATTGTTGAAGAGGTTAAAGTGTCTGTTCTGTTATTTGCCTCAGAGATTTGCTAACTCCTTCAAAACAGAAACTCTTAAATCTTAGTTGATCTATTCAACATTATGAGTCAGATTTTCAAAGCTCTCAATTCCATCATCCATTTCCACAACTCTAGACACCTAATGGATTGTATCCCCAAATGCCTGCATGTCTGTGCACATACAAGGGTGGTGTAAATAACCAACATGTTCTCTTTTGTAGCAATGCCCCAACAAGAATCGTTCTTGCACTGTGCTACAGTTCACCTTTTTTTCACAGAAAAATTGCCAGAACATTTCATATAGCAACACTCTAAGTGGATTTGTTGAAATCTAGAATGAAACTAGACTTTTAAATTTCATTATCCTGGATCATTTCAACTGTCTAGCCTGTTATATGGTTGTTCAAATAGCTACACCCATGCAAACAAAAGGGAAGTGGAAACACAAAGTGAAAACAAGCAACCAGGTTTAGGTTGTTTAAACAACACCAAGAAGTCTCATTACTGACAGGCAGATGAGATGAATGGTACCTTGTATTTCATTAAAACCACACTTGAGAAAGTGGCTTTAAAAACACATAACTGTGTCCACACCACACAGAGACTTGATTTTTCATGCAAAATAGTAGGAAAATCAAGATGACATAAACCAGACCCTTTCAGTGTAAAGCAAATTTCTGATCTTTCCTTAAGATTGCTGTAAAAGTTAATAAAAAATGTATACTTACTGTATATAAACTTCCCTGTGTTAAACAGAAAGTTGGACATAAGCACCCAATAAACAACCATGGCTCCAACAAGTGATATCATAGAAAATAAGAGGCTTGACCATTGACCAAAGGATCCAAAGTAATGCTTGCAAACGTCTGGGAATTCCCAGTTTGAGGTATCTATTAAAGCTGAAAAAGATACAAAAAATAGAAAGTTATTCAAACAAAATGTTATATTAGAGTCAGCAGAACTATTCATAACAGAATGTGTTCTTTTTTTAGAATACTCTGACACACATTCACAGTGCTTTCAAGGACTAAGAAGATTGCTGGTAACTTTGAAGTACAACACTAATTAAGTGTTTGCCTGAAGAAGCCTGAAGTAGAGACTTTTATTGTGGCTACTTTCAGAAGCACTGGAATAAGACATGATGGCAAAAATGCAGCCATGCCTTTGCACCTGAAGCCCTTTGCAGGAGTTATGGCAAAGCAGGCCAGACCAAAAACTATTCCCCTAAAATTAGTTGATGCACAAAAGTACCAACTACAGGACCAGCAAGATGTTTTGAACAATAAAAGTACATTCTAATTAGAGCCACAGTCAGTGAGGCAACTGTCCATAAGTTCCTTTCAACACAGAACACACACAAATATTAGGGCAATACGGGGATGCAGCACAAGGGGATGCAGCTACAGCCCACGCTGTTCCACTGTGCAACTCGATCAGAAGGACAGATAGAGAACTTGACAGTGCTTATGGAAAGGCCTCTTCCTAAGTCCTCAAACACTTAGTAAGTGAAAATCTGAAATCCTGCTTGCTACAAGTTTGGGTTTGGCTATAATACTTAGCTCCTAAACAACTGAAGGATCACCTAATAAGGGATGACAGTCATATATCTTACAGAGCTTAGATCTGTAAAAACACAAAAATAGAGAGACATCTAAAGGAACAGCTTTTATTTGCAGGTCAGATCTAACATACAGCAAAGACACAGACAAACTGAGAAATCTATTATATATCTGTATTTGACACTTNTGTTAAGAGCGAGAAATACAGTTTATTTTATCTATCAATATACTACAGGAAAATGAAGAGCAAGCCACGATGTAAAAACATTTTCATACACATACATCTTTCATAATTTACCTGTTTTATTCCCCATGGGATACTTAATATGGAGGTACCCATCATTGTATTCCATATCATAAATCTAGGAAAAAAAGAAAAAACGAAGTGAATAATGTAAGAATCACTCTTACGTCATATTGCCCTCTTAGTTACAATAGTTATGCATGCAGTACAGAACATTCAATAATAATGCATTTTCTGGCTAATATAAGGCAAGGTGCTTAACATACATTGTCACTAGACTGGAGTTTTTACCATAGCCATCTGTGCAAGTGTCAACTTTAAAAGCAGTTCCTAATGGACTGTATACGTAGATTTCATCGGGAGCTGGGAGTACATGATCAGGAGCAATCTAACAAATTGATAAAAAACAAGACTTATCAGTAACACCAAAATAACTCTTGTCCCAAATACAGCAAGTCAACTATTGTAAATCACAAAATGTTGCCAGGAAACTACACTATTAA
>VXBX01000764.1:57028-70979 GCA_013400415.1 Scytalopus superciliaris | reverse complement strand
TACACTATAAAAAAAAAAAAACAAAAACAAAACTGTACTATTAATTTTCTCCCCAGGGAAAAAAAAATGAACAGTTGGTAAGATTTTCAGCTGGAGAGCAGAAACCTTTCTTCCACAAAGTGTTTGTAAACACGCTATGCACAGATCATGCTAGTTTTCTCCTTCAAACACTGCAGCTGACCACTACTTAAATCTTAATAGATGGGAGAAATGAAGTCATACATCTGGGCAGCCTGGATCACTGTTAAAAAATTCAAGCTGTTTGTATGTGTCCTTTTAATGGTGAAGGCATTGCACAAGAAGTAAATCACAGCTTGCAACAAAACAAGACCTATTTAAGGCACTTGAGTACTAGATATTCAGTTCTAAGCAGGGTACAGAGCAATTCTCCCCCAACCTTTATTTCTGCTGCTTACATAAATCTAGGCTGTGGAAGACCCAACATGGCAGAGACCACACAGTTCATGTGGCCTTGTCTTTGCCTTACCAAAGCCCTGTCTGCAGGGGAGGTGAGCCTGCTATAGTAATGTATCCGCTTATTCATTGCTGAAGCTTCATCAGTGACTCTTTGCATGTCATCGTTCACACTGACTATGTTTGTAGGCTCCACATGAAACGGCCTAAAAAGGAGGGGAAAAAGAGAAAAAGAGAAAAGAAAACCCATAAAACCTTAGAATACAGAAGATAACATACAACTCAAGGAACAGCTCAGCAACACTCAGGATGATTCTGTCATTCACTGACACAAAGCAAATGGAAAAAATATCAGTGTCATGAGGGAATCTGCCAACCATGAAAGAACCATGAGTTTGTATCATCCACACTGAAATGGCCTCCTGCCCAGATTCTGCAGGGCAGCCTAACATCAAAATTCAGACCTAATACCCAGTCTGTTAGTTCTCAACAATGAATCACAGCAGAAATACACGTTAATAAGCTTGGGCAAGCCTATTAGTGCTTATAACCGGTGTTCCCAGAACTAATGATGAGGAACAGAGGTAGAAAGCATGAGAATGCAGAAGCAGAAAGCAGACAAAGAGAGGAATGAGCAGTGGTAATGAGGACCACCTATGAAAAGGTTAGGAACTATCAATCTAGCCAAAAAACTCTGTATGGAATTGTGTTTAATGGGGAAGGAACCAAGCCCCAGTAAGTCCATGTGTGCATACTATTTTTAAGCCAATGCAACAGAGGATGGAATTTGTCTCACTTCCCTCTTCCCCACATGAACTAGAATGGAATTTGTCTCATTTCCCTCTGCCCCACCTGAGTTAGACTCCAGGCATATCACAGCCACCAAAGGAGAAAGCAGGCATACCACATGCCTCTTGTTTTCTCTGCACTCATGGAGGTACAGACCAAGCAGAGTGAAAGCTTCTCCTAAAGTTACAACACAACATAAATCCAACTTCATGCAAGGGGCACTACCAGATAAATGTGACCGAATCAAGACATTGCAGGGATTTTTTTTTTTTAATCAAGTATAATTTATTTCCACATAGACATATTATGGTCTTGCTTAAAAACAACATTCACTCCTAGCACTGACAGGCTAATTTCTCAAACGAGAGAGGATGCTGGTGGTGTTTAAGCCTTGATACATTGGGGTTTTTTTCCTTTCAGCAGTCCTTTAAATTTTTTAAACTATCTCAACAGCTTTCTGATATTCCTCTTTCAGGTTTATGTTTAAATCCCTCAGAAACAAGAACCACCCCAAAACCAGGACCCACAAGTTTCCAACTACCAAGAACAGAAATTAGGTCAGAAATAAACCCATGCTGTTTCTCAGGTAATCTGAGCAAAATCTATTTGAATTGACTGCTTTTCAATACCCATTTGTGTTTCAGACTACAAAGGAACTTGGTCAATCCCTCCTGCTCCAGCTCTCAACACCAACAACAAAGGTTCCATTTTCTTTCCTGGTGAATAATTAAGCATTTGTACCATGACACAACCTTTTATCTGGAAGGAAGACAAGGATTACAGTTTTGCTCTATCTTTGGAAGAGATAAAGGTAGGTCCCTATTCCTGTGTGCTTAAGAGGACACAGTAGGTAGGAGTATTTATGAGACTAAGAAAACCTGACTCACAAAAGTGAGAAATAGAGAACACAAACTTCCCTCTCCACAAATTCATTCTTTCCTTCATCATCATGAAAAAAATGGCTCAGACTTGCTAAGTTGTTTCCCACTTATTAAAATGAAAATTAACACTTTAAATTTTTAAAACATTCTCAATTGACTCTTTCTTCCTGTCATTATGACATGAGGGGGGAAATCCCTGTTTGGTGTGTGGTCTTTGGTGGTGTTCTTATGACCAACTTAGAGATATCTCAATTGAACAGGAATAAATTTTAAGCAATAAGCTTTATTAGTCGAGTCACAGGTACGCAGGGCTAACTAATTCCATATGTAGGTAATGTACAAAAATACTCATTGTTAAACAAATACTCAGGTTAAAGGACTTCACTTGTTTTAGCTTAAAATTTATTAGGCTGATCCAATCACTGGACACAGCTAAAAAGTATTCCGTTAGAAGACCAGCAAAATAAAGACTGTAGTTATGAAAACAGAAAAAGTAACATGCTCAAATGCAGCCCCACCCCTAGTCAGCTCTCTATTGTTTTCTTTTTGGATCAGTGACATACACTATATTTAGCAGACTTAAAGGTATGTGTTTTGTTAATTTTACAGCAGCTGCATAGCACAAAGACATTAATGAGGACTACCTCTTTCCCTATCTCCATTTGATATTATTGGTACATCTCCATAAGCTGCCACTGGAACTGTGGAAAGGTTACAGACATTTTGCTTCAAAGTGAGTAGATCTGTGACAGAATTGTTTGAAAATGGTGTTCAACAACTGCTGACATGGACATCAAAGAAAATTCTTCCAGAGTGCAAGACAGCAGGAGTTTATTTTTTTAAGCAAATTAAGTTAAAGCCATGGACTATTTTAAAACTAAAATAACAGAAAACATGAATACAGCATCCTCTTTTATGGGGAAAACCGTTGTTAGTCAACCAAACAAATATCAGAAAAAAAAATCTCATGTGCAGCAAAACCCTATCCGTAGGGAAGTAATTCTCTGAAGAATGACATTTCATTTTCACCAGTATTATGAAAAGGGTCTGGATAAAACAAGTAATTTTGGTCTAGCACAAAATGGAAGGGTATGCTCCAGAATCTAATCTATGAGTAAGGAAAATAAAGTAAAATTAAACAATGCCTAAGAAATTCTATACACCTATTGCTTCTGTTTCCTCACTGGAGGAGTGCACACGTTTATTGCTGCCAGGACTCCTGATCCCTTCCATTCTGCAGCTGTTGAGAATGAAAATCATGTAAAGCAGCAGTCCATTTTGTTTATTCCAGAGTACCACTGCACCACCAGGCATACTGAGCAAGTGACTGCTAAAATAGACTGACTGCTCATCAGTTTTATGTTTCTTGCAGATCTCTTTGAAAACACCAGTCTGACTTGCAAGCTATGCAGGAGGCTGGGAGGCAACCTTCCTCCCTGATCTCCGCTGGACAAGGTCATTTCCCTGCTCCCACCAACACCCAGATCAAAGACTGGTTGTAGGGCATATGCAGGCAGGAGTCTGACAATCCCTCTCAAAGACTCAAAGAAGCTCTCAAAGACTGAGGTTTTCAAAGCCCAAAGAAGGTAGGATATAATCTGGGATATATTCTGAAAAACTCTGGTTAGGGACCTTATGTCTAACTGGAAAAACACTCTTGTACATGCTAGTACTAGCAGCTGCAAGAGATTTCTATTTTAAAAATTCTGATTTATACAGGCAATTAATTACATTATATCTCTCACATGGCAAAATGATTATGAAAAGGACAGTGGACAATGTGATCTGGGGGAAGGAGAGACCTTACATGACTGGAGGATGTGACTATGAATGTGAGCCAGTGCAGACAATTTCCATGCACTGAGATAAACTAGTGTCCACTGAATTTTATCCGTACTAAAAAACACAATTACAATTCCTATTCCATTAGATAGGCTGAAAAGCAATGCTCTTTTACCAGGGCAAACACACTGGTAAAACAGCTGATTTCCACAGCACTGTGAGTATGGACAACATGCAGGATCTCATGCTGGAGGCCCACACCTTCCATACAGTGTACTCAACACGTGTACTTCAGAAACCATTCCCAGAAAACCTGCAGCTAAACTCAGCTTTTCTCACTCACGCAAAGGGACAGCTGATGAGAATTCTCTACATCTGGTCCAGGAAAAGAGACAACAGGGCTTCTATCAAAACTCCCTCACATTTTTAACTTCAGTAGGAATATTTGCAAGCAAAGAAAACTAATAGAGATGCTCATGAGGAAGATTGTTTCCAAATATTGTGGTAGGCAAAGTTCAAGTGTTGGATTGGGAGGGTTAGAGAGAACAGCATTAATAGGAACATTGGCAAACTACATACAATTTTGCAACTGCATAAGCGTGCTGCATATTTCTGGGTATTTTCAGCAATATTCTATATCTTGCAGAGCAATGAAGGAGTAGGACTAACACCTATCTCAAGCAGTTTTAAACTCAATAATACTGTTTTTCAAGTACCTTTGCTGAAGTACCTTTAAACATCAAACAACTGGTTCTGGAGACTTGATCAAAAGTGTGCAAAGTATGGAGCTGTTACAGTGTAATAGAATTTTTTGTGTCTTTTGGCTTTACACGACAGTATTAATGACTTCACATTACACAAACTTTTAATATTTAAACAAATACGAAAAAAACTTCTTTACAGGTTTCTTTGCAATTTTCTTCCTCTCCTCCAAAAAGACCATGAGGAGCCACTTCAGCTTACTGCACCAATTTCTTTGACACCCCACATCACTCATTTACTTTTCAGGGATGGAATAGGATTGTTACACAGAAATAAAGCCTGTGAATTCCTATAGCTTTATGTTTTACTGAGTTAACAAATTATTATAGGAATGCGATATACTGCACAGGAGAAACTGAGGAGGAAAACTGAATCACTATACTGGAAATCAAACTAAGGAGAAGTAGTAACAATAAGGACATAGGTTGCTATTTCACAGTTGGGAACTGCCTATGTGTATAGGAACACCAGGCACTCAACAGGCTCCCCAGGCAAGTGGTCATGGCACCAAACCTGTCAGAGTTCAAGAAGCCTTTGAACAACTGTCTCAGGCACATGGTGTGATTTTTGATGTTGTCCTATGCAAGACCAGGAGCTGGTTCTTTGTGGGCTCCCTCCAAATCAGGATCTTCTATGATTACCGATGTCAGCATGCTTCTCTTCAGAATTCCATGACTGACTTGATTTTTACTTTCTAGGCTATCTAAATTTACTGAAGCAGTGTGAACCACTGTGCTTACAGTTATCTGTAAGATCTTCAATCTCTCGGCAATACATTTTACTTAAATTGTTCTGCTTTCATATCACCATTATAGTGATTACAGCATGATCACACAAGTATCTTAAAATGCTGGATGCAGAATAAAATAACCTTTCAAAGCATAATGTCATCATTCACACATTATAACAAGTTAAGAATCACCAGCTTTACATCACCGTATTTCAGTCACTGTTCCCTCTTCTGTGTCAATGGCAAAGATACTCTACTCTTCACTTACAAAGAAGTATCTTAATTAAGAAGGCTCCAATTCTTTCCAGCTAAGAAGAGTAACATTCAGAATTCTTAAAAATGTTAGAAACAGGGAAAAATGGAAAACATGCAATGGAGTACGATGACCACATAGGTGTGGAGCAGTAAAGGTACAATGAATGCAGAAAGGATAGTTTTGCACAGGCTGCCTTTCCTTTTTCTAAGTTAAAATAACTTTGAAAATTAGGAGAATCAACCACTTTTGCATATAAAAGGCTTCTCTGACTGCCATCTACAGACACTGTTTAATTTCACCCACTGATGTCTCCTGCATAGTGAGAATGCTGTGGGACTTCAAAAAGAATAAAAAAAAGTCAGAAGGCTTGATCTCCCTTTTGCAGGAGGCATTGTCAAGTTTTTTCATATGCAAAATAGCCAACAGAAAACATCAAATCCTTCTTTGAAGGTTCAAGTATTCCTGAAGACAATTGCAGTATCTGTTGACAAAAAACAGATTTAAAGAGCACTCTGAAGAAAACAGGAAACTCCCTCACTTGCATACAATAATAACAAGCCACTACGGCAATGACATTCTAGTTTTTAAAGGGATCTACAAAATGGTCAAAACACATTAAATACGGCATGAGTAATTTGGGTCAATGCAAAGAACAAAAACATCCTCTTTAAAAGGATTAAAGTGCCTTTATATTTCCCCCAAATTAGCAAAACAATACTAAACATAGTAATTTACAACTCTATAAAACAATTAACTTATTGTTCTTATGTAAACACTGAAAAGCTGCCATTCAAATATCCCAAATCCTCCAAGCTCTTAAGAAAACCAAATAACTATGCAAATGCCATCAAATCTCAAACAACTCAAACAAAAGAAGAGCACAACCCTAAGACAGACAAACTAATTACAAGCAAATCAAACAAAACACTTGAAGAGTTATCTCAATCAAAGGAAAATGACCAACCACCGATGTCGGGTCAGGTTTCTGAATAGCAAGTTAAAAAAAGGAACAAAGTAAGCAGAGCAAATCATGTACTACTGCACTTGCACTGTCTGATACTGTTATGCATAATAAACCTCCTTCCTGGGCTAATGAAGAAGCCCTTCAAACTGCCAACTGCTCTGACCACGACTGACACAGACCCTGGTGGCCTGTTGTTCCTCACTTCTTTTAAAGTCTACGGCTGCCTCTTCTAATATAGAGACAGAGTTCCAACTCGTTTGGCCCACTGTGATTTCCAGGCCTTTCTGATAATCCTTCATCTTTGTATCTCTGCATGCTTAGAAGGCAAAAACCTAGGTTGCAGAAAATGGGAGACTGAACTCAGGACTTAAGGACAAAGTAGACAGATCTGCACAGCTGGAGGCTGTGGAGGGGGGAACATAATCCAAGTACATACTTCTGCTTTCAGGAAGGGAACCAAATGCCAGGCTACGACTTTTTATGTAGCTGAGTTTCCAAATCACAAGAAAAAACCCCAACAACACAATATGGAAAGAATACCCAACCTCACCAAGAAAAGTGAGTCTTGGCATTTTGATATATCAAAAAGATGTAAACCTCTCTCACTGCTACTGCATCACCACACCACCTGAAACACACTCCTCAAACAGAACACACACTCCTCTAAAACAAGAAGCTCCCAAAAGCCATATAAATTAGCAGTCTTCTTATGGCAGGAGGGCCATGAGGGGCTCAGACACTCCTCAAAAAAAAGTTAGAGCAAGACTTCATTTTGCACAACTGCCTTTTCCCACCTGAAAGCACCCCACCGTTTCCTAACCTTTATAAACACAATTCCACACGCTCCAGGACCTGTGTTCCGCTTACTTCCTTGGGCTCACTCAGACCCTTATCCTCCTTCCTTTGCTGGCACAGAAAATACACTGTTTAGCCCCTGGCTCACACGTAAGCCGGCAAGTAGCAGCAAAGCAGTATCTAGAACTCTTCTATTTCCCTGCTGCAGTGCTCCCCAACAACAGGATTCTGTATACAACAGTGCCACCTTCAGTACCTTCAGGAAAACTACTCTACTGACATACGGTGTTGGATGCAAAAGGGAAAACACCCACAAATCGGTTCCAAGAGGTGGTACGGGGCTATTCCTTCATCCAAAAGTGCAGAGCTGGTGCCTCCAGCTAGTATCAGAAGGGCAGTTCCCACTCCAATCTCAGTGCTGGTTCCAGGAGCAGCCCGCAGAAATCTTAACTGCAGCAGAGGAAGACTCCCACTCCAATCTCCTTTGGGGAACAAGGCTGTTAAACTCTTAAAAACAATGCAAAATAACCACTTAGCTAGGTAGGTATTGTTTCAGAAGGCACAGCAATAAGGCCGGACTGATGAATTTTTTGTGTTTGCTCAGTCTCAAAAAGCACTGCATTTTTTTTCCTTGAAAGGCAGTAAAGGTCACTCAGTTCACTTAGTACTAGCAAATAATGTATTTTTCCAGCATCACCTGCAGAATGCATACAGCACCATCTACACATACTGACAGCCATTTATCTACTCCATCTGGCAAGCTTTCTTGCATAGTCTTAACATTTCAGTTGGTTGTGCTAAAAAATCATGCTCCATGATGCTCTGTGTTTGAAGAGCACTTTAAAAGCCACATGCCAAGTTCTTATTGCAGAACTCTCTCCAAAGTCTTACCCTTATAAACAAAACATGGTGACATTTGTTCACCTGGTGCCTGGAAATAGAATAGTATCATATAGTGACAAAGCAGGAACTGTTTGTACTCAGATCCTGGTTTCCAAATGTTAGTATTTTGTCTTCTTAAGATTCTGCTGTTAAAAGCAAATGTTAAACAACTTCTTGATACATAATAATTCTGTAGGTTCAGCTTTCCTCATACCTTTTGCACTTATAGTCCTCTGGATTAAACTGTATATTCATGATTCCATAATTGCTTTCATCGCCTCCCACAGGAACCAAGATAGGTTTGGTATCCTCTTCCATATTTGGTAAATGTGTCTCCTTCTTTTTAGATTGTTCTAGCCTAAAAAAAGAACAAAAACAACCACAAACAAAAAAACTCAAATGAGACAACTGCAGGTAAGCAAAACTGTGTCCCTGCTATGAATTTAGCACTTGAGAATTCTTATTTCATAATGCAAACAATCACAGGGCAGGTATGGTGGGGACAGTGTTTTTTTAAAACACACTGTTCCTTTAAGTAAACTAGTCAGTGTACAATTGTACTCTAAATCTCTTTTAGCACAACAACAGGCAACATGAATTAAATATAAATTTCTAAAGGAGCTGTATTTCTAATGTGTAACAGTACAGCTGAGAACAACTTATCAGTTATAAGAGACTACTATTTCATTAAAGTACTTCAAACTTTGCAGCAGATACATAGACACGGTTTCTTCCAATTCCAGTATATTTCCCACAATAAGGATCAGATTACTACAATCTACTGTGTCCAAGACTTTTGAATTAAAGGCAATAAAAGGTTCAATAATGCATTAATAATAACTATTATATGCATTCAGACCACTCCTGGTCAAATAGTGGGGAGCAGACCGATCTCAAGCTAATGGACTTCTACTTAGACAGAATTACAGTCCTAATGCAGGACTTTCTGTGGTCTCATGTGCAGCTGAACAAATGTAATGGCTGTAACAGCTCTCACCCCTGCAACATCCTGAAGAATTCCTCAGCCAGAACTCCTTCAAGTAAAAATGGTAGAAGCTAGGATGCCTTCAAACAAAAACGGTAGAAGTATCTGCTCTTTCAACATGTTTCAAGATGTCTTTTAGAATGTTAGGCTATGGAAAGGCAGATGACAACCAGAGCTGGCACAAGACAAGGAAGAATAGTGCTGGATGTTTGAAATCTGGAGTGGCGATGGAAGATGGCAAGATAGAAAGAATAAGGTATGTATCATCCTTGTGCACCCTCATGGAAATTCACTGTAAAGGCCTAACCCCAGAACTCACACCAACCCAAGTTAAGCACTGAGATCTACCCCATCTTAGCTGCATATTGTCAACCCTCTTCCATTATCTTATCCTGCTAATATGTCTGGCAAAAAAAAAAAAAATTCCAAAGAATCTGAAGGAGAGGATGAAAAAGGAAGGAAAGTTAGCAGTTTTCAAACACTTCCACTCTCTGGGGTTGAAAAAATTGCTAAAGGAGGCATAGGAAAACACTACAGGAGCATATGGCAGGGACTGCAGAAGCACCAAGAGTGGCTCAACCTGCTGAGGAAGTGCTTTTTAGAAGACAGACACAGGGAATGGCTCTCTGCTCTCAAGGGGAGGAAATCACTAGAGGGCCCAGTTCATGGAAATAGTACTGAAAGCACTAGTCCCACCTTTGACAGCTCAATGGCATTTGTGTGATTCCACACTGAACTGGGCAGGGAAGATGAAAATTAACCATTCTTTCTTTTGCTTTAAATCCAAACCAGTCTTGAGCTAGGCTTCTTATCTGTCTGCACACACTGGCATGCCTGTGCAAGGGAGGGGATAGTGTATGGATTAAGACACTTCATCTTGCAATACTGACAGTTTACTCCTAGTTTTTCAACACCCATGACAAGAGATTTGAACAATGTTACTAAGTTTAAAGGCATGATTTCATGTTGTTCATTTCAGCTTTTTGAACAGGCATAAGAGATCAGGGGTAATAACCAAGGTAATCTTAGGAGCCTTATTTGCACTCACTGATAGCATCCTCTTTCTCCTGCACTTTGTTTTTGCTGTTACACTCCCTAAAGCTTTTTCCTCTCACCTTTCCAAGGCAGTAATTCTCTTACCCAACTTAACTTACTGCTTCCTCTCCTTTGCCACTCTAGCTCTTCTTCTATAAAATACCAGTTGTTTTCATTCTTTACCCTGAAGTCCTTCTCTTCCACAATATAGATGCTGGTTCTTTGGCCTCAACTGTCTTACATTCTCTTATTCTTTTCAGCTCCTCTGGTGATGCTTAGAGAGTGGATTCCTGCTCCTCAGTTCCTATTTTCTGTCTCTCCTACACACTGCTTTCCCAACCATCCTTTACTGAGCACTGCTTACGAAGAGATATCTTAATTTGCACTGGTATTTTTAAATCTTTTCAAGCAACACTGTTCCTTTCCGAATCCCACTTACAGCTCCCTTTTTGTTCATTTCTATTGGTTCTCCCTATTCTTCTACAATTCTAGGTCACCTCCTTTCTCCCTTTTGAAACCTGCACCCTTCCAGTTGGAATTCACCTCAGTGCACATCAGCTTCCTGCAGCAGCCAAGTACTTCTGAACCAAAACCAGAGGCCCTGGAGATTTCACACACTGCTACCTATATCCACCTACACCTCTGCCATTCCCATTAAAATATGAATTATCTTCTTTTACTCTATTATCTTCCTTACCTGAACATCCTGCATGTTTTTTATGAGCAGACACACCTAGATCTCAAACAAGATCCCTCACTTTTTCTGCATTTGCATCTCTCTTAAGAGTTTAAATCACACTGCAGATCTAGCCATGAAAATTTAAATTCCTAATGCCTGAATTGAAAATTGAAATATATTCAAATTCCAAATACTCAGAAGTGTTTTTAGCCAGAATTTTCCATAAGACTGCAGTACTGAGATTCCTTCCTTCCACAGGCCATGTTTTATGATACAGATTAAGCAGACATCAAATACACATCACTCTCTTAAAACTAAAAAAATAATTCACTTGTGTTTTACAAATCAACCTGACAAATGCTGACAACACTGATCACCAGTTTGATTTTGTCTGCACTACTGCCATAGATTACAAACCCAGAATGTTTTGTGAATTTTCATGAAGAAAAATAATCCTTCCAAAACATATCAAACACTAAGTTTGGTTTGCCAACATGATTTGGGGCTTGTGGAGCTGTTGTTTATTGACTCTTTAGGGTCACTTAAAAGCTGGATCTGTGAAGACAGTTTGTCTTTTAAGTCCTTATTGTTGGTAACAATGAAGCTTATGACCAGCCAATCAGTTACTCTACAGATGCAGCCATCACACATGTAAAGGCTGCAGCTGGAGCCAGTACAGTTTGAAGGACAATTGTAAGGAAAAGAGTAAAATGAAGAACAGTGAACCTGACCAATCTCTCTTTTATCTACTCTCTGTGCCTTTTGACTGGACTGCACTCTCAACAAACATTTTTAATACATGGAATGGAGCCAGTTGTGCTCTCTCAACTTATTGCCTGACAGTTTCCATTACAACCTCCTCCCAGCTGTAACTTTCCTATTGTCCTAGTTATCTAAAGATTTTTCTTATACTGGGTATCTATGTCCACCTCATTCAGGTTTCTTTTCTTCACTGTGATGGGACACAGAATAGTCTGTGTATGATCTGTAAAGCCTGTAATAAGGACGGGAATGCCAAACACAAAGAACTCACGTGAAAAATCAAAGTTGCTTGACAATCTTCATATTTTATGACACGCCATGCCTACAGCTTCCATGAGGCCACTCTAGAATGAAGGTTATTCCAATGGTTCTCTAGGAATTAAGGTATGGGTCTTTAGAAACAGAGAAGGATGTTGTAAGGATACTTGACTCACTTGTTGTCAAACTGGATTTTCCTGCAAGTGGAAAAGAGGTTTCTGCTAGCTGCAGTGTAGCTGGAATTGGAGATACAAATTCATGGTACTTTGCCTTCAGCTGTGCTATGAGTTAAGAGCATGTTGCTCATTCTGTCTTTTCTCCCTGTTTGTGGTGGCACAGCTATTTGTCTTCTTTCCTATCTTGGTGGAATGAGTAGGACTGTGGAATACATCTATCTAAAAAAGTAAATCTAAAGAGGGAGATAACTGCTTCATGCTGGTTTGGGGTTGTCTGGGTTTCAGTTGTGCAGAACCAGAAGTTTCACTGTCCAGTTGAAAAGACAGGGGGATGGTCTGCAGAAGAAAGAAAGCAAGTAGAACTAGAACTACTAGAACTGTAACTAAAGCCATAGCCTGGGGGACCACCTACCTCTTACAGTATGTTATCCCTTTTCTTCCCCTGATGCTTAAGAGTCTGCTTCATGTAACACTGGACTACAAAAAAGCATGTGTGTTACGCACCACTGAATGGTTAAATATTTTGAAAGCAACCAAATTGCTCTCAAACTGAGCCGTCAGAGTTAGTGGATTTTTTCCCTGTGTTTTAATCCCAATCCTTAGAAAAAGGCTAATTCGAGTAACTGCTTTAGCTCATGGACATGTTGAGAAACTAGTAACAAGACGTAGTGATTTGTAGTAAGCACTGCTAAGGCATCCAAGAAGAACAGCTACGATTTGTTGAGCAGCAAGAAAGGCAGATCAGTCTCATGCAGAAGTGAATTTGCTTGGACAGTGAATTTAACAATGGCAGTTTATGGCTCAGCTACTGATGTGTGTGTGCCAATGCTTTAAGATGAGACATCCACCTTGACAGACCATTCAGAGTTACAGCCCAGGACACTCAAGGTTTCCAAACAGGTTTACCCCACAGCAGGGACAAAACTGTGTTCAGCCAGTCAGTCAGTCAGTAATCCCAGCCATCCCATGAGCACAGACTGTGCTTAGCTGGACTGTAGGACTGGTATTTACCACCAGAGAACCCCCCACAGTGGGCAGGAGGAGGGAAGCCGAGGATCACTACCCCCACAGCCTCTACCATGCCATCATGGTCCTGGAAAAACAGCAACTGGAGTCCTGAGAGCTATTTATGCTTCAAAGCCTATTTAAAGTCTCTACTCCTAAAAACTCACCTCATACTCATGGTTTAAATACCAGAAGCCACTAGTCAAAGTATATTGCTCAAATAAGGGCAATTATTTTTAAAAGTGCTGCTTAGTGTAACCTGGTCTTCTCTTAGACTCTGAGCAGGTGAATAGATGAATAAAGCTCAGAGCATAAATCTCAAACAGACCGCAGGCTGAGCACACGTAACAGTATGAGAAACAAGCACAGAGTACAGTGAAAGGCAGGAATTTGAGCACGGGGCAGCAGAGCACCATGGTTCCTGTTTTGGGGCAGTGAGCCTCCCATACCAGGCACTGAGGGATGGTGCGCTGCTCCCGAGAGCAGCACAGACACACACAGACACAGACAGACAGAGAGACAGACAGACACAGACAGACAGACATACACACAGGCACGCACAGATACACAGACAGACACACAGACAGACACACGCAGACACAGACAGACAGACACACACACACACACACAGAGACACGCACACACAGACACACACACAGACACACACACAGACACACACACACATACACACACCCCGAGACCTCTCTACCCGGGGCTCACCCCCCACGGACACCCGGCCCGCCCGTCTCTCCCACAGCTCTGTCGGTCACGGGTGAGTAAAACTGCATGAGCAAAG
>VXBX01000764.1:15651-49701 GCA_013400415.1 Scytalopus superciliaris | reverse complement strand
CTCCCCGAAGTACCTGGGGGAGCTTGTCCTTAACCTGGTGCTGGAGAGACGGTGCTTTCTTAACAAAGAATAGCAGTTTGAGTCTCTGAAGACACTGATGTGCCGCGCTGGCCTGGAGGCTCCTGGGCGTGGTTGGTGTAGGCGATGGGTGTTACCCTTCCAGGTGATTATTGCTGCCACTTTACACTGGATTGTGAAAGGATGCACCTCTTTTTGAAATAAAAAGTGCGCATAAAGGCAGCACATACCAGTAACTCGTTAATTACGGTGTGTGAGCTGGGAACTGGGTACTGTGCGCCTGGGCCAACACAGGCTGAAAGGGAAGGAGAGCTGACTTAGGCAGGGTAGAAACTTGAAATGGGAGATCAGTGGTGGTAAGGAGTATTCCAGTGCTGTTTTGTAACTGCTGGAGGGGATTGGTGGTTCCTCTTCTAGCACATTCCTCCTCTCTTGTGTGGGCGAGATCTGGTTTTAACATAAGCTGAGAATAGATTGCTGGATTTTGGGTGTTAGTAGGCCACAATGTCTTGCACAAATCAGATGGGTTTGATAGTTATTGCTGGCTATTGAATGGTGATGGAATTGAACTGAACTGGAAGGGCAGTGGTGTAAGGGCAGTGGTGGAAGGGCAGTATTGGAGACTTGCAGAACCACATCTGTTGGCAAAGGTGTGGATTAGGCAGGAGCTGCACCTTTTCTCTCAGAGACACTGATGACCCTTTAGCTGTTCTGCTTGCTGTCTCTTCCTGCTGGCAGTCATGGAATTGCTCTTTCATTTTACCACAGCAACAAGTAGAACATGGGTGACTGTCTCAGCTGCTCTCCATTGTTCAGTTGCCTCGTGTTGTTCCCAAACCTTGTGGTCTTAAATGCAGACCTGCTGTGGGACCTGTGTGAAGGCTGTAGATAGGGCTTCGAGTATAATTTACAGTATAGTTTTACAGAAATGGTAGGCATCCATAGAAGTTAACTGTTATTGAAAAGGTTTCCTCTGCACCAGCAATTTGCTTGCTGCTGTTTTGTTCAGATACTGATGCTTGTTGTATACTTAGCTGAACATGTCAGCTGTGTATAATGTGGTTTTGGTAACATCCAGATGCAAGCTGTATGCCATTTAAAATACTGAAATGCAAGGGAACAGAAGAGTGTGTGAGTCTACATTTTGGAAGGTGCAGAAGGCAATTTCTTAGCAGGTGCATTTGTGTTTGTGTATTTTGCTTGGCCTGAAGTTATCATGTTATGCCTTTTTTTCTTTTCCTAGGTTAGCTTGTTTGAAGGACCAAATGACCCCTCATCTGGCTTCAGTCCAAGTGTAGGCTCACTCGGTATGTGAAAGGCACTTTTGACCTTGCTAACATTTGGTGGAGATGATCACTTGAGCTGTTCACAAGATTAAAGGAAAACACGGTATTATCATCATGGTATTTTAATGTGTCCCCTACGGAGTAGCAACACTGAGTTATACACATGACAAGTGTACCTTTTTTGACCCTCAGTTCTTCATTTACTACAGTTTCATGTTGAATACAACATATAACTTCTGATGAGTCCAAAATTTGAATTTTAATTCTTTTTTTCAAGTTCTAGGTACTGCTGAATTAATGAACAGAGAGTGTCAGCCACTGAGTAGTTTTGCTAGAGGAAGGAATTTTGCAACCAAAGGTAACTTCCTGTAGTGACTGTAGTTTTAATGGCTAGTTGCATATTATATGTTCCGTTTTGCCTGTAAGGTGCTTGGTTTTGTTGCATCAGAGCCAAATGAGTATTTGTAACTTTGAGAGTAGTTCAGGTCCTTACTTCTGCATAATGTAGGCACTTGGAATCACTCCTTGGTTTTGACTGCACAACACAAAACACCCCACTGTATTTCCCAGAAAGCAGGACTTAACATCTAAAATTAATGATTTGTTTACCACTTGCTTTGGTTCTATTTTGCCTGGGGAGGAGTATTTTTCTGGTAGTTTTCTTGAGTCATGCAGTATAAAAGGCAAGCTGAGTATTAATATTCACATATATGCTGTGTGAGGGACTATACCAGTGCTCTTCTGTGGAAGACCTGAAAGCTTGCTTCCCTTAGTATCCATAAATCAATATTCAGTTCCTGTCCTCTTACTGCTTACAATGGTGAGCACTTTGCTTGTATGCAGTGCATATTGAAGAGGCAGCTTGGCAGTCCTGCTGCATATGCTTCCACCAGGTACAGTGAGAAACACACAGGGGCAGTGGAAGCTACTGTCTCCTAGCATCCAGCTACTTCTGTGTCAGTGGGACTGGTTATGAAATGAGGAAGGTTGAAACTCTGCTCCTGCTCTGGGCTAGTTTTTCAGAAGTTGTGACCTGCAGAACAGCTGTGGAGCCACCGGCTGTTGTTGTGTTTATTGTGGTGGTTTAACCCCACCTGGCATCTATGCCCCACACAGCTGTTTTTTCACTCTCATTGGTGGGATGGGGATGAGAATTGGAGGATTGAAAGTGACAAAGCCCATGGATTGAGATAAAGACAGTTTAACAGGTAACAAGCAGTGCATGCAAGGAATGCATTGACCACTCTCCATCAGCAAGCAGGTTCAGTTTTCCCCATGAAAGCAGAGCTCCATCATGCAAAACTGACTTGGGAATACAAATGCCATCACACCGAACATCCCCCCTTTTTGTCTTTTCCACAGCTTTTTCTGCTGAGTGTGATGCCATGTGGGATGCAATATCCCTGTGGTCATTTGTGGTCAGGTGTTCTGGCTGTATCCCCTTTCACCTCCTTGTGCCCTCCACCCTCCTTGTGAGTGGGTTGAGGAGCAGAAACAGCCTTGATCCTGTGTGAGCACTGCTCAGTGATAGCTAGAACATCCCTGTATTTCCAGCATAAATCCAAAACACAGCCCCATAACAGGTGCTGTGAAAAAAATGAACTTGACCCCAGTTAGATTCAGCATAGTTTATTCTTTAAAAAAATTCTGCATCATTTCTACATCTTTTGGATTGATACCTGTTAAGACAGGGAAACACTACACTTGTTTAACTAAGCAGACAGCAGTGCTTTGTGCTTTGTGCAAGGCAATGAAGATGAGCATTTCTGCTGTAGACTCTCCAGCAATTGTGAAGTTGTTGCCTGANAAAAGACTATAAAACTATATAAAACTACATTAAAATCTACAACTATATTAAGGCTTATGGCAACAAAGTAACTCACAAGCTGTATGTAAGGTGGTAGATACTTGATCTAGACTGTCCTTTGCATGTGGGCCTTTAAAATGTGATTTTGGAATTTATTTCTTTATGTAACTGATACAAAAAATTTGAAATGACAAATAAATTTGTATGAACCAAGCCTTGGTGGAGAAGGAGCCACAGATCTTGTGGTAGGAAAACTTGGTGTCACGTAACAGAAGATGCTCTTTGTCATTACAGCATGATAGAACAGACGTTCAGCTGAAGATTCAGGAGTAAGGAGAAAATTCCAATCTAAGCTGACTGCTTGGATCTTAAACAACATGTAAAACTGTCTGGTATAAAATGAGAAATACCTTATTTGTGCATATGACTCTTTACCTCCTCTCCTCCATCAGAGGAGTGACTAGGGAAGGGGATTAGAAATAAAAATATGCTAAATATTTGTTGCTGCCAACTGAATAAGCAATTCTGACTAATAAAAAAGTGGAAGTTGGTAGATCTGAAAGACATGTTTTCAAATCCTCATTCCCCAGTAGGCAGTGGTTGCAATGCTACCTCACTGTGCAGATGCTGGTTATGAAAACTGAGAAGGTACAAATGCTGTCAGTTGCCTTCTGACTGAACCATAGATCTTCATCAAAACTGAAGAGTTGCAAGTTAGTGGCACATACACATGTAAAGTGAGGTACTTAGACCTAACATTTGATTTGTCTTGAAATCATATGGGAGAGGAGTACTCTTCATCTTGTCAGACTTCTTGGCAAAAAGTACTTTTTGTCTTCATTGTTTCATATGTTTGGGCAACCACTTAGTTATGTTACACTTTTTTTGTGAATTTATAAAACAAGAAATGAGATGAATAAAAGACACTTGACCTGCACATCCAGAATTAGGCAAACTCAGTGTTCTGTGCTTTACTACAGGTTTTCAAGAAAGAAACATAAAAGATGCAAGTGCACAGAATAGAGGAGCTAGAGGATTTCGTGGTGGCTCTGGACAGGGTGAGAGTAAGCTTTTTGTATTGACTGGTTTGTATGGGAGCTGCATATATTTGGCCATTCTTTCTGGGTTTGCTTGCTCCCTGAGAACTTCCAGTAAAGGGTGAATGCTGTGAAATGGCTTCTGTTCTTTACCCAGGTAAAAGGCACTTGATCTTCGTGTGAAAAGTTGGGCAAAATAAGTTATTGTATGCTATGCTGTCCTGCAGGTTTTCAAGAAAGAAATGCTGTAGATGGTTCTAGTAAACATACACAAAATAGAGAGTTGAAAGGGTTTCGTGATGGCTTTGGACAAAGTGAGAGTAAGTGTTTGGTTTTTTTTATATTGACTTGTGTGTGCGGAAACTTATACATTTTGTCATTTTTTCTGGGTTTATTTGCTTCCCGAGAACTACCAGTGCAGGGGTCAAAGCTGTGAAATGGCTTCTGTTCTTCAGCTGTGTTGTGGAACATGAATGGGGTCTTTAGGAAAACAGTATAACTAAGTATAATACAGCATACGTTGGAGTTAACAAAGAATCTGTTGGGACTGTTGCACTGGAATAAATAGTACTAACTTTAATTGTAGTATTTTCTTGTACTAATTTTATGCCCTATATCTACTACACTGTCTGTTTCTTACCGGTATTAAAGACGGACAATGGAATATATCTCAGACTGGATTTCTTGGCTCTGCAGAAAAAAGAACATTTACAGATGGTGCAGGTGAGATGTTTTAGTACAGGGGATGAATCTTTCAGATTTGCTCAGTGGTGATTTGTGGCAGTTACTGTTCCTTGTTAGCTTGGATGGCGCTTTGAGCAACCTGGTCCAGTGGGTGGCATCCCTGCCCATGACAGGACGGTTGTAACTAGTTGGTCTTTTAGGTTCCTTCCAACCCAAACCATTCTGTGATGAGCATCCATTTTCAGAAGTGCTCCTTAATACTGAAGAAGGATTGGTTTTCCTCTGTGTGACTCAAGTTTTTCAGATTTGTAGTTCAAATAATGATTTTTAGGAAGTGTTTATAGAGGCAACATGTTAATGCTCCTAGTGGATATAACTGCATCTTTAACATAACACACAATAGTAATTCCTTTAAAAAAACAAGTTACTATTTTACAAAACCAACACAGTTTATACTTTCAAAAAAATCCTACACCACTTCTGCATTTGTTGGATTGATGCCCATTGAGGTTGGGGAATGCTACACTTGTTCAGCTAAGCAGACAGCAGTGCTTTGTGCCCCTTGCATGTGAGCCTTTAAAATGTGATTTTTTTTTTCCCTTTATGTAATTGATTCAAAAAAATTGATAGGACAAATAAATTCGTATGCATCAAGGCTTGATGGAGAAGGAGCCACAGATCCTGTGGTAGGAGAATTTCTTGGTGTCACATAACAGAAGATGCTCTTTGTCATTCCAGTATGATAGACTAGCTGAATGCTTTTTGTCAAAAAAGTATTTCGTGTCTTCATTTTTCCATACGTTTAGGTAAATGAGGTATATTGTACTTTTATGTGTGTTGATAAGGAATGAGAAGAATAATTTCCAGGTAACAGGTGTTTGATCTGCAGTATGCACAGTTAGGCAAACTGAGTTATTGTGTGTTATTCTGTACTGCAGGTTTTCGAGAAAGAAATGCTGTAGAAGGTTCTAATACACAAAACAGAGGAGTTAAAGGATTTCGTGGTGGCTCTGGACAAGGTGAGAGAAAGTTTGTTTGTATTGACTGGTTTGTATAGTAACAGCATGCATTTGGCCATTCTTTCTGGGTTTGCTTGCTCCCTGAGAACTTAGAGTGGCGTCTGTTTTTCAGCTGTGTTGTGGAACATAGGTGGTGTCTTTACAAAATAGAATTACTGGAAATAACACAGCATAGATTGAAGTTAACAAAGGACCTGTTACACTGCAGATTTCTTGCTGTAAATAGCACTTGTTTCAATTGTATTCCATTACGCTAATTTTGTACCCTGTCCATACAAGTATTAATGATGGGTGAAGGACATACCTCAGTCTGGAACTCTTGGCTCTAGAGAAAAAAAGAACACTTACAGATGGTGCAGGTGAAACTTTTCAGTACAGGTGAACCTTTCAGATTTGCTCATTGGTGATTTGTGGCAATGCTGTTCCTCATTAGGTCTGCTAAATGCTGTCACTGTGATTGGTCTGCCTGTTAAGAACCTTTTGCAGCTGTTAGGTATCTTGTTTGTATGCCTGCAAAAGACATGTTTGTAACTTGTATGAGTTTTAGTGATTGGATTTTCAAAGTTGTCGTCTTCCATAATTTTTTTCTGGGTCTTCACTGGTTCAGTTAATGCACAGTGAAGCAGAGGTGCTAGCCCCCAAATTGGAAATAAGCCTTTAATAACTTTCTCATTTTTGAAACAGTCACTTCAGACTTTTTCTTAACCCTTCCTTTAAGTGGAAGTGTTTCAAGTCTGTCCAGACTGACAAGTAAGGTCAGGTGTAGCTCTGGGAGGCCACCTATTTCTGATGAAACTTTATTTTAATGGTGGTATTTTTTTGTTTTCTACAAAGGATTTTTGCCTCACAGTCTTGTATTCCTTTGCTGCTGATGCTGCTGTACCTTGTTACCTGCATGTTGTGCTACCTAGAGCGTAGTAATCTATGTATTCTATTCACTGAAGTACCATAATTCAAATTAGAAATATCATTAAACCATTGTGATGAATAGTGGATGGCTGATAATTCTCCACGAAAGAACATTTTGTGTGATAGTGGTAAAAGAGTTTTTTGCTGCAGAAAAGATGAATAAATGGTTCTTAGAGGGTAGTGAAGCACTGGGACACGTTGCCCAAAGGCGTGGTACTCCATCCCTGGAAATGTTAAAGGCCAGGTTGGGTGGGACTTTGTGCAACCTGGTCTATCTGGTATCCCTTCCAATGGCAGAGAGGTTGGAACTAGATGATCTTTAAGGTCCCTTCCAACCCAAACCATTTTATGATTCAGTGATCAGTATATGTTTTCAGAAGTGCTCCTTAATATCCAAAGAACTATTGATTTGCCTCTATAAGTTCTGATAGAATCAATTTATGGAATTTTGTGCCTTCCAGGAAAGTGGAGGGAAATCCAAATGACACCTCACTGAACTTAACTTCACTAGGTCCATACTTAAAATAGTTTTACTTTAGCTTTTCCTTATATTGTTCATGCACTTAAGTGGTTATGTTCTTAAGGTCCAAAGGTGACGTACGTGCCCCCTGCTCCACCTGATGATGAACAAGCCATCTTTGCACATTATCAGACAGGAATGAATTTTGACAAGTATGATGAAAACATTGTTGAAGTGTCAGGACTGGACCCTCCAGCAGCATTGATGGTTAGTGAACTGATTAATCTCAGAGTTTGCTGAGCATGATTTTGCAAAGATGTTTACTGAGTCTAATATTCACTGCTAATGAAAATACCAACAAAAGTTTGGAATCTTGCAAACAGTACAGTGTTGAGGTGCTGCCCATTTGAAAGATACAACTTTGAATTTGCAGTAACACTGGCAGGCTACAGAAATGTTCCAGAGAAAATAATATTGGATATATAGGAAGAATAATAGTTTAGTTGCAGAAGAATTCCGGTTTAGGTATTGAAAGTAAGAGGTCTTAGGCAGCAGTTTTTGGGAAGACTGATTGAGTTATCTTGTTGAAGTCTGTCATTAGGGGATCTTTAACAATGTAGATGAATGCCTATTGGAGTAGTATTCATTTGGACAGAGAGGTGTTTTAAAGTAATTTCTGTCGCTGTTATCTGTGGCTGCAGTTTGTTTAACATACAGTTTTGCTGCTTCTTCATCCTGAGTGGCCAATGTTTAAAAAGAAAAAAAGCTCTTTTTAGGGAAAAGAATGAGGAGAGAAGTGCAAAGGTGTTAGTAACATCTGTGTTGAAAGGGAAGATGCAGAGGTGTTCTCACCATCTGTCTTCTGAAAGGTTTTCTCACTGAAGTCAAACTGATTTTTTGTTATATATGATGCTTTTTGGTCCTGGGCAGTAATGTTGCTTTAGCTGTTCTTACTGTTTTTAGCACAGACTGTGTGTATCTGGTACCTGAAATGGAACTGAAGAGTTTCAGTTTGTTTTCATAGCATGTTATGTTGTGAGTTTGTCTGCTTGAGTCCAGATGTATGGCTTCTGGGCAGTTTTCCCACACAGCTGATAAGACCAGCTAAAACCTTTGCTTTATTGTGAACAACGTTCCTTGAATGGCATGAACAAATTTGAGACCTTTAGAGCTTTTACTTGTAGGAACCTTGGCAATCTGTGTGACTGGCGAGACTCCTTCTAAAGTTAACGTGCTTTAGTTTTTGGATGTCTATCCTGTGGTAAGTTTCTTGGGTTTTCTGACTTCTGTGATTGTGTAATAACTTTTTTCTCTTACAGAGTTTTGCAGACACTAACATCGCCCATACTTTAACTGTGAACATTGCTAAAGCTGGATACTCTAAACCTACTCCAGTGCAGAAGTACAGCATTCCCATTGTACTGGCAGGACGGGATTTAATGGCATGTGCCCAGACAGGATCGGGAAAAACTGTAAGCATTTTATGTAGTATTCATACTACTGAAGGTGTGTGACCATGAGCTTTCAGGTGAATGAATCCAACCCATCACAATGCCTCAGTCTTCTATGTGCCAGATGCTTCACAGCTCATAATGATTTAACACTTGTGCAGCAATGACAAGTGTAGTATTAAGCACAGATGCAAATGGTGTCACATTTTGGGTTGGGTTTCTTTTTAGTTTCAGTGCACTAATGTCTTGACACAGCAGGCCAACATTCAGGGCTCCTGATACGTATTTAGGGGTATATGCAGGCAGTCCTAGACATGGGAAAGCTCAGCAGTTGAAAGTATGGATTTATTTCTGTGTTCTGTGGTGTTTTGTCTTGATTAGTGTGTGTGGGGGGTGTTTTTGTGTTTTGTGGGTTTTTCTGTGTGTGTGTGTGTGTGTGTGAGTTTTATCTTCTATGTTTTTGTGGGTGTTTTGGTTCTTTTTTTTTTTTCTTCAGAATTACACTAGATTGTAACAGTGTGTTGTGTTTGTTTGTCACACTTGGTTTGATCTAGTCTGATCTACGCAGAATTTGGGTTTAGATGGTTCAATATCAGTCATGGAACTGTGTTGAAAGTTGATATTAAGTTGAAAGTTGTCTCACCTTGTTAAACTGCCTAATGCACTCAAACTTAAGCACTGACTGCTGATGCATAAGAATGTTTGGCTAAGAAGTGTAGCTTTTTGCCATTCAGTGTAATCGTGGAATCTTAGTTTTATTGTAATGTAGTTTACTAGTTACTTCTTCTGAAAACCCTCTTCTATTTGCAGAAGGGGAAATATCTAAATCTTATGCTCTAAATATTCCGAATGCTTTTGGGACTGCTGTGCAGATGCAATTTTGGGGGTAACTAGTCTTACTTGAAAGTAATTGGGCTGGGTAGCTGCAGCTATGTTGCAAACTGATATGCCATTCTAGTAGTGTGGAGAATGTTGATACATAGTTACTTTACAGACCTACTGATAATAATCTACTGAGTGTAATTACAGAGGAACTACGGGGTTTGATCTTGGGGTACATAGTTACCACTGTGGATCATCAGTGTGTGGAGCTGCTTGAATAACCTGGAAGTTAGCCACTGTATGAACTGTATTCCTGTGTTACTAGACTCTCGAGATCCAGAGAGATATTTTCATACTACTTGAACAAGGAGAAATAAATGTCCTGTAGTGCATTCAAATCCATCCTTTTACAGTCTTATTTCCTTGATCGTGTGTGTTCAAGCTTTAGGATTGATACACAACTTCTGGTGTGACTGATGAAATCTTTAAAACTAAACAGGATAAATACTGCTGGGTTGGTTTTTTTTTTTCCCCCAGGCAGCTTTTCTTGTACCAATTGTGGCCCAAATGATGAGAGATGGTGTAACTGCCAGCAGCTTTAAAGAGCAGCAAGAACCAGAATGTATTATTACTGCACCAACTAGAGAACTGGTAAATCAGATTTTCCTAGAAGCAAGGAAATTTGTATATGGGTAAGCTTTTGCACTGTTGCACATTGATTATTGATTATTACTTTGCCTGATTCAACAGTGGAGGGTTTTTTTATACATACTTGCAGAATTTTTTTTTTGTGCCAATCAAATTATTACAGACACTTGAGTTTGGATTATAATGAGTTTGGATTAGAATACCGGGCTAGCAAGTTTCTTTCTGTATGGCTAGGTATTTAAACTTCTGACAGTGGGGTGGTCAGGTGAATGGGAGGCTTAGTCCAGCTTGAAGAAAAGACAAGTACTAAACTTGTGTCATGTGAAAATCTACTGATGAGAAAAATGAAATGTATTACATGAAGTGTTAAGTAAACTTTCCTGTCTCATCATCCAGGAGCCACTGGCAGTCACAGTCACACCACGAGGGACTTGACTGCTGTGACCCAAGCCCCTTTGCAGTGGGTGGCTCCAGTGACCCCATGGGTGCCTCACTTGACTCCCCTACCTACACGACTCAGACAAGGTTTCCACACTGACTTGACCCCAGGTTTCTCATAGCAGAGTCTCAGATATCTGTTTCCTTAAAGTAATTTAACTGTTGTGCAGCAACATGTAACAGCTCAAGCTGGGTGTCTCCATGGAAGGGACCGCTGAACAGAGGAATCACTGGGCTTTTATAGGCTCACAGTTTATGTAAACCTGGTATTCTGGAGTCTTTTTACTGCGTTGTTGGCTCCTGCTGACTCTTTTGAGTGTCAGATCACCTGGCTAATGATGCAGATCCCTGTGCCCTTTGTTAAGCAAAGGGTCAGTGCCAGTTCATGGCCTTTTGCTTGGGCTGCAGCCATTTCCAGCCACCCAGAACTCAGTTTGCAGGTCACACTGCAGCTGTGCACTGAGCTAGCTGCACTAAATTTATTATTCAACATGAAGAAACTGATTAGCTTCCTTATGCAATTTCTGCTTGCTTTATTTTTGTCCTGACAGAAACAGAAGGTATGTGTTAGGGGGTTTGGTTAACTTTCAGAGGTGATTTCTAGTAACTCTTATTTCCCTGTGTTTTTAGTCTTGGACAGACATTTCATAGCTCAAGGAAACTTTTCTAGTTTTCAAAACAGAACAAAAGGTCCAAACTTGTCATTGAGCCCCCTTGGATGTTGTATGAGAGTACATTTGTACTAGTTTTGTCATTGATCTTTCCACTTCAAAGTAATAGGTTTTACCAATGCACAGAAGAGAAATCTACTGTCTATAAGTTTGTTACTGTTTGGAGGTGGAAGGCAGAATATCATCAGTGCAAAATCTGGTGGGATAAATCAGTACTTGGCTTTGTTCAAGCAAACTTCCACTTGGAGGCTGTCTTCCTTTAGAGATAGGATCATGTTTGCCTGTCTGCTTACTAAGCATGTTAAGAAGAGCTTCTTAATTTCTAAAACTCTTCTAACTTTGTAGCTAATTCGAGTTCATCATCGCTGTAACCAATTCTGTTTAACTAGATAGATACAAGTGATTTCCCAATAAAATGGCTTTTGAATCTAGAAAGCTTCTGCTGTAGCTGGCCTGCAGTGAAAACAAGATAACCTCTGTTTGGGGGGGCAGTTAAACAGTTATCAGGGTGTGAATCTATTGTCCCTAAAGAATTGCATGCATATTGCTCAGGTCAGATTTATGACATTCTTAAGCTCTTTGGTTTAATTTGCAAATAGAAATATGGAAATATATATTAGTGGATAAATATTGAAATTATACAAGTCCCTAATGCATTTCTATTATTGACTAAAACTTTCTGAATAGTTTTGATTAATCCTGGTAAAAGTTTACCGTGTTTATCTTATCAGTGTTGTTTTGTATGAAGTTGAAGTAGTATCGTCAAGATACAGTTTGAATTTGAGTATGAAAATACTTGTTGCATGAATGTAAAAACTCATTGTATGCAGATAAAAACCTTAACAGAAGGTTATAAAGATGATCTTGTAAACTTGCCTCACTGAGTAAGGCAGTTCTTGCTTGGGTAGGTGGTTTTCTACAGAAGAGGATCTGCTGTAGGTACACTTGGTGGAACTAACCAAAAAGCTTAGTGGGCAGAACACTGAGTAGTGTAGTCTTTGAGTGGATTTGCAGTCTAATCCTTGCATCCCACGTTATATGACCAGTGTGATTAGCTGCTTTACAAAGATTCTGCCTTTGTTTGTTTGTTTGTTTGGCGCTGTCCTTCTAAGATCTGCAAAATTTTTTCTGAAGGTCTGGAGACATATAGAATGGTGTTTCTGCTTTTCCCAGGTGTGCTGTATAAAAGGGGACAAAGTCCATAACCATTAGGGCTGCATTAGTAGCTCTCAGTTGAGGGGAGAGGGAAGAATGCAGGTGAAATCGAGAGTTTATTCCAGGCAAGCCATCTGGGCAGGCTTTGTTGTGTGGTGGGAATGGGAACTTTAAGCTTACGGTGAGCGAGAGTATCTGCTTTTGGAGCAAGCTGTACTGTATAGAGAGGGGATTAGATCACTCTTAAGCTTGTTTGTGGTAGATCTGATTATTTTTTACAAGTTTTCATGAAACAATACTGTTTAATGCAAACTTTTTTCTACATAACAGAACTTGTATAAGGCCTGTTGTGGTCTATGGAGGTACACAAATTGGCCATTCAATTCGTCAGATAATGCAGGGCTGTAATATCCTATGTGCCACTCCAGGAAGGCTTCTAGACATCATTGGAAGAGGAAAGGTAAGATCTTAAAATTTTAGCTGAATTCCCTAAGTACTCCTTTGTTTTTTTACATACTGGTTTTAGTTCTTCAAATTCAATAGAAACAGAGATTGAGCCATTGAAAACCAATCAGTATGCTGCTTTTATGCAGGCACTGAAATACAAGTGAGCTTGTCTTAGAATATCTAAATTTGAAAGAGTAGCCTAAGTCTAGATCTCTAAATCTGAAAGTTTAGCCTGAGTCTAGATCTCTTTAGTTCCTTTCTGATCCAGCTGGAAAATACCACTCAACCAAAGTAGCTGCAGTGTTTCTAGCAATGAAATTTTGTAGTTTCTATACATGGTACAGTTTCTCGTAGTTCTTGTGGAAAATTCCATAGAAGATTTTCATTTGATGTCCCATTTGTTTTGCTACAATTTGCTTTTATCCTTCTGGAACTGTATTTTCCTACTGATTTTATTCAAAATGCAAAAAACTCCAGTATAATATGGTGTTTGAATTTCTATTTTTTCAGCCATTGTAAGTTCAGATCAAAATTGCTACATATTATGGTGGTGATTCAGGGGTGGTGCACTGGACAAATGAAAACCACTTCTTAGTAATAAGCTGAAAATTGGTTTTCTGCAGCTGTCAGGCTTTTAATCAAAGGGATAATCTTGGTCAGTAACAGTGAAGTTGTAGTGTCCTTAATAATGCTTTCCAACATAATTTATTTTTTCAGAACAAAATGTTCTGAGAATGTGTGATGGTTATATGAGAGTACCTCTTTAAAAACTCAAAGCGTGATTCCAAGTTAGATGTATTTGAGTAATAGTTGATCTTTAGACTCTGTCTCAGTTCACATTGCTGAACCAAGTTCTGAAGCACTTCAGCATGTGCATCCTGTTAGAACAATTAAAAACTTCAGGTTGAAATGCAAATAAATCATATTACTTTCATTTGTGAATAAATACTTTCATTTTTTAGTAACTTTTATTCAAAATAAATAAATAAAGGTGGATTTTGGCAATCAGAAAATTTTTAAAGTATACACTGTCAATGAACTAATACTGTTTTTCTTTGACTGAAATACTTGCAGATTAGCTTGCATAATGTGAAATACTTGGTGCTAGATGAAGCAGACCGCATGCTTGATATGGGTTTTGGCTCAGATATGAAGAAACTGATTTCTTTCCCAGACATACCACAAAAAGAGAAACGCCAAACACTAATGTTTAGTGCCACTTTTCCTGAAGAAGTTCAGAGGTGAGTAAAGTAAAAATACAAATATGTGTGAAGATGTACATGTATAGAACTAAATCTCTGAAGAGTTAAGAACAGTCCTTGTACTTAAAAGCTTAGGATCTTGCTAGAAGATACTGACAACTATGCTGTTAACATTTCTTGCTTAATTTAAGCAGGAACTCCAAAGCATAACCTGCTTAATTTAGGTGAGGAATCCAAATCAACATAAGAAGTTGTCTAAAGTCTTTTAAATTTCACTTCAGCACAAGTCCCGATGTTGCTCCTGTTTGATTTTGCTCCTCTCCCACCACATCTGTCCAAGCTCAAAAACAGGGATCTTAGCATTTCAGAAGCAGCTCTGGTAGCACTGTCTTTGGCTGGCCAGACATAGGAATGATTGCTCAGTTCACCGGCCTCTCTGATACACAGTTCTTATTTACATATAAAATTGCTATTTATTTTTTGTAGTTTTAAAGTTACCACAAATGGATTTATGATGTATCATACATATTTACTACTCATTGCCTTTAAAGTTTGGCTTTCTGAAGAGAACAGTCTTCAACAGATGGTAGTAGGATTGCTGAGTAACTGAACAAAAAGACTCATTCCCTGTAGGTGGGTGGAAACTATTCAGCGTTTCTGCTTTTGAAGACACAGACATCTGAATACATCATTCTTAAATCACAGGAGGCTAAACTTCAACTGGATCAATGCAAATGGGTGACTTATGTGGAAGGCACCTTTTTTTGGCCTGCAAAAAGTCTGAAAGATCTTTTTTGAGGCAGGGAGGAAATACCTTCAGGTAGCTGACTGTCCTGAGTGAATGAGGGGAATAGACTGCTTTCTCCCATTCAGTCAGGTAATGCTGACCCCTGATGTGGAGATGAATCACTGTTCTTGAAGTGGGACTCAGTCTTAAATCACCTCTTGTGGTTTTGGTTCCTCAGTTAAGACTTTTTTCATTGTATGGAAAGATCTTGGAGTGAACTAGTAAGTGCCTTGTGAATTCACAGCTGTGAATGAAGCATTCACATAATACTGTACATGAGTGCAGTTTGTGTTCATTCTACCCGTTTGCCTATTTCTGCAGGAATGTGATCTCACGTCACAATTTGTCTTGGGAAAAGACTGGGTGTGTTTCCCTTTTAAGATTTACAGTGATTGGCTCTGATTGGCTCAGGTTTTGGGTTTGAAAGAAGAATTCCTTGATCTTTACATCTGTTGTCTTTATCATTGTGTTTTTGCTAATGCTCTTGCTACGCTCTTTGCTGTGTACTGTTGGAGTCAAGAATACTGTAACTACCAGCATTTGAAGGAGATTCTATGTTATTACATGGACCTTTGATCTGATAGTTGAGGTCTTCTGTACATGTGAGTTCAGACAGCCATGTGTTCTCTAGCTGGAGAACTTAGTTTAGCATTTGGGGTTTCATTGCTCCCATTAAAAGGTTGTGGTTTAACCCCAGCTGCCAACTAAGTACCACACAGCTGCTCAGTCACCTCTTTACCCTGGAAAGTGCTCTGAGGTCTCCCCAAAGCCTTCTCTACTTCAGGCTAAACCCTAAAATCTTGTCAGTCTGTCGTCACGGTAGAAGTGCTCCAGCCCTGTGATCAGCTTAGTGTCCTTCTCTGGACTAATTCCAACAGGCCTGTGTCTGGTTTGTGCTGGGGACCCCAGAGCTGGACACAGGTGAGGGTCTCACAAGGGGCAGAGTAGAGGTGCAGAATGCCCTCCCTAGACCTGCTGACCATGCTGCTGTTGATACAGTCCAGGATACCCTTGGCTTTCCAGGCTGGAAGTGTGTATTGCTGGGTCGTGTCCAGCTTCTCATCAACCAGCACCTGAAGTCTTTCTCTTCAGGGCTAGTCTTGACCCATATTTTGTCCAGCCTGTGCTTGTCCTGTCCTATCAGCTTGTGTAAAAGGTTTCTCTCCCTCTTTTGTACAAGTCCCCTTTAGGTACTGGAAGGCTGTGGTAAGGTCTCTCCAGAGCCTTCTCTTCTCCAGTCTGAACAACCCCAACTCAACTCCCTCAGCCTTACTTCACAGGAGAGGTGCTGCCGTCCCCTGATGATCTTTGTGGCCTCCTCTGACCCTGCTCTAACAGGTCCATGTCTGTCTTGTACTGAAGACCCCAGAGCTGTGCACAGCACTCCCGTGGGGTCTCATGAGGGCAGAGTTAGAGACTCAGAATCACCTCCCTCAACCTGAGCACTTTTCATGCAGCTCAGGATATGGTTAGGGTTCTGCGTCCAAACAATGCAGACTTCTTTAGCTTTTTAAAAAAATGCACATATGACTACTTGAATGATTCAAGGCAGACAATAAAAATACTTGTTGTAAGGGTTGCTTTAACACAAATGAAAATACTTGATCCTGAAGCAAAAATAAATCTACATAATAGACTTCATGTTGCTCAATTTTGTCTTTTTTCAAGGCTGGCTGGTGAATTTTTGAAAAGTGATTTCTTATTTGTTGTTGTCGGACGTGTGGGTGGAGCATGCAATGATGTTCAGCAAAGTATTCTTCAGGTTTCTCAGTATTTCAAGAGAGATAAACTGATAGAAATTCTACACAACACAGGTAACTTTCAAGTTGTTTACCAGGGAAGAAAAATTGCTTGGTTCTAAACTGGTGTTTGAAAGGTCATGAATCTGTCATTTTATTGTGTGACATGCTTTACAAGACTCCTAATGAAGCTTAAAGTGGAACTTGGGGAGTTCCAGCTTTTTAGACATGTTTGTGTTAGGGCTGTTTCGTAGAATCATAGGATGGCTTTGATTGGAAAGGACCTCTAAAGGTCGTTGAATCTGGTCTGATGCCCAGTGTTTGTCAATGTCTCGTCTCTATTGAGTACTAGCAGACAAGCTTCTGAGATGGTTTCCTTCTTTGTATGGTCAATTACAATTCTTTTGCATCTGGCAGTATTACCTCAAGATTCTAGGTGTATTAAAATCCTTGCATTAATGTTTGGACCTGTATTTTGTTAGCAGCTGAGTTTTTTCCATTTTTTGTTCTGAATTTATCTTAAGTTTTAATATTGAAAACTAAAAGGGAGTTTGAAATCAAAAGGTGGTCTGTGTGCCTTGCTGTTCATTGCCTAGGATGGCATGCTGCTCTTAGCCTCCTACTGTAGAAAGGGAGTGCTTGCTTGTCACAGAGAGCAACGTTCATTTCTTCCTTTTAATGAGAAGAAAAGTAGAATGCATGTCTTCACCTAGGTTTCTGTATTGATCTAGAAACTGATCAATTGAGTTTAATTAGTTCAACACAGGCAGGAAAATTACAATGTGTGCATGTTTTAGGTGCTTATATAAGTAAGTGCAGCTCTAAATAAGGGAATTGCATCATGTTTCGAACTGCAGTGGCTCTGAATTTCTGTTAAACATAGGTAAGGACCGAACCATGGTGTTTGTGGACACAAAGAAAAAAGCAGACTTCATTGCATGCTTTCTTTGTCAAGAAAATATACCAGCCACTAGCATCCACGGGTAAGTTTTTTTAAAGTGAAAGTCATCTAATACTTTGTGAGGAATATGTTGAGAACTCAGGTTTTGCTGTATCTGTGTGGTTTAGCTTGCCATGTTTCAGATAGTCCTGTTATTCTCAGCAGCTCCACCCAATGGAGAATGTAAAGTTTCTAAATACTAGTTCTCACAGCATTTGCTGAGTATATGTCTTTCTGGTTGACTGCATTTAAAATGTTGTGTCTGAACAGGAGAATCTTATGCCTACTGCTTAGAAAATTAGTATATAATAAATTTTGTAGAATCAGCTTATTGTTCATATTTAGTTTTTGCCATAATTTCTGTGACCAAAACAGACCTTTCACTGTTACCAATGGAATGATGTTCATAAATGGAAGTGGCAGTTGTGGACCTTTGTCTGTCTCTCAGGCGTCCTCAAAGTGATGAGTCAGGTCACATGCCATGCAGATTTCTGTCATTTCTGCCTCCATGATGTGTTCATGGAGATAGTATTTATAAGGAGATAGATCTAAAGAGAAGATGATTCTAACTCGTGTTAATAGCCCACTCATTAGTGTTGCATATCTGAACAGATGCTGAGAAACAAAGGGAAATAGGTTCTAATTTCATGTAAAAACACATCTAAATGGGTGTGTCTTTCACATAATGAGCTGAAATGAAGTTCTGTGTTACTTGTTTATCCTAGTGAACTGTAGCACATCAAAAATATAATTTTACAGTGTTTTTTGTATTGTAATAGGAGGCAGGGACTTGAATTCTTGCCAATAAAATTATGTTTGGGGCAGTATTCTGACAGATGTCAGAATATCAAGGTTGTAGATGGATTAAAATGGTCTTACTACGCAGATAAAATATGTTTGTGTGTATCTTGTGGTATGTCAGGTTTGTAGGTGTGTGCAAGTAATTTTGAGAAGGTCTGGCCTTCTGTTCCTGGCTAACCTGAATTGCTATTCCACAAGCCCCTTGTATGGGAGGAAGTTCTTAACACATTTCTGTAGAAATACTGCACTCTGAGTGAAAGATCCCTGAATAACTGGTTCAGTGGAAGCTGTTAAATAGTCATGAATGTTACTGGTTGCTGATTCACTTTACCTTTTTGAGTTGAAATTAGGATACCTGTTTTTCTCTGGAATAGTGGTTATACTAACTATCTAAATATTCACTAAATATCCCATGTTAAGATCCCGAAGAGCACTGTTTAGCTTTCTAATTTGTTTTCTCATTTGGACAACAAAGAACACGAGTGAAACAGATCCACAGTAGTTAAGTACTGGATAATCTGTAAATATTCTTTAAATATGCAAACCCCAGAGAAAATATAGTTTTCTTGACATGATGATAAACAGAATTGGCTGGCCACATTTTTTAGTATGTCTTAGAAATGGAGTATACAGGGGTTGTAAGAGACCAGGTAGACTTATCTTTGTTTTTCTGACATCTGGCTACAAAGTTGTGGGAGAAGGACTTCTAACTATGACATGAAGAAACAATCAATTAAACAAGTGGATCTATTTAGGGAGTTGTATGGATGCATAATTATCTCTAGATCTTTTAAAAAACGTCATTTATCTAGACAGTTACATTAAAATAGTTGCTGTGTCTTACTGCTAATCGATTAAAAATTCAGAAAACATAAATTGGTAGTATGTGCATTGTTCAGGGATTTTCTTTGTTTTGTGTCCATTGTCCCCCACAAGGGCTACTTCTGTCCATGAATAATAGCATTTAAATTGTATTTTGAGTAATACTGTAGATTGTTTTAGACATCCATGTATACCTTTTGCTTTCTTTGTAGAGATAGAGAGCAGAGAGAGAGAGAAATAGCTCTTCAGGATTTTCGTTCTGGAAAATGTCCAGTTCTTGTGGCAACCTCAGTGGCAGCAAGAGGTCTGGACATCGAAAGTGTTCAGCATGTTATTAATTTTGATCTTCCTTCCACCATTGAGGAGTATGTCCACAGAATTGGACGAACTGGCCGTTGTGGAAATACAGGGAAAGCAGTTTCCTTCTTTGATAAGGATTTGGATGGCCATCTTGCACAGTCTCTAATTAAAGTACTTTCAGATGTAAGTTTCAAATCTTAGTGCCTAACTTTCTCTGCTCTTTGGACTTTTGCTTTAATGTACTGAGCAGTTGTTAGGTCTGTAGTACAGCTAGCAAACTCTTGAATTGGTAATGCAGTCAAAGTCTAAATTGATGTTCCTAATTATGTAGGCCCAGCAGGAAGTTCCTCTTTGGTTGACAGAAGTTGCTGTTCAGTGTGAAAGAGGAAGACCCGCAGTCAATACCCAAAAGGTAAGTCTGGAAATGAAATGGAAGTCTTGGCTTTTAGAACTTTGCCTCAGTGAAAAAGTATGTTTAGCAGTATATATCCAGATTAATGCCACTGAAACTGTTTTGACTGTAACTGTGCCCCTTTTCTTAGTTGTGCATCTTCAAAGAACAACAAAGAATTACTGAAACTAGTTTCAGATGCTGACAGTGTGGCCCATTACTGGCTGCTTTAGTCTTGATCTGTAGTGTCAAGAATCAGTCTGTAAAGGAAATGGTTGTGTTCCAGAAATTTCACGACTGCACACGTAAGTGGAAGCAGACGGTTGCTCATCATACAGTTACTGCTTGTTATGAATCACCCAGTCAGGTAACTCATTTGACTAAAAACTTCAGTTAATTATAGTTAGATAAATGCTCCAGTCTGGTCCATGTCACAATTGTTCTTAAGGTCTGTGATGAGGAGAAGCCTTCTGGTCTCTTAGAGTTGCTGATACCAGATAATAAATACAGCTTGAATAAAAGAGACAGCCTCTGTGGCATAGCTTTCAAATCACTCTGCAGTTAATATTTTAGGATTTACATTCTGTGCTTACTCCTACTTTAAATCAAATTCTGCTTTTCAACTGATGTTTGTTACTTGCTGCCTTTATCTAATCGGATTTTAATGCTTTAATCAAAAGGCTTCATCTCTTGCTTCCATAATAACTTTATCATATCTCAGTTGTGTTCGAAATGTTGATACTTTCTTAGAGACTGTAGTAGAAGTAATTGCTCTGACTGCTCAGACCATGTCTGAAGCTTGAGTTCAAGCTCAGCCCTTCCTTTCATTAGTTATCTTTTTCCATACCATAATTATTGAAAGTACAGAGAGGTTTGGGTGGTTTTACCTACCTGGCTAGTTTCTTAATTAGACCTGAGTAATTTTTTTTTGGGTCTTCATGGGACCTCAGTTACACAAACTTTGCTTTCTTCTCACACTTGCAGCCTTGGTGAATCTTTAAGGATACTTTTTTCATTTTTATAGATTGCTTTCAAAGGTGGATCTTGCTGCATTTCTTCCAAATACACATCTCCAGCTTTTGTGTAGCATCTGCTAGCATTTCATGAAACCTGTAATTTTCTAGGTCCAAGTCTTTTATGTCTTTTACAGTCTCTGAGTTACCAAACCCGTGGATACATATGAATAGAATAATTTCAGGTGAAATCTGTTTGCTTGCATTGGGAATACTGTGCATGATATTACCTATATACTGTGTAGCAGCTCTTGAGTTGGAGATATGAGGTTTGATTGCTTTCTTATGAGACCTTCTGTTGTCAGTCTGATGGAAACTGTGCATTTGTAATCAGCCTTGGTTTTTTTGTTTTTTTTGGTTTTTTTGAAATTAACTATGAAAGCTGGTTTTTGCTCCTTTACTTTTATTGAAAGGCAAGAAAGCCTTATCTAATGTTCAGTTAGGATCCTGATGCCTTTTCTCTTGGAGAAGAAAGGTAATATTTTAGTTTTGTTTTTATTATTCACTTCAAAAAGGCATGCATGAAAATGGTCATTTGATAATCAAACAATGAATTTGAAAGCAGAATCTGTTGGAAGGTCTTATCTGATTATGTTGAGACAATCTTACAGATGACTGGACTTCATTTTTTTCTGAAGGAAAAGGCTTTTGCTGGGAAAGTAGTGCAGACAGTGACTCTTACGTAAGAAATGGAGAAGGAGGTTTTTTACCCACAGTTGTATGAACTTACTTGTTTTGAGTAAGAAAAGATGTTGGGATGTGAACTTCGGGAAGTGTTACTACCACTGCTGATGAAATCTGAGGTTGATTAAACTAGCATTATTTTCACACTGGGGTTCAAAAACCTTGTGTGTAGAAGGTTCTTGATGAAAACGATACTTATTTTAAAATTGTGTTCAGCTACATTGAGACATAGATACAGAAAGCTAAAGTTGTTTTGCAGTCACTTTTACCATTAAATGATTGAAAATATTAATAATTCTAAACTAGGACCTGTTCTGTTTCCTAGAATAACAGAGGCAGAGGCAACATGAACCCGGGAGAAATGGAGTATTCTGCTATTGAAGCTGAGTCATGGGATTAAAACTACTCTATCCCAAAGTGATTTGTTTTCTCTTGTGCTTTAAGTGAAGACCTAGTTTGCCAAAGTGCTTTTATGTAAGGGTTCATCTAAACTTTGTTTGTCCCTTTTTTGGAATATGTCAGTTAAAAAGTTTGAATCTTGTGTTATGGAGACTTAAAGATCTGTTGAACATTTCTTAAGCAGTTTCTTAATAAAAGTTTGAGGAGCGCACTTTGAATGTTGCCTCTGTATCAGATACTATAAAAAAGAATATGTCATTGCAATTTCATGAACTGGTATTATTTTGACATTCATGGAACATTTGCATCTCCATATGGAACTAAAGGTCAGTGGCTACACTCACAACTTAGTGGAAATACATGTTTTTACACAGCCATCTTCAGAGAAGATTATTGTTTCTAGGAGAATGTTTTTACCTTTACAGACATAAATACACTTCCACTGTCTCTTGAGGAAAAGTTTGCTTTAGAACAAGCTTGGTGAGTTAGGTCCAGGAATTTCCTCTGGATTGTAGAAGCCATAGAGGGCAAGCAGTCATTAATAGTCGAAGGAGATTTCTTTAAAGCTGCTTTTTCATTGAATTTTGTTTTCTTTGTCAATGCAGTATGCTACAAAGATGCGTATCATTGTGTCCCAAAGGAAAATGGCGAAGTAATTATATTTTGTAATATCTTGCACAGCTGAACAAGCTTGTAAGCTTCTCACATCTGTTGGTATTTAGTACACAGTGCTGAACACTGTTTCTTGCACAGTCTTACCACTTAATCTCAGGAAATAAATAATTTTAAGCTCTACCTACAGGACTGAAGGTTTAACGCCCAACTTCGTAAGAGTCAGAACTGACTGGGCAGTACTAGGCAATCTGTCATTGTGAGAAAGCATGCTGTCATTTTTTGTATGAATACATTTTGAAAACTATTTGTCTACTTAAATGCCCATTTAGAAAAATACTGTTATTTTTGTAGACTGTAGTTTTACTGATACATAATGTGGGAAAAGAGTGTTAATTGTGTACTTGGAAGTGATCTGAAAGGATAGTATATGTAAATTGCAACTCTTATGCTGTGGATGTATTTAAGCCTGAAGTCTCTTAGTTTAAATACCCTGAGCAGCATGACTCCTTTCCCTGAGAAGTCTCCTTGAAGAGTTTTGCGTCCGTTCTGAATTTCAAGTAAGAAATTGAGTGTGCTTTTGGGTGCTGGCTGCAGGAAATGAGGGAAACTGTAATTGCTGGAGGAAGCTCTGAGCTGATAAAGCCTTCCATTTCTGTGAAAAGAAGCCAGAGGGAAGGAGTCATGGAAGGACCATTTGTAACCTGGAATAAACCTGTGAAGGGAACCTGGTTTAGCATGGTTTAAAGGAACACTGAGATCACTGGGTGTTTCTTGCTTTGTCTCCCATTTTATGGCTTGTGAGTTGGAGTTGAGCAACAGACAGTTCTTCAATTGTCTCTTTTTCTGTAAAATAACTATTCTGACCCTATTGTTCCTAACTATTTGCAGAAAAGAGAAAAAACCTTAAAGAGTAATATTTGCAGAAAAATAAAGTTCCTTCTTGAGTATTTGATTTTGTTTTAGCCTTGTGATTCTTTAAATATATATTTAATCTGCTGGAAGGTTTTTTGATGTGATCTTCAGCTGGAGGAAAGTACTGACGGGTGGTTGAGGTGGGGAATGAACTGCACTGTCAGCTGCCTGTTACTTTTATTCTTGCACTCAAGTAATCTTACATGAAGAACATGTTGAAAAACTTACTGTAAAATACTGTATTAATCTCTTCTTCACTCAGAAGAGTCCTGTTGCCCTTTTGGGGATAGAAGGTTTTGCTGAACTGATTGAAACCTGAGAACAATGTACCATGTGCCTGTAATTTCTCTTAGATGATTCTATTGTCTATAGTTGTGCTACACTCAGCTCCTTGAATGTTTTTTCCAAACTTTACTTCCATGTTTGTATAAAAACTGATATTTGTATTGGAATTTAGTTCAAGAGTAAGCTGAATGTTCTTGACATGCCAGTGTTGAGAAATGCCATCTAACTGTCTTTCACTGAACAGTACTAAAAATGCTTTTTCTTTTTTGTCACAGTGCAACAGTTAACACACTTACTGCAGTGCCTGAACTTCTTTATCCAAGAATTGGGTTTCTCATCATGGTCTGAGGGCACTGCAGTCAAGGTGTGTATTGACTCTGGGTGAGATGGTGTTCCTTTTCCCCATAGCTGCCCTCCAAGTGCTGTGCTTTATATTGGTGGCTAGAAAGGTGTTGGTTTTGGCAGCTGCTGAGCAGTTACTGGCACAGTGTCAGTGCTTTCCAGCATTTCCCCCTCACCAGTAGGCTGTGGGTGGGCAAGGTCTTAGGGGAGGGGACACAGCTAGAACAACTGACCCAAACTGACCAAAGGGATATTATTCCATACCATATGGTGTCAGCTCAGATATAAAGCTAACAAAAGTAGGAGGAAGGAGAGCATTTGCTACTTAAAATGTTTGCCTTCCAAAGTAGCCACTACATGTGCTGAAGCCCTGCTTCCCTGCAAGGTGTCTGGACATGGTTTGCTAATGGAAAGTAAATAATAAAATCTTTGGGGTTTTTTTCTTTTTTTTGTGTGCACACAACCTTTCACTTTTGCTTTAGTACATTGCCTTATCTCAACCTATGAGTTGTTTTATATTTCATTTTCTCTTCCTCTTCCTGCTGAGAAGTGGCTTACAGTGGCTTGGTACACATCTGGCATCCAGCCAAGGTCAATCCACTGCAGGGTGCAAAGAAAGGACAGTCTGTAGAGGTGACTTGTGACACTTATTTTGACTCTGGGCCCTGATCAGAACACCAGCTCTAGGAGAGGCAGATAGGTCTTTGTATAGCTGAAGAATGAATATGAAATAGCAGAGGGAACCTTGCATAAGTTCTCTCTTTGATATACAGACTTTTCTCAAGCTCTGCTTCCATAACTAGCATAAATACCAGTCCCTGTTGACACTGTCCTACCGCTAGACTGTGGCAATATCCAAACTGAGGAGGTTGGATATTCTGTGAATCGGTCTGTGAGCTCTCAGAATGCAAGTGTGTTAGGACAGATGTCTGCCCTGCTCTGGTAAATTCAGTAAGGGTGGTGTATACACCTGCTTGCTTGTTACTGGTTGGTCAGTTGTCATTGGTGTGATTATGCAGCTTTTTGAACACTTGTCAAAATTCATCTGGCACTTGGTTTTTCACTGCTTTTTTATAGGATGCTTGATTCTTAAATTGTTTGATACATTTGAATACATAGAAAAAAGAAAAGTGCAAACCAGATCATCCTACATACCATGATCCTTCTAGTGCATCCTGTTGCATTACTACAGTAGAAACTCAAGTTGATTTTAATACTGTTTGTTTTTTTGGAACTAGCAGCAAATGATAAGAATATATGGTTTTAGATTCCATCTCTTGGATATCCATGTGAGCTGTTTGAGTCTTGTAAAAAATCCTGATTTTTCTTGTCTGTTACCTAGGCTGTACTGTGATAGCATACCGGGTATCAACCTTTTTGGTGTAATCTTGTTGCAGTCAGTATAGTCCTTGTGTTTCATGAGTGTTCTGTCACTACCTAATATTCCTGACTATTCAATAATCTGGATACAGATTTATGAAAGTCAGGTATGGTATCTTAGAAATAAATGGCCACAATCTCTTTGGAAGTAATGATTGTGATTCAAAATACTCTGAGGTGGTTAAGCTCTTACAGGAAGAAGTTACTGCTGTGTGAGTACAGAGGAAGCTAAGAAATTGCACAAAGAACTGAACACTATGAGTAGAAATGAAAAAAGGTTTCAAAGTTTCAGGCTTACAGCAGTTGGGCAGGGTGACCTCCGGAGTTCCCTTTCAGTCTCAACCATTCTACGATTCTGATTCTGTGAGAACAAGCCAAACGAACAAAAGCCAAACAGACAGAAATTCAGAAGTTGAGAAGAAGCTGGGAGTTACAGCATGTCACAGGATGACTGAACTGCTTTTAAGCAAGTAGGAAAAAAAAATCCCAGTATACATGGAGATTAGGAAGGAAGCAAGGGAACACTTGATTTTCCAGTTGGCAGGTAAGAAACACTGTGCTGGGGGTCAACCAGCATTCTAGAACAAGGCTCCCATCCAAAGTGACCTAGATAGGCACGAAGAACAGGTCCTTGTGCAAGACAGTGTGGACAAATGCTGAGCTCCTAATAGAATTTAAAATAATATCTTAGAGAAGAGCCTGAGTCTTTACAGCTAAGATGAAAATGGATCAGCACTTCTAGTGCAGAACATCATTCTTTGTAGTTTTAGAGACCAGACAGGACAAAGCCCTGGTCCACATGTTTCTCCTCACTGCTTCTTTGAGCAAGAAATTGGTCTGAGGGCGTCCTATGACCCCTACTATATGAAGTGGTGATAAGAGTGAAGGCAGCTGGAGATGAGTCTTCTGAATTGAGGGTTTGATCATTATTCGTTAGTCTTCAAGGTGAATTGAGATAGCAGTGCATCCAGAAAATTATTTCTAAGGTAGAGCAGATAACTAGTGGGGATTTTTTCAGGTTAAATTTTATATTTGTGGAACATAATAACCAACATCGACAACAAGGGTTTTGCATTTGACAGCAGTTGAGTGCAAATTATAACCAGTTCTTGTCACTAAAGGAAAGCTGTGGACTAGTTCTAAAGAATCTGCAGGTAGTAGCTGAGTAAAGCAGTCAGAATTCCAACAGTATACTTAAATTTTATAAGTACGGTGCCGGGGTTATTTTTTCCACGAGCGTGGATGGACATAACACATCAACATGATGCAGATCCAATCCCAAGTTTATTTGAAAACTCTACAGGTATGTATACCCTTTTTCTACAGAACACACATTTCTATATGCAAAACCATTGGCTCTAAGTTACAGCCTGTCAACCTTAATTCGGGAGGTCATTGGTTAATGATTAGCTCACTTCGTCTTTGTTATTAGCTGTTAGAATTCATTATCTCTCTTTTTCTCACTACAAGCTTATCTCGGTTCTCATGGCTTCTTTGGTCGTTTCTCAGCTCGCTCAAGTAAACACTGTCTCTTGGCTAAACAATCCCCACAGTATGGGCTGCATCTCAACTCAAAAATTACAGCCTTAGGAACTGAAGGATTGTAACCAAGTTCTGAACAACAGAAAGATGTAATAGAATGTCCTCAAACTAACACTGGTTCGATTGAAGTTCTTCATGGGGTTTTGGCAGGTAGGAAAGCAGACTGTAGTGAAGACATTACAAACAGTCTATTCTGAAAATGTCTTCATTGTTGGTAACAGTTGTTCGAATTTGCATTCTCCTACAAATCAGCTTTAAAAATGCCTCAGAATGAACATGTTTCTCTTCATAGACTTTAGTTAATGGCTGGGAGCAGAAAGTGAGCTTGTTGAATGTTGTCAGTGTGTTGTCTGGCTTTATACAGAGTCTGTAGTCCTCTTTGATTTAAGCAAAACTGTAAACCTTCAATGTCATGGTGTAGTAAGTGGGATTTTTTTCTGTGTTACTGAGAAATTTGAACATGCTGTTTAGCAGTTCCAGGGAATTCCCTGGTGACACAAGGTGGGGATATTGTGACATCTCTCACACCTCTGTGTTCAGTAATACAATAAATGGATGGGTCTTGGTCAGATGTGGATGTCTGTACATGGTCCTGTTCTTCAGGAATTGTCAAAGATGAAAATATTGTTTATACCCTTTTGTGACTATTAATGTGTGTGTTTAGTTTCAGTCTTTGGCAATGACATTTCTTATTAAACTCTCTGTTATTTGAGGGGTTTATGGTATGATTGTTTCCATCTCAGCTGCAGTAGCCAATAAGCAACAGTAAAAGTAATTGTATGCCCATGGAGTGTGGACCAAGGATGTGGGAGTCTTACATTTAAGCACATTTGCTTCAAATTTACCTGATCTTTGTATTTTTTTCTGAATAGCTTAATGGAAATCTTCAAGCGACACCAATTCTGGATAAAAAATAAGTAGTGCTTGAAATATAAATATTAAATGTTTTTCATTTTATGCTGTTTATTTCCTTCAACATAGCTGCAGTACAGTCTGGCACTTCTAAGTGTAATGAGTTTGTCTTTTGTTTCTTTTTATTGAGCAGAAAAAAATGCTCTGGTGAGAAATGATACTTAGAGGAACTACTTTGCATTCAAGACTAGGGAGTCAGCTCTTTGTTCAAAGTTGACTGAACAAATTACTTGGGAGCCAAACTACTGAATATATCTGTCTTCCTATTCATGCTTTTAAATAGCTGTAGAAATCTCACCTTTCAGAACCCAATACCCATATATAAGTTAATAGGATTCTCTTTGGAACTCACTGTAAATGTGCATGTTGCCTGCTCATACTGTCCAGGAAAACTATATACCGGGGCTGTAATCAACTGATTTTAGTGTTGTATTAGCTTGTCATTCTTACTGCGGTGTAAATACTATCAAGTAGGATTTCCTTGCTCTGTTGTCTTTTCCCTCCTTTAAAAGAGTCAGCTGAAAAAGTTTTCAATATCTAATCTTTACTTGAATATCTCTGAACTTTAAAGAAGGCTGTGTTCCTCAGCTATTCAAGGTGACGTATGGACAGTCGTAGGAGATGGCATGTTTGTTTACAAAGACTTTTTTTCCTGGAAAGGTGAATGGGGTTCGAACTGAAAGAAGTTGACTTTATTTTGGCCTTCTAGTGAACTTCTGTTTAACACTAGTAGCAGGGAGATGAAAACAAGACAGATGCCTTACCAATAGTTCTATGTCTTCATCAGCTCAGACCCTTGACTCCTCCTGCTTAAAAATTCTGGGTTTCTCCCTGTAAGACTGTTATCATAGATTGGTTGAAACTATGAAGCTATCCCTGCAGCAATATTTCATGTGATTCTCACTCTAAACATACCAGTCATATAATAAATTCTGTATTGAAGACCTGTGTTTCCTTAGGAGATTCTATGTTTTAAGATTATATGCAGTGTACTAAATAAAAGATACCATTCTCCAGAATAAGTGAATTTCTGAGCTTGCACTATAAGCTTTTTTTGTAGAATTTTGTCAGCTTACTTAGAGATCACTTCTAGAACTGAAAACATTTGCTTTATTCACATTTACTGTCTAGATGGGCGAATATTTTACCCACCCTCACTGAATCACTTTGGGAAATCTTGTTCAAGTATAAGACTGCAAGGACAATATATACAAATGAAGAATAGAAGCAGTAATTTATTGGAAGGTGTAGATAACTGGTAGCATGTCTGTCCTAGCTAAATGCTAAGGTACGCTTTCTAAGACATGGTAAGTCATGAGAAATAGCCTGACATCAGACCCCAGTGACAGAAATGCTGTCTCACCAAGTGACCACTTGGTGTCCTGACTCCTTGGAACGTACTGCTGAGCAACGACTAAGACATCAATGAGTGTGTTACCAGCATTATTTTCATCCTAAATCAAAACCACAACACTTTATCAGCTACTAGTAAGAAAATTCACCCTATCACAGCTGAAACCAGGACAGGATCCAAAAAGGCAATGAAACAGAAGGAAAACACTCATTTCCATTTCCAAGGACACTTTTACATCACAAACTTACCTCTGTCTTATCACCACAGGTTACATTTGCCACCTTTAGAGTGGCAACAAGGGCTGTGGGAAGGATTGGAGACGGGAATTCTGGTGATTATGTAGGGATTCCACTCTTCTCCTCCCAGCTTGCCTTTGCTGTGGCCAAGATCTTTCCCAGGCTGCAGGAACGATGCTCTGGTGTGAGTGAGGTGAAGCACCACCTCCAGTCCCGGTGTTGCCTCTCCTGCTTCTTGATCCTTTTCATACTCCTTTTGTCTGCCTTTTTTGGTGCTCCTTAAATACGTTTTCTCTAAGGGCACCACCAGCTCTGCTGGGGGCTCAGCTGTGTGTTGTGCTGGGCTGCCTGGAGCTGTCTGTGTGACACTGAGCAACCCTCTCCTCTCCTCAGCCCTGCAGGCCCCTGATACCTAAATCTTGCCACTGCAGAGTGCATCCAGCCTGGGATGGTGTGTGGTGGGGCAAGAGCCACATAGTTTTCAGGTAAGAAAGGTGAGAATCAGAATTGCTAAGGTTGGAAAAGTCCAGCCATTAACTTATAGCTCAGTTTAAAAGAAATCAAGATGTGTATCAAGGAAAGTGAGGAACCCTTGTGGACTAGGAAGGAGGCCTCTCCCCCAAAACCATCCCAACCTCTGAAATTAAGAGACTAATCAAAAAATGTAGAGAAAAAGGATAACGGTTCTTTACTACAGATCCCTATAACCAAAAATAAAACCAAAAAACCCCCAAACAACAAACCAGAACAGAACAAACAGCAACACCATAACCAAAACTAAAACAAACCAAGTCCTGTCGTGCCTCTTTGGTGCAGTTGCATTCACAGAGAGCAGGAGGTGATGCTGTGCCTCAGGGGCAGTGGCTGAGGTGACTCACAGACTCCGGAGAGGCAAATGCAGGGGTGGGGAAAGGTGCTGGTTCCGAAACTCCCGCGGGAATGGCAACCACAGGGGATGGGCTGAAATCTTTCCTGGGGGCAGTGTAAGGACCCCCTCACTGTCCTTCGTGCAAAAGCACTGGGGGGGATGGTCAGCAACTCCTCTGCAGATGGTGTTGGCNTGTTTAGCGACTCCCTGCAGATGGTGTTGGCCCTCCAGGAGTCTGTAGCAAATCCAAGCAGCAGTGACTGTTCTCTCAAGAACAGCACAGGGAGTGCAGAGTCGGGGGCTGAGCCAGGAACCCCCTCCCAGTGCTCCCACCAGCCCAACAAATGGGGGAGAGAAGTGTGGCAAGACCCCAGGAAACCTCTCCCTCCTCCCACCTCCCCCCAGTCGTCTCTCCAGCCATCACACTGGAATGCAAAGCTACTTGCCATCCCTTCATTTAGCCTTTAGACAATTAGCTGGCTCTGGGAGCAGGTAATGGAGGGCTGGGCTTCAACAAGTCATCCATCCTGGCCTCTGATTCCCAACCTACCGTGTTGGTAAGGGACAGGAAAAAAATTCCATGAAAGGTTTTTAATTTTATTGTAACCTGGTACTGTCAAGTCGACCACTAAGCCATGCCTGTAAGTGCCATTTCTACACACTACCAGGGATGGTGATTCCACCACTTCCCTGAGCAGCCTGATCCAATGCCGTGAGCAACCTTTCCCAGGAGAATGGATGTTGCAGGAAGCGATGTCAAACGCTTTGCTAAAGTCCAAGCAGACAACATCCAGAGCCTTTTGTTCATTCACTGAACGTTTCACCCTGTCATAGAAGGAGATAAAGCTCTTCACACAGGAGCTGTGTTTCCTAAACCCATGCTCCCTGGGTTCCAGGTCACCTGACTGTCCTGCACATGCTGCTTGATGGCACTTGAGTTGCTCCATGACCTTCCCTGGCACTGAGATCAGGCTGACAGGCCTGTAATTCCCTGTAGCCTCCTTTCAAACCTTCTTGTAGATAGGCATTATATTTATGAACTTCTAGTCAACTGAGATCTCCCTGGTTAGCCAGGAATGCTGGTTAAGTGATGGAAAGTGGCTCAGTGAGTGCTTCTGCCAGCTCACTCAATAGCAGAGTTAAGAGCCCTGCTGTGCTTTGAGGGGCAGCTCAGGAAGGAGCTTTGCTTAGTGGAGATTCAAGTCCGAAAACCTGGGAAGTAACACAATTTGTCTTTGAAAAGGTTATTTGGGGTCTTTGAAGTTTGTATATATCATATCTGACCTTCCTAGGTAATATTATACAATACGTATGATGCACGAGGGCCCATCCAGAGGGCTGCCTGGTCAATCAACCCCGCACATTACGACTGCCTCTGAGGAAAGAAAAGGATAGGGAAGGATAGAGCGAAATTGAAAAAGTTGTTGTAGGCTACTCCTCCTGAGACAGACAGCGGGCTTGATCTGCCAATCAGATCAAGGAAGGCCACCAAGGCAGATATCCAGATTGAATCTGTTACAGACAACCCAACCAGGGTAAGGAAGCAGACAAAAGATTCTACAAGCCCCTGGTAGGGGTCATTTGTTCCCATGAGGAACTTTAACTTGCTGGTTGTCAGTCTGAAATACAATACAGTGGAGAGGGAACAGCTGAGGAGGTTCCTTGAGTGTGTGGGAGAGGAACTGAGCCAACCAGCTGCCCTATTGGACCTGCTGTTTGTGAATGGAGAAGGACTGGTGGGAGATACGGTGGTGGGAGGCTGTCTTGAGCACAGCAACCATGAACTTGTAAAGATTTTGATTCTTTGTGGACTAAGGAGCGTGGTGACCAACACTACTGAGATGGAATTCTGGAGGCCACGCCTCAGCTTCTTTGATGCACTGGTTGAGAGTGTCCCTTGGGAAACATTCCTGAAGGGCAAAGGAGTCCAGGAGGGCTGATTATTCTTTAGGATGGAAATCTTAAAGGTGCAGTTCCTATGTTCCAAAGGCAGGGAAGAAGGTTAGCTTGCCTGAACAGGGAGCTTTCGTGGGGACTCAATGAAAGAGTTTACTGTCTTTGGAAGAAGGGGCCGGGAACTTGTGAAGACTACAAGAATGCTGTTGGGTCGTGCAGAGAGAAAACTGCAAAGGTGAAAGCTCAGCTAGAACTAAACATGGCCATTGTTGTAAAAGGTAACAAAAATGGTATTACAAATACATTAATAACAGAAAGAGAGCCAAGGAGANGCAGTTCCTATGTTCCAAAGGCAGGGAAGAAGGTTAGCTTGCCTGAACAGGGAGCTTTCGTGGGGACTCAATGAAAGAGTTTACTGTCTTTGGAAGAAGGGGCAGGCAACTTGTGAAGACTACAAGAATGCTGTTGGGTCGTGCAGAGAGAAAACTGCAAAGGTGAAAGCTCAGCTAGAACTAAACATGGCCATTGTTGTAAAAGGTAACAAAAATGGTATTACAAATACATTAATAACAGAAAGAGAGCCAAGGAGAATCCCCACCCTTTATAGGGTGCAAAGTGGGAAACAGTGCCACCAAGGATGATGAAAAGACTGAGGAACTTAACACCTTCTTTGTCTCAGTACTTTACAGAAAGACCAGTTAACCTCAAGGCAACCAGCCCCTGAGCTGGAAGACAGGGATGGGGAGTAGAACAAGCTCCCCACAATCCAGGAGGAAGTAGTGACTTGCTGTGCCACCTAGACACTCACAACTCTGTTGGGCTGGATGGGACTTACCCAAGTGTACTGAGGGAGCTGGAAAAGTGCTCACTGAGCCACTTTCCTCCACCATTTATCATCAGTCCTGGCTAATCTGGGAGGTCGCAGATGACTGGAGGTTGGCCAATGTGATGTCCATCCACAGGAAGGACTGGTAGGAGGATGTGGGGAGCTGCAGGTCTGTCAGCCTGACCTCAGTGCTGGGGAGGGTTATGAAACACAATCTTGAGCACGATCACATGGCACACACGGGACAACCAGAGGATGGAGCCCTGCCAGCAGGAGTTTAGAAAGGGCAGGTCCTAGTGGATGGGGAAGAGACTGTAGATGTTTACATGGGCTCCAGCAAAGCCTTTGGGACTGTCTCCTACAGTCTACTGCTGGAGAAGCTGGCAGCTCATGGCTTGGACAGGTTCACTCTTTGCTGGGTTAAGAGCTGTCTGGATGGCGGGGCCCAGAGAGTGCTGGTGAATGGAGGTACATCCAGTTGGCAGCTGGTCACTAGTGGTGTGTCACCAGGACTCAGTAATGNGGTCACTAGTGGTGTGTAACCAGGACTCAGTAATGGGCCTAAATCTGTTCAGTATCTTTACTGATGATCTGGATGAGGGGACTGAGTACACCCTTAGTACATTTGCAGATGACACAGACGTGAGTGGAAGTGTTGATCTGCTGGAGGATAGGAAGGCTCTGCAGAGGGTTCTCTGCAGTCTGGATAGATGAACTGAGGCCAAGGGTATTAGGTCCAACAAGGCCAAGTGCCAGGTCCTGTCCTTGGGTCACAACAACAACCCCATGCAGTGCCACAGGCTTGGGGCAAAGTTGCTGGAAAGCTGCCTGGTGGAAAAGGACCTGGGGGTGCTGGTTGGTGGTGGTTGAACATGAGCCAGCAGCATGTCCAGGTGGCCAAGAAGGCTTGGATCAGTAATTGAGTGGCCAGCAGGACCAGGACAGTGATCAT
>VXBX01000764.1:3984-15081 GCA_013400415.1 Scytalopus superciliaris | reverse complement strand
GCAGTTCCTATGTTCCAAAGGCAGGGAAGAAGGTTAGCTTGCCTGAACAGGGAGCTTTCGTGGGGACTCAATGAAAGAGTTTACTGTCTTTGGAAGAAGGGGCAGGCAACTTGTGAAGACTACAAGAATGCTGTTGGGTCGTGCAGAGAGAAAACTGCAAAGGTGAAAGCTCAGCTAGAACTAAACATGGCCATTGTTGTAAAAGGTAACAAAAATGGTATTACAAATACATTAATAACAGAAAGAGAGCCAAGGAGAATCCCCACCCTTTATAGGGTGCAAAGTGGGAAACAGTGCCACCAAGGATGATGAAAAGACTGAGGAACTTAACACCTTCTTTGTCTCAGTACTTTACAGAAAGACCAGTTAACCTCAAGGCAACCAGCCCCTGAGCTGGAAGACAGGGATGGGGAGTAGAACAAGCTCCCCACAATCCAGGAGGAAGTAGTGACTTGCTGTGCCACCTAGACACTCACAACTCTGTTGGGCTGGATGGGACTTACCCAAGTGTACTGAGGGAGCTGGAAAAGTGCTCACTGAGCCACTTTCCTCCACCATTTATCATCAGTCCTGGCTAATCTGGGAGGTCGCAGATGACTGGAGGTTGGCCAATGTGATGTCCATCCACAGGAAGGACTGGTAGGAGGATGTGGGGAGCTGCAGGTCTGTCAGCCTGACCTCAGTGCTGGGGAGGGTTATGAAACACAATCTTGAGCACGATCACATGGCACACACGGGACAACCAGAGGATGGAGCCCTGCCAGCAGGAGTTTAGAAAGGGCAGGTCCTAGTGGATGGGGAAGAGACTGTAGATGTTTACATGGGCTCCAGCAAAGCCTTTGGGACTGTCTCCTACAGTCTACTGCTGGAGAAGCTGGCAGCTCATGGCTTGGACAGGTTCACTCTTTGCTGGGTTAAGAGCTGTCTGGATGGCGGGGCCCAGAGAGTGCTGGTGAATGGAGTTACATCCAGTTGGCAGCTGGTCACTAGTGGTGTGTCACCAGGACTCAGTAATGGGCCCAAATCTGTTCAGTATCTTTACTGATGATCTGGATGAGGGGACTGAGTACACCCTTAGTACATTTGCAGATGACACAGACGTGAGTGGAAGTGTTGATCTGCTGGAGGATAGGAAGGCTCTGCAGAGGGTTCTCTGCAGTCTGGATAGATGAACTGAGGCCAAGGGTATTAGGTCCAACAAGGCCAAGTGCCAGGTCCTGTCCTTGGGTCACAACAACAACCCCATGCAGTGCCACAGGCTTGGGGCAAAGTTGCTGGAAAGCTGCCTGGTGGAAAAGGACCTGGGGGTGCTGGTTGGTGGTGGTTGAACATGAGCCAGCAGCATGTCCAGGTGGCCAAGAAGGCTTGGATCAGTAATTGAGTGGCCAGCAGGACCAGGACAGTGATCATTACTCTCTACTTGGCACTGGTGAGGGCACTTTTCAGGTCCTGTGTCCAGTTTTGAGCCCCTCACTCGAAGAAAGACATTGAGGTGCTGGAGGGTGTATTTTCTAACCTTAATGATTCTGTGATTCTTTGACATGTGGAAATAGTCTCACGTTGTGCCATGGATTTAGATTGGATACTAGGAAAAATTTATTCACTGAAAGAGTCATGAAGTATTGGATCAGGCTCCCCAGGTTAGTGGGGTGGAGTCACCATTCCTGGGATTGTTTATAAAAATGAGTCGACATGGTACTTGGTCGTATGGTTTAGTGGGCAGTGATAGGTGTTCAGTCAGTGGTTGGACTTGAGGATCTTGAATAATGTCCTTTCCAACCCTAACGATTTTATGACTCTATGATCTACGTGATCTTGTGCTTTCTACCATTTGATCTGGAGATAGACTAAGCTGTTGGGCATACCATCTTTGAAAGAAATAATATGAATAATTTTAAAGCAGAATGGGGTTTGTAAGGGAAGAGAGCAATATATGTGTGATAAGCTGTTCTCATATACATAGCCCTTTTCTTTTTTGGGGGGGTCTTTGTTAAAGTGTATGTTTGTGAGAAACTTGCTTCATTGTGGATGGTTATTACTACAAACTGCTGCAACTCTCCCTGTGTTGTGGCTTTCTGTCAGGGGTAGCTTATGCTGGTTGTGGTTGTCATAGACAGTCTGCGCCCTGTGGTTTTTGAGTGGAAAATTATAAGAAATGGCACATTGGAGTCCTGCTATAATGCCACTCAGAATTTTCAGTAATTCCTTTGGCCTGTTTGTACAAATGGGTTTAATTGTTTCTCTGCTATTGCAATTGTAGTAAAAGGCTTGGGAAGCTTGAATTACTGTAAAATGAAAACATGTAAAAAATGTCTGTAATGAGCCACCAGAGGCATCTCTCTGGGAATAAAGTATCCCTTCTTTGCCAGCACAGATTGCAATTACAGCTGTTGTTGCAGTGTTGCAATGCTGTGAAGGAAGATGTGGCAGGAAGGAAGTATTGCTCAGTTCTCTATTCTGAAATTGACAACAGCCTTGTGGCCTTCTGAACAGAACACCTGACTCTTTTCTGAAGGAGTAAATCTCTAGAGCAGAGATTAAGAAAATTCACAAATAATTACACTCAGGTATTAAAACATTTCTCTGAATGTTAAATGTTGGTAGTTGCACAGCAGAGTAATTGGCATATTTCTTATCCCTTCTGTTAAGTTTGAATACTTTGTAGATCTGTCTCCAAAACTATGTCTAATTAGTCATACAATTTTTGCCCATTGTAGAGGCCCAGAGAAGCCAGTTTTAATCACGGGATGAATTGTGCTGGTGCATTCTCTTTCTCTCTCTCTCTCTCTCTTCCTTTCTCTCTTTCATTCCTTAATTCATTTCTCCCTCTCTAACTCCTCTCTTCCCTTTCACCCTACCCTTTTTTCCAAATCCCACTACTGTGTGCTTATATAGTAGGTCAGGGACTAACATAGTAATTTCCATGTGAAGCGTGTAATTTACTAATAAAACTTTGTGATTGTTTGCAGACTCTCTGACTTTTTTGTTCCTTTTGATGAATAAGCATTTACAAATCTTGGCTGTTTCCTTCCCCTTAAGGGTGGGTCAGCATACCCAATATTGTTGAGTATTCAGTGATACNGGTCCTGTCCTTGGGTCACAACAACAACCCCATGCAGTGCCACAGGCTTGGGGCAAAGTTGCTGGAAAGCTGCCTGGTGGAAAAGGACCTGGGGGTGCTGGTTGGTGGTGGTTGAACATGAGCCAGCAGCATGTCCAGGTGGCCAAGAAGGCTTGGATCAGTAATTGAGTGGCCAGCAGGACCAGGACAGTGATCATTACTCTCTACTTGGCACTGGTGAGGGCACTTTTCAGGTCCTGTGTCCAGTTTTGAGCCCCTCACTCGAAGAAAGACATTGAGGTGCTGGAGGGTGTATTTTCTAACCTTAATGATTCTGTGATTCTTTGACATGTGGAAATAGTCTCACGTTGTGCCATGGATTTAGATTGGATACTAGGAAAAATTTATTCACTGAAAGAGTCATGAAGTATTGGATCAGGCTCCCCAGGTTAGTGGGGTGGAGTCACCATTCCTGGGATTGTTTATAAAAATGAGTCGACATGGTACTTGGTCGTATGGTTTAGTGGGCAGTGATAGGTGTTCAGTCAGTGGTTGGACTTGAGGATCTTGAATAATGTCCTTTCCAACCCTAACGATTTTATGACTCTATGATCTACGTGATCTTGTGCTTTCTACCATTTGATCTGGAGATAGACTAAGCTGTTGGGCATACCATCTTTGAAAGAAATAATATGAATAATTTTAAAGCAGAATGGGGTTTGTAAGGGAAGAGAGCAATATATGTGTGATAAGCTGTTCTCATATACATAGCCCTTTTCTTTTTTGGGGGGGTCTTTGTTAAAGTGTATGTTTGTGAGAAACTTGCTTCATTGTGGATGGTTATTACTACAAACTGCTGCAACTCTCCCTGTGTTGTGGCTTTCTGTCAGGGGTAGCTTATGCTGGTTGTGGTTGTCATAGACAGTCTGCGCCCTGTGGTTTTTGAGTGGAAAATTATAAGAAATGGCACATTGGAGTCCTGCTATAATGCCACTCAGAATTTTCAGTAATTCCTTTGGCCTGTTTGTACAAATGGGTTTAATTGTTTCTCTGCTATTGCAATTGTAGTAAAAGGCTTGGGAAGCTTGAATTACTGTAAAATGAAAACATGTAAAAAATGTCTGTAATGAGCCACCAGAGGCATCTCTCTGGGAATAAAGTATCCCTTCTTTGCCAGCACAGATTGCAATTACAGCTGTTGTTGCAGTGTTGCAATGCTGTGAAGGAAGATGTGGCAGGAAGGAAGTATTGCTCAGTTCTCTATTCTGAAATTGACAACAGCCTTGTGGCCTTCTGAACAGAACACCTGACTCTTTTCTGAAGGAGTAAATCTCTAGAGCAGAGATTAAGAAAATTCACAAATAATTACACTCAGGTATTAAAACATTTCTCTGAATGTTAAATGTTGGTAGTTGCACAGCAGAGTAATTGGCATATTTCTTATCCCTTCTGTTAAGTTTGAATACTTTGTAGATCTGTCTCCAAAACTATGTCTAATTAGTCATACAATTTTTGCCCATTGTAGAGGCCCAGAGAAGCCAGTTTTAATCACGGGATGAATTGTGCTGGTGCATTCTCTTTCTCTCTCTCTCTCTCTCTTCCTTTCTCTCTTTCATTCCTTAATTCATTTCTCCCTCTCTAACTCCTCTCTTCCCTTTCACCCTACCCTTTTTTCCAAATCCCACTACTGTGTGCTTATATAGTAGGTCAGGGACTAACATAGTAATTTCCATGTGAAGCGTGTAATTTACTAATAAAACTTTGTGATTGTTTGCAGACTCTCTGACTTTTTTGTTCCTTTTGATGAATAAGCATTTACAAATCTTGGCTGTTTCCTTCCCCTTAAGGGTGGGTCAGCATACCCAATATTGTTGAGTATTCAGTGATACCGTATTCATTATCTTGAACACTGTATTGCACATAAATGAAGGCTATAGTCATAACTCATTATTTTAAGAGCATGGTTTTAAGGATACTGCTGCTATTGAATTTTTATGTCATACTCAAGTGAAATTTAAGAACTACATACTAATTTTTCACCGCTTGAAAGCAGCCTTGCGTGGAGGTTGAAGCTAATAGATTTCTGATGACTATTACTGAAAAACAGTTTTGTGTACTCAGAAATTGATACCAGAATCTGACTATTTTGACTAGATTTTTCTTCCCCACAAATGAATTCCTGAGGACACTCATGATTTTTATTTGTGTTTTCTGCAATGGCTTAAGTCAATGGAAATCAGTACCCATCCCTTCCTCTTTTACCTTTGAAGTGGTCAGGTGATGCTTAAGGTGGTCCAAGTCATTGGCCCAGGAAAAAATCAACCTAACAAGTTACTTGGTTAAAGCCAACTCTGTAACTTCTCAAGGTATAATTCTGTACGTTTTTTTCATCAAACCTGCTTTCATTATGACGGCACGATTAAATGCTGCAAGGTCAATCTGCAGACTGGCCAGTGAAAATGCACCTTATTTTCCCACTCACTTAACTACAAAATTCTCTTTTCTATGCAAATGTCTGGATTAATACAGACTCGCTGCAATTATGCAGTGGTCAGTAACGTTACAGGGTGTGGCCATACAGAAGATATATCATACAGAAGAAAAATACTTTTCAAAACTGAGCCCCTACAGGTAAATTAACTTGTAATGAGGGTCAGACTTTTAGCAGTGGTTCTGCAGTGTCCTGTCTCACCCTGCCAGCAGGGACTGCGCAGATGCCTGTCTTTAGGTAGGGGTACCATCTGGGATCAACCAGTCCCCGGGGCAGCCCTTTCTGAATCACCAGCCGAAAGAACACTGGTAGAGACGCGTGGGCAATGAAAACTGTGAGTCTTCCCCTTGAAGACAATTCCTGAGTGTGTTTCAAGAACAGCAGCTTCACTTTGCTCCCACCCCCAGGACAGAAGAGTTAGTTCTTTTAAGGCATTCATGATCAAAGTGGATAAAAGCGTTTCTAAGTGTGGGTATGAAAACACACTTTTGGCATGGTTTCTATTGTACTCTAAAGGTTTCCTGTCTTTTGTGTGAAATCGCTTTTGGTAAATCACATCACTTGTTTTTGGTAAGATGTTTTTGTCTTTACTATTAAATTGTTACAAATAGCGGTAGCGAAAACAGTTACTGACAGCATCATTAAGTGCCCTCTGCATCCTGGAATCTCCGAAGTGCTACTGCCCAGTACACACCCAAACATTTAAGACTACAGACGCCTTAATTTAAGCATGTAATTAGTCCTGATACGGTCAGAAGGATGACTCAAGGTTTTTAAAAGTGAAGCACGTGTTTAACTAATCTAGTCGACCTGGTGCAATTTTTCATCACTTTGAAAGACTGAGCAGCCATCTTTTGGTGAACCAATATAAACAGTCTATTAATCTGTGAACAGAGGCAACTAATCAGACCAAGTCTGGAATTTAATTTCCACTCAATTAAAAATAACCAAGGCTCTAGTCCCAGCTTTTCTTTCATGCTTAGTAGAGAAAAAAAAAATTCTGATGTGTCAAGGATTGTTTAGGTTACAGTGTGGGCTTGTTTCTGTGGAATCTCATTTCTGTTTTATCTGTTACCTACTAGTAAAATAAATGCAAGTTTTCAAAATACCACTATACATCCTAATGCATTACAATACTTGTAAATATCCAGGGGAATTTAGAAACATTAAAGCAGTTTACAGTGCAGCCTTCCACTGAGGTTATGGATGATGGGGAGATGGCAACATCATTCAAAAACAAAAAGGGAATCAACAGGTTACCTGACTGCATCTGATGATTAGCTAAAGAGATTGAAAGCTAATGGGTGTTTTGAAAGTTGGAATGAGTGTTGAGCTTGTGTGTTAAAATAGCTGCTGGGGGGGAAAGAGGGCTCAAAAAACCTGAGCCGGACAAGTTATTAAAGTTGGAATGAGTCAATCTACAGCTTCTTCTGCTTAATGTCACTACTGGCACAAGTGTAAGATAAACACATTTGTTGTCTGCAATGGATCTCTTCCTGAATTGGGGCCAAGACCTCTTGATGATGTCTGTATTGATCAAGTTATTAAAATGCAATAGCTGTTCTTGGAGAGCATCTGCTTAGCAAGTATTGTCTGCTTAATAGGAGGCACACTACTATGGACTTTGGGGTTCCATTTACTAATTTCACGGAATCTGTTTTAATTGCAACGTTCCTTCTGTTTTCCCATCCTGCTATTTCTTTTTACATTGCTGATGGCTGTAGCCTTCTCGCAAGTCATTAACTGGCATGCATTGGTTAGCTTTAAAAGGGATCATCACTTGAGTCGCTCCCCTCGCAGTTGCCCTCAGTGATGCGCAGCGCTCCTCGGTGGTCGCTGTTCCTCGCTGCGCGGGGTTGTGCCATCTGAGCCCACGGCTGAGCTTATTCCCCCGCACATCACATCACCGCAGAGCCGGCTTTGAAAGGGCTCTGGGGTCTGTAAGGGCGCGCCCCCACTCGTGCGGCGGCGGAGCCGCGTCCCACGGCCGGGCCAGGGGAAGAGGGGTGCGGTGGGGTGTNCGGTGTCGGAGGCACTGGAGGGGGTTCCGCGGGGCGGGGTGCGCGGTCGGCGCCGCCCGTCGGTGCGCGGGTCCCCGCGGCGGTGGCTCAGCGGGGTCGGTGCCGCTCGGGGGGCTCCGAGCATCCCCGCACACCACGGGCTCCGACTCCGCCGCCTGCCAGTCCCGCGACGGACGTGGAAGTTTCTGCGCTTCGGAATTACGGGACAAAGTTACTTGCGCTGAGCGGGGCGACTTCCTATTTTGTGCCGCGGTGGCGGGGGCGCAGAGGCCCCTATTGAACCCTGTTGAGCCCCTTCTGCAGCCGAGGTAAGTGGAAAGGATATTTTCGGCAAAGGTCCCCCTGCTTATTTTTGTTAACACGAAGTGTTGGCGAGTGTGAAACTCTTCCCCGGCCTGTTACTCGCGTGGATCTCTACCAGCGGTGATGCGTGCTTGCATTCCCTTCTCTCCAGCTGTTCATCCCAGACTGGGGCAGGGCCTGCTTCTCTGTCTCCCCGGGCCAGAAAGCTCCTTTCAGTTTCTTTCTTTCAAGTCCATGAGATAGTGGGAATGGAAACTTCCAATTTCGCTCATTATGTTCATCTCGTTTTGGAAAGAATGTGATAGAGACTCTTGACAGTGATTTTCTTTGTGTGTCTGATGGTTAAGAGTTAGTTCTCAAAATGTTTGCAACGTGTGCAACCATCACAGGCAGTAAAATCTCTTTCCTAACTGCTCTCTGCTTAAATCATTTGTATTACCTCAATTTTCCTCAAAGTGATGTATCAGATTTTAATGCACTGGCCCCTTATTTCTTTAGTGCTTGCAGTTTCTGCCGCCTGGTGAAAAATACTTTTATATTGTGTTTGTACACATCCATCTTGAGTATCATCTTCACATACTCGTGCTTAAAGTGGAGAAGTGTCACGTAGTTTCTCACCTGTAATGGACAGTATGATTTGTCTTTTGGAGATGGAGAGTCTGGAGCACAAATCTGGTGAGAAACATCCGAGGGAGCTGGGGCTGTTCAGCCTGCAGAAAAGGAGCCTCAGGGGAGCTCTTATCTCTCTCTATAACTACCTGAAAGGAGGTTGTAACTTGGACGGAATTGGTCTCCTCTCTCAATTAAAAAGCGACAGGATAAGAGGAAATTGCCTCAAGTTGCACCAGGGGAGGTTTAGATTGAATGTTAGGAAAACTTTCTTCACAGAAAGCATTGGAACAGTCTGCCTGGGGAATTGCAGAGTCACTGTCCCAGAGGATATTTAAAAGATGTATAGCTGTGGCATCTGGGGACGTGGTTTACTGACAGACTTGGCAGTGCTGCTCTAACAGTTGGACTTGATGATCTGAAAGGTATTTTTGAACTAAAATGATCCTGTGATTGTCTAAAATAGTAGAAATCCAACTTTTAGGTTCCATCTGTGAATTAAGACATTGATTGGGCAAGAGAATGTTTTCGTGCTTGAAGGAAGATTCATGTGTTGACCAAAGAACAGAATGGTCAGTTCAGATTTTTCTGTCAGAGGCTATTCAGTGACAGGTCTCAAAAGGGATAAAAACAGGGAGAAAGAAGTTTTAGATTAATATTATAGAAGTTGCAGTATTGAACATTAAAGATCTTGATTTTTCTATAATACTTGTGTAAACCTGGTTAATTTTTGCATTATTTTGTACTTGTAGGAAACATTTTTAGTAAGAAAAATGCCATAGTAGGGGAGATGTCAAAATGTTGCTGTGTTCAGTAGGTCCTGTGGAGCCTGATTTCACATTGCTGTGCCGTGTTTTGGCTGGCAGTTTTGACTGAGATACAAAAGTATTGTTAGCAAAGTTTATAGCATAAGTAGCAAACAAGAGAAAAGCAGGATTTATAACTTTTAAGAGTTGATTTGAAGTAGCAGGGTAGCATGGCTGTTGACTTACACAGGTCAACACCAAGATAAATGTATTTGGGATCAAGGAATACAGAGGATGCTCGACAGGACAAAAGAAGTCCTTGAAAGCAGTACCATAAAGACTGTTTCAGATAACTCTGTCTGTCCTCTGTTAGGGAAAAAAAAAGGGCTGACATTTTGCTTCAGTGTACAGTAGTAGGAATACAAGATAAGTGTCTCAGTGATCTTATGTCCCTGTAACAACACCCATGAGGTGTTTGGCATACAGCAGTGAAAGGTGGTAAGGAATTTGGGAAGGTTTGCTGTTCAGAGGCTTCACATTGACTGTGTTAATGCAGTGGGGACTGTATGTCACTTCTGTAAGTCTACCTCTGGCTGTTGTGCCTGCGCTTGAGGAAAGATGTGAAATACTTGAGAACCTTCAAAACAGAATGTAAAAAAATAACCAAAGGGAATGGAAACAAACTCTGAAGAGGACTTAATGAATATTTTTTATATTTATTTAAGCTTGAGATGAATAGGGTGAAGGATATCTGACAGTGGGAGTCTTAATCACTGTGAAAAAGCTGTGAGATAAAATGATATGTAGTATGGTCTATATTCCAAATTAACTCCAGAAAACAAGAATAAGTGATGTAATAGTAGTATAAACACAAAACCCACTGTCTATTAAGTCTGTAATGAGTCTGAGTTTATAATGTTTTATAGAGCATATGATTGAATGTCTTTTTCAGATTGATGTATTATGTATATAGGTAGGCTTCAGGGTCCTGGGTGTGGGTGGTTTGTTCTGTTTTGGGTTTTTTTTGGTTTTTTTCGGTTGGTGTTTTTTTTTTTTTTTTTTTTTTTTTTTTTTTTTTTTTTTTTTTTTTTTTTTTTTTTTTTTTTTTTTTTTTTTTTTTTTTTTTTTTTTTTTTTTTTTTTTTTTTTTTTTTTTTTTTTTTTTTTTTTTTTTTTTTTTTTTTTTTTTTTGAGTGATAAGAAAGTATAAAATTGAAGTTTTGTGCTCATGAACAGGACAGGAAAGTTTTTATTTGCTTTCTTCTGAAACACATTTTGTTAGCATTATTTAAGTAGATGTGTGTTTTACTCCAGAACATTTAGTTCCAGTCTTAGCTTAAGAGGCAAGAGTGGAGACGATGAAGTAATGCTCTGGAGCAATACAGAAGATCTTCCTTCTGATTTTCTGACAAGTGTGTATTCTGTACAGCTTTTGGATTGAAGCCATCCAATCTGACAAATATAAGAGATTTGGATCTGGCTGCCCTCTGCTCAGTGACAGTCCTAGATTTCTTTGCAGCTCAGTGCATGGATCCTCCTGCCCTGCCTATCCCCTTTGCTTACCCAGTTGCCTGCCACAGCAGAGCAAACTTGTTCTCCACCAGTTTGGAGGGGCACAAAGGCAACCATTCTGCCTAATAATGTCTTACTAACTGAAAATGTGTGATGCAAAATCATCTCTCAAAGTAGGCTCCTGTTGCCCAAGTGGACTTTGTAGCCACTTGGGACACTGAGCCTAAGAAGAAGGGTCCAAGACCAGATCTGTACGTGAAGCCTGTTTAAGCTGTACCTTGTCTGTTTATTCTTTCTCAGCCAAAAAAAAAAAAAAAAAAAAAAAAAAAAAAGGGAAAAAAAAAAGTGTTATGAA
>VXBX01000763.1:193162-228321 GCA_013400415.1 Scytalopus superciliaris | reverse complement strand
CGGGGCCGTTCCCTGGAGCGCAGACGGGACACGCGGTGTGGTGCAAATTAAATATCCTGCTCGGGGGTGTGTCCGGTGCGGGCAGTCTGCCAGCTTGAAACCATCCCGGAGTTGCTGGTGTTGTGGGTTGAGAGGCCTGGGCTGAGCGCTGTGCCGCAGGAACCCGGGCCGGAATCCCCCCGGGCACCGGGCCCCATCCCCAGGGCACCGGGCCCCGCGGGTGCGTGGGGGGCCCGAGCTGCGGGACCGGCCCCGCTGCGCTCGAAGGGCCCGGACAGCGAGGCCGCCCTGCCCCGCACACAGCCTGTGGGGCCTCGCGGTGCTTCCTGGCTCTGCTCAGGGCCGCGATGCAGAGCGAATATGCTTTTTAATTTTGACCCGGTTTTAAGTGTATAAGCGCCTGCTTTAAGTAGTGAAGCCATTTAACCCTCTCATTGAAAAGAATTCCTCATGTATTTTAGGATCTTTTTTGTGCTGAACATGCACAATAACAACACCTACATGAGATAGGATGGTGTTCCATAAAATGATGACACAATAGAGTAGATAAAGCCATAAATTATTCTGGATATTCAACTTGAAATTTGAGGTATCATCTGTTTTATTCTTTTCATAGTGTTTTTCAACAACTGGGATTACAGTGTGCATTATATTCCCTGGTAAATTGGAATGGCTTGTGCCTTTGAAAGCTGCAGATGGGCAGCTTATGAAATGCTTGGTCTCAGTGATCTGCATGCTGTTGCAGAAGAATTCCTAAAGAAATCCCATCTGGAGGGGAGGACTGTAACACGTGTACCTGTTTTCTGGCTTTAGCTGCAGCAGGGCAGGGTCTGGCAGACGGAGCTTCCAGTGCTGCTGCTGCCCTGCCTGAGGTCTGGAGCTCAGTCTGTTGGGCTGAGTGAGAAATGAGGTGGGATCTGGGAGATGATCCAAGCCAGGGAGTCACAGCCAGCAGGAAAGGGGGCATGTTTGGGTGCCAGGGCCTGTTTTATTCTGACAGTTCTAAGATTTTTGGTAATTTGCTTTTTGCAACCTGAATGTCCTTTTACAATAATATTCAAATGTCCTTGGGTATAGCAAAGCTCCTGTTGGACTCTCTCCTTATACATTCTAAGGAAGCTTTATTTTCCCTCAGACTTACACACATTGTAATAATTTTAGGGCCCAAGTTTGGTCCAGCTGTACTTGTGTTTCTATCTGTTTAGTAAAGGAGTGCCTGGTACAAATTGATCTTGTCCAATTGGCATGTGTAGACATGGCAACTAATGTTGGTGAAAGATTTGTGTGGAAGAACTTAACATTTCCCCCTCATGCTTCTTTTGAAATTGATAAACTGTTGTTTCATAAGTGTAAAAATAAAAAAGTAGACTAGCAGGAAGCCAGTCTGGAGACCTTTCAGTCAGTGTTTGTGTTCTGTGAACCCAAAATGGGAAGTGTTGGGTCTTTATGGCTGGTGGTATCCACGGCATCACCTCTCCTACCAGAGATTGGTTTATTTCTGGTTTATTTTTACAGTCTGCAAAACAAGTAGAATATATTTCATGTTAAAGCTTTGCATGCTTTCTGCTGGCATCAACTGAACTGAAGATCCCAGCTCATGGGTTAAAAGTGTTTGTTCCTTTCAGAGCAAGCCAAAGAGCACACGGGTTACGGTGTGGAATCAGTGACAGCCTTTCACAGGCAGGATTCCCCAGAGTGGAGATGGTATGCAGTAGCAGGCTTGAGCCAATAGTGGGGTTATTCAAATTCTGACTTAATAGAAAGGCTTAGTGTAAAGGTATCCTGCAGGAAACCTGGTCTTACACAAGCACCAAAAAGTCTCCTGCACAGGCAGCACTGCAGGTCCAAGAGCTTTGGGTGACCAAAAGCATGGAGTTGCAGGGCGTCTTCATGGCTGGCCAGTAGCAGCTTCTTCTGTAGTGAATTATATTCAGTCTCATCAATCTGAATTAAAATCAAAATTACAGTCTTTATCTGTCTGTTTATTTTTCTGCCAGGAAAGCTGGCTGGGGGCTGTGAACACCAATAATATGACAAGAATATCTTAAATATAATCAACAGGAATAGCTTTTTTCCTTGCCTCTAAATTGTTACCCATGCTTTTGAGGTTTGTCCCCATCATTGTACCTGTTCCCTAATGTGGATAGTGTTTGAGTACCACATTTCCAGAAAAGACTTGAAATCCACCATTTTCATCAGGTTTAAGTTGTGGCTTTGATTTAGTTTTTGTGTGGTTATAGATTACTTCTTTGTGATCCATAAAATATTTTTTCTTTCTTTCCTTGTGTTTACGGCAGTTAAAACTTGCCATCTGAATAGTATTTCCTGTTGCCATAAGGACTTGCTTATGCCTGCACTGTAACTGCTTCATACACGTTACAGATTTGGGCCCTGCATTTACAAGGGTAGTAACGATGTTTCCAGCACTTCCTATGCATTAGCATTTAGTGTTACCATGAGATTAAAACATATCTTTAGATAACAGTTACATATCCTAGTTTTATTGAGACTTTTGCAAATCTTCTGAGCTGGTTTTGGAGAGTAAAAGTGATTTATGTGAGGTGCAAATTACCTGGTGCATAGGTTTGAAGTGACCATCAGACATTTAATGGATACTGCCTGCCTTTTGACCTGGTGTAACTTGCATTTGGAATTGTGACTCTTTCTTTACTCTGTCTGGACACAGCAATAGTGGGGATGTCAGTCTTGTCCTGGAATGGACATACTTTTGAAATAGTTTGTTTTAAAGACAGCAATTGTTTCTCTTTTGTTTCCTTAAGCCAAGAACTGGCTATTCCTGGCAATGCTTTTACGCAGATTTCTGGAGAGGATGAGCTCCAGAGTTCTAGAAATTCCACTCTGTCCTTGAGGTTGGGCAGGAAGGTGTGTGCTGTAGTCACAGAGGCCACGATTTTTAGGGTGTGGCTAAATTTAGGCTTCTTGGTCCATGTTTAGAAACCCAAAGAATTGACCTAATTTTGAACTAACACAATAGAATTAAAGCTGTCCTGTCTATGTCCTTAACAGCTACAGCTCAAAATTTCACTTAGTGACTTACTTCAGTCAGACTGCTGTCTTTCAGCTGGATGTAGGTGTTGTACCTGTTGGCATGTCAGCATTGCTTCTTTGTCTTGTGGAAGAGAACCTGCCAGCTGGTTTGTAAAACTTCGGTGCTGTCACTTGGCACTTGCAGCACCATCACATCCCAAAGTGTCAATGGCCTTGTCCTCCTTTTCCAAAATGGTTTATCTTTGTTACTCAATATGCTCCTTCCAGGTTTGACCTCAACTTGCGGTTTTCTTTCTCTTTTTGATCATCTGTCCCTGCTGCTTCCCATTGCTCTGTAGTCCTGCAGTGGAGGATTTGCCATCAAGGGCAGCAATAATCTGTTCAGATTCCTCACAGAACCATCCAGACATATGGCATGGAGACATGCCCTGGCCCTGGAGCAGGAGGTGAAGAAAGCAAAGAAACACATTTTTCTGTTTCTGGTACAGAAGAAAGATTTCTTTGCTTGGAGGTGTTTTAATCTTTTAAAAACCTATGCTGGAATTTGTTTTCATTCAGTGGTATCCCTTGTAAATACTTAGTCACTGATTGTTGTATGCAGTTGATGTCTTCCATAAGGTCAGCAAATCCATGGATGCAACTGCCATGGGAAAACATGATCATCACCTTGTCCAGCTGCTCAGCTGTTTAGGGAAGGGACAGGAGGCAGGAAAGCAGAGGTGCTGTGTCTGCCAGAGGCTCACTGTCAGATGGACCATGTCTCTTCAAGACTGTTGCTTACAGGACACACAGGAAACAATCATTTTAAGAAGTGATAGAGGGATTCAAACTAGAAACATGAGTTTATAAGGAGTTGATTTTGAGGGGGTAATAGCAGTTGAGTAGAGTCTGTGGGCTGATCCTGTTAGTGTTGGGGTTTTTTATTAATCCCCTTGGCAAAAGCGACCACAATAGTGACATAAGTGTGGTCAGCATAGGGGCCAGAGAATTATCCAGTCCTTTTGGTGTAGTATGAAGACCAGAACCCTAAAAACAAGATAAAATGCAGAAGTGTACGATGGAAAATGGGGACTAAGAACAAGGACTTCTTCTTAAAGCCATACAGTAACTATTCAGAAGTAAAAGGACACAAGTAATTTCTTATTCAGAAATAAGAGAACAGATACACAAGTATATAGGCTGAGCACAGGGTGACTGTCAGTTAGCAATAACATACAACTGTTTTAAAATCAGTGATAAGACTTAATACTGTATCTGATGTATAATAATTTGGGACAGTCCATGCACATACACAGACTGGGTGGAGAACGGATGGAGAGCAGTCCTGAGGAGAAGGATCTGGGGGTGTTGGTTGATGAGAAGTTCAACGTGCCCCAGCCATGTGCACTGGCAGCCCAGAAACTTCCCGTGTGCTGTGCTGGTCCCACAGCATGGGCAGCAGGGGAGAGGGGGATTCTGCCCTGCTTTCATCAGACCCCACCTGCATTGCTTCCTCCAGCTCTGGGGCCCTCAATATTGGAAGGACTTGGAGCTGCTAGAGAGACTCCAGAAAAGGCCATGGAGACAGTCAGAGGGCTGGAGTCCCCTCTGCTCTGGAGCCAGGCTGGGAGAGCTGGGAGGACTCACCTGGAGAAGAGAAGGCTCCAGGGAGAGACCTGAGAGCCCCTTGCAGTACCTAAAGGGGCTCCAGGAGAACTGGAGAGCTACTGGGGACAAGGAATGGAGGGACAGGACACAGGGAATGGCTTCCCACTGCCAGAGGGCAGGGACAGATGGGATATTGGGAAGAAATCCTTCCCTGTGAGGGTGGGCGGGCCCTGGCACAGGTTGGGCAGAGAAGCTGTGGCTGCCCCATCCCTGGGAGTGTCCAAGACCAGATTGGACAGGGCTTTGAGCAACCTGGAATAATGAAAGGTATCCTTGCCCATGGCAAGGGATGGAATGGGATACGCTTTGAAGTTGCTTCCAAACCACTCTGAGGTTTTTTCTGTATGTGAGGTAGAGAAGTGTCAGTGTTGTTGTAGAAGGTGCTCATGAAGATGCATAGTCTGTGTTAACTGTATTTAATAAAGCTTATCTGTATTTTAAAAAGAGTTGTTTTTTTATAACTGAAGGGAAAGAACAAGAAACATTAGAATGGAAATTAAAGGATTTGATCAAAAAATTAATATGGAAATCAAGCTGTCACAATAACAAGGCTTTGAAACAGCCTCCTGGTAGGCATAAAGGTTATAGTCCTGTCTGCCTCTGATTTCTGCAGGTAAATTACACTTCCAGTTCTCACTCTGAAAATGTAGGATGAAGTAAATGGTTGCATTGTTGCTCACTACTTAATACTCCTTTTCCTGTTTAACGGTGCCATTGGAATTAATTTTTTGATGCCATAAAACCTGTAGTTCTCTAATAGAATGTATATGGCCTTACTCTCAGAAAGTAAATTCCATATACGATTTCCAAATTTCACTGTAGTCCATGGACACTTTGTTCCTGAGTAAGTAACCAAGGGAACCAGAGTGAGACAGTAAAATCTAGTTCTGTGTGGAACTGCATTGTAACAAGGAAAGGTGCACAATGCCAAGGTGAAGTTCGGCAAATGCTTTGTTTGGTCAAAGCAGCCTTGTGTCTCATCAGAGGTCGCTCATAAAACAGTGCTTTTTTTTTTTTTTTCTGTATTCAGGAAAGGTCTGTAATACCCAGTGTGAACCACAGGCTTTTAAAACTGTGTTTCTTACAACTGGAAGTTTAGCCAGAATAATGCTTCTAAGAAACAGAGGAAATTGTCACCTAACTAGACTCCAGTGCTGACTTGGGCTCGGCTCTTGTGCTGTGTGTTGTGCTCTGAGAAAGGCCCATCATTCATTTCCTTGGGGTTCTTAGAGCAGTTTAGGGACATGGTTCAGGAAGTCTTTGAGTTGGTAACTGTTGGAAATGGAGAGTATTCCTGTGTGAGGCACCTGATACTGACTACTGATGGCAGTTTTTATTTTGCAGAAAGGTTCTTGCTCTGAGCTTGTCAGTTTGATCTGCTTGATACAATTCCACGAGAATGTGAAAGATGAATAGAGGTCTTGATGTCATACAGCAGCAGCATGGCTCTCCTGATTCAAAGGTGCTTTCCTGTTCCATGAGAAGTGGTCTAAAGGAACATGAATATGGTACTTTTGGGCCACCATGTAAATAGTGTCCAGCTTGTATGCAAGTTTTGATAAGTAGCATTTTAATGAAAGTTCACCTTGCAATAAGAAAACAAAAGCAAAGAAAAAAAAAAATCTCACCAAAACCCCAACACCCCATTAGAAATACTTAAAGGATGTAAACAGCCAATTTTGTAACTCCCCATCCATTGTACAGATGGTGAACAACAGTTCTGGAGTAGATGCCAGTCTCAATTCCCTAACCATTTCTCCTCATCCATGACTATGCCCACTTTCTCTTGCAAGAATCAACTCACTTGGCTAATAAATATCAATTTTATCCAAATACCACGTTAACTTCTTTCCCAGGACATTCAGCTCCTCTTAAATAGAACAGAAGCTCTTTCAGTGCTTGGTTGTTTCCTGCCAACAAGCATTCTTTCAGCACAGTCATTGTCATCTTGGGACTCCTACCAAGGCTGAAGGGAGCAGATTATGTCTATTTCAAAGCAAGGTTTATCCTTCTTTAATCAAATAGAAAATGTTTCCCTGGCATTTGAAGAACCATCATCCCGACATATCAAATTCCCAAAGGATAAGTACTGTTGATTGTTGATGTGCCGAATAGATAGATGACTGTTCTGGGCTGTCTGTTACTCATTTCCTGTCTGTGCTAGTTCTGCTCAGTAATACACCTACAGTTTCCTGAAGAGGGAACATGGAGAGGCAGGTGCTGATCTCTTCTCCCTGCTATGCAGTGATAGGACGTGTGGGAGGCCACATCTGGAGTGCTGTGTCCAATTCTGGGCTCCTCAGGACAGCAGGGACATGGACCTCGTGGAGCAGGTCCAGTGGAGGACTGTGAAGATGCTGAAGAGATTGGAGCATCTCTGTGACCAGGAAAGGCTGAGGGAGCTGGGGCTTTTCAGCCTCCAGAGGACACACTGAGAGGGGACCCTGCCATGTGTGTCAGAGCCTGCAGGGAGGGGGCAGAGCCCGGCCCAGGCTCTGCTCGGGGGGCACAGCCATGGCACGAGAGGGACAGGCAGGAACTGATGCCCAGCAAGTCCCACCTGGACACATCTTTGCTGTGCAGTGACCAAGCACTGAACAGAGACCAGAGAGGGGGTGGAGTGTCCCTCAGTGGAGATATTCCAGAACCATCTGGACACAACCCTGTGCCATGGGCTCTGGGATGAACCTGCTGGAGCAGGGAGGTGTGACCAGATGCTCCACTGTGGTCCCTTCCAGCCTGAACCTGTGATTCTGTGACAGCTGCATCAGGGGAGGTTGAAACTGGACATTAGGAGACACCTCTTTACTGAGAGGTTGATCAGACACTGAATAGGCTTCCCAGAGAGCTGGTCAGTGCTCCAGACATGTCAGGGTTTAGGAGACACTTGAACAGTGCCCATAATAACATGGTTTACCTTTTGGTCAGCCCTGAAGTGGTCAGGCCTTTGTCCTTTCCAAATGAAATATTGTATTCCACCAGTTTCCCAGTTAGAACTTGGCTTTGCTGTATGGTTTCCAGTTCAGTCTTGAAATACACTTTAGAATTAGCAGCATCAGTTATCTACATCTCTGACAGTGACAGTGGTGTAAGCAATAGGTTGCTGAACTCTTAAGTGTAGAAATTGGTATTTGAGCTCTCTTAGAGTGCCTGCCTGAAGCTGTTTGGGGTTTGCAGTTTGTCACTCTTTTTACCAGTTCTTAAGAACTGTCTGACATTTCTTTGAGTTCCTTGGACTCCTGGTGAAGAAAATCAGTAATGTGGTACATCCTCTCATCTCTTCTCTGATCCAGAGAATTCCTTTAATGATACTGTCAGTAGTCATGTTCTCCATGCCAGTCAGCTCTGTTAGTTCTCTGGAAGGCTTCCCTTCTCCCTGGAAGCTTTGGCAATTCAGGAGGTGGTCTAAGCATGCTGTGTCTCAGTTAAACTCACTCAACTGGTGACCATCAGTAGGTTCACAGGTGCTGCTTTCAGGTCACTTGCAGGATGCTGCCCCTGTGGAGGCAGGAGATGTTCAGCACTGGGGACTGGGTTGCACGTCTGGAAGGTACAGAACAGCTGCTTGTTTTTCATTTTGAAATGTGCTGGAGCTGAGTTCTGATGGGAGAGCATTGGTCTTGGGACAGTGCTAAGAGCTGTCCTCTGTGTTCTGTGAAGGGTACAGTCTGCTGACCTCGAGTAAGTCTTCATCCTTCAGAACAGTGTAGGAAAACTAGTTTAGTGGATATTTTAGCACATTAGATAATGGAAGAGGACTTTTTTCTTTTAATATTGGAAATAAGATGGAAAAAACCTGCTCTTCTATAACAGCACAGGGCCAGCTTTCTAACAAACTTTCTTCTAGTAGATTTTTGCAAGAGATTTCCTTTCATGTCTTACTCTTTGATCCATGAGGTGAGATCTGATAGGGCTGAGCACATGAGGGATGACCGATACTTCCAAATCCACCCATTACTTTGGATCTTTGGTTGCTCTGGAACTAATTAGTCTGGAATATAAAACTGGAAAATCTTTCTACCTTTTTTCATTAAAAGGCTTTTCAAATACCTAAGTTTGGCAGCCTGAACTGTGACACTGACTTAATCTGTTACAAAGGTGTTTTCTACCAGAAATTACATCGGTTTGTTTTAATGGTATCATAATAAGTACTTACCACCTTTCTGTGTTGAGTGTTTTGCAGGAACAGGTAGATAGGGGAAATACTGACTACACAGGATTATCAGTCCAAAAGAAGCCAGAGAATAGATACATTTTTCAAGCACTTTAATTCATGGGTGAAGGCACTACCTTGTGCTACTGCTGGGCTTGTTTTATGAGTTTGAAATAAAGTTGAAGGTAAAGGCAGATTAAAGATAACAGCATGGGGGCAATGAAAAATCAGAACTGGTATATGGCAAAAGATGACCATCAGACAGGATTCAGCTTACAGAAGAGGAAAGCGGTTGTGCTACAGCACTTGGGACTCTCCTATGACCTGACAGGTGTAGGGAGATGTTGCTAAAACATGTGTTTGGACATTGAGTATCCAGGAAGAGACCACTGAAAGGAAAAGCAGAGGCCAGAAGTAGAGTAAGAAGTAGACTTACTTGTAGAATGAATTTGTTGAAAGGCTTACCTATTTGGAAAGAAAAAAAAAAAAAGAAAGGTTGGGGAAGCAACTGTTGTTTGATCAGAGTAATGCAGGCATGTGAAAACTATCAAAAGTTGTGTTGCAGAGTAACCAGAACTTGGCAGTTTCAGAAGAATGGGGAAAAACAAGTTTTCCAGTGCTCAGAGGCAGAAAGAGGGAATAGTGAGAAATGGACATGAATCTATGAAAGGAACCTGTCTTTCCATGAAAACTGAGCACTGAGATCTGAAGGGAGCACAGGAGGAGACAGCAGTGCTTAGCTGTATGCTGGCTATATGATCCTCAAGCAGTGCTTAAGAGGAGGCAGTTCCCTGGCTGGTCTGTCCCCTACACCACCATAATCCCATTTCTAGAAGCAGTCACCACTTCAGCAGACTGTCCTGGAGCTTTGCATCCTCTGCTTTTGCTGCTGCCATTTGTTCATCCATTAATATTAACCATATACTTGTTAGGGTGGTATATCCACAATAGAGAAGGGCCTGGAAAGAAAACTTGTCCAAGTCCCAACTGGCAGATTCAGAAAGGACCAGAGAGATATGGGCAGGCTGGTGTAATGGATTGGCAGCAACAAAGGAAAATGCATGGGAAAGAAATTAAGTAGAAATAACAGAAGACTGTGTTGTGTTAAGTTATTGAGGAGAGCTGACCTGGGGACACGGAAGAAACTGTCAAATTTTAAGGTACATCCCAGAAATGTGAGCATCTATATTTAACCCCCTCAAACAACTTCAGTTACCAGTGACCCTTTTTGCTTCAGCCACCCTGAGAACGTGGCTGCCCATTGTTACTGTTCCCTGGGCTGGCTCCATGCAGTGAGCAGAATGGGAATGTGAGCTGTGTGGAGTTCCTCCGAAGGAAAGTGGTGCAGCTGAGAACTGGGTCACTGCTGCTGCCTACCCAGAGAGCTGGTCCAGCCATGCAGACAAGCAGCAGAGGAAGTACTAGAGATGCAGACTTCGAGAGACCCAAGCAGAAAAGGATCCTTTGCTGCCAACAGCCAAAGATCTCAGGGGTGCAGGGCAGGATGTTGGTACCACAGCAGTGTCCTGGGTTTGAGCACTGCAAATGCCCAGTATGTTTCTGCTGATCCCTGTGGGTTCTGCCAGGTGCTGGCATTTTGCTGTGCCCTGCTGAGTACCACAGAGCTCTGTGCTCCCTTTGCCAGGTGGGAATAACAGTGGCTGCTGACAGGTGAGCAGGCAGGATCTGTAGGGGTGGGGGAGCTGAGCTGCTCTTGGTGTGGAGTGTGGTGGGGGAGTCTCGTGCTGCTGTACCCTGGTGTGCCCCTCTGGTACCCTGGTCTCTGTGTTGGCACACAGTGTGATCTCAGGGGAGCACGGAGGAGCTCTGGCTATTGACCAATGTTTCTATAATATTGCAGATGTGTTCAGGGACCCTTGGTGGGTTTTTGCCATTACAAGTACTGGGGGAGAAGAGTGGTAGAAATTCCTGTTCCTCTCAGCAGGCAAGGGTATAGATGTGCTGTTCTGAAGGTGACATGAGAATACAGAGCCTTAAGCAAACTATCCCCTCTTCCTGCCTCCGATCACGTTCTCTCAGGAGCTGCTCTGTTTATTGTGTAAATCAGCTGATTTTCACCTGGAGAGGTAAAGCTTGAGATGCCTCATGTCCCGTTACTTTCACTCTTCCCATAAAAAGTCTTGGTTTATGTGTTTTTCAGAAGGAATCTGAAGGGTAGAAAAGAAAACTACAGGATTTTTCCCAAAAATATTTCTGCTTACATTTGTGTAGGTTTGGGTTGTAGTTCAAACAGAGTTTTAGCTCCAACACTAATAAACTTCTTTGTTAAATGTTTTGATACTATATGTTTCCTTTCTTTATTTTCCAGGGCAGGAAAACCACCACCTGGCTTACACCTGGATGTAGTCAAGGGAGACAAACTCATTGAGGTATGGAAATAGGGTTTGATGGATTTGGTGTATCATGTACACAGGCACCAGCAGTAGAACATTTCCCAGCATTTCCACACTTGGTCTTAAGTATTCTCTTTCTCTCTTGTATTCATTATTTTCAAATCAGTTTGTTTGCTCTGAAACTTCAGAATGAAGTGACTTTACCCTTGCCTGTGCTCTGAGGCAGCCTCATGCCATGCATGGCTTCCATCATTTATCTCCCAGTTAACTGCACTGTTTGAAGGGCTCAGCAAGCAGTGACACTTTGATTATTGAACATCACACCTGCCCTGGTAAGAGAGACAAAAAAATAAAATGTTTGTAAGGAGGACTCGATACTTTGCAGAGCCTCATTTCTTCCAAACTTCATTTTGGACCAAAGCTGACATTTTCTTCCCTGTAAGATACTTGCACAGGAGGTATCAAACTGCAGCAGAGGGCAGGAGTTGAATAACATGGGTGAAGAAATCTCAAATACAGAAGAATTAAAGAAAAAGCTCTTCCCTTTTTTTTTTTTTTTTGAGAAACCTATCTGGTCAGTTTATTTTTTATTTTACAGTAAGGTTAACCAGGCACCCTCTATCTTGCAGGAGTGCTGCCCTGTCCTACAGTATGAAATACAATTGGATTTTAACTCCCACATTCAGGATCTGTGAATAGCACAGATACAGCGAGTTATTTTTATTACAGCAGAGGAATTTGCTACGTATCACGTCATTCTCTATTTCATATTTTGCCTTATATCACAATTAAAATAATGAATAAAGAAAAGTCTCCTTAACATAGTTGACAGAGAGGACTCAAACCAGTGAATGTATCTTAGCTGTGGAGAGACTCCTGACTTCCCGTTGGCAAAATGAAATGTTTCTGGCCAGGAAGACTTTGCAAAACTGAGCCTACTTTTCTGAACAAAAATCTGGAAGATTAAAAAACCAGTGTAGGATTAAGATTCAGGTGGTTTTAAAATCTTAGCTGGTCTGTGCTACCACAGAAGCATGCGACAGTATTTAGTGTTCCTTCTGGTGTCTAGCAGGAGAGATTTACTGTTTGGAAATTGGTTGAGTTACCAGTATATATAATAGGAAAGCAAATAGAGATGTCACAAAGAGGTGTCTCACAAATAAACTCGTGTTTTCTCAGGCCACAAACCAGTAAAATGAGGCTTTTCTTTATAGTCCATTGCTGTTTTGAGAGAGTGCTCTTACTCTGGATTTAAACACAAAAAATTGGCAAAGCTGGTCTTGACCTAAGAGGTATTTGTTCAGCCTTAATTAGAAAGGAGTTTGCACCTGCCATGCATGTACTGCATGGTCAGAGCAGCTGGTTAGTCCTACAAGACATGGCTGAGTTGGTTCAGACCAGCTGCTCAGGCTCCAGGACCAACACTATGGTTCTCAAACCCTTTGCATTGCATTTGTCTTTGAACCATTGGCCTTGTGTTTCAGCTTCTCCTGCCTCTGTTACATGTCCAGAATCATGTTTGAGCTCAGAGAGCTGCAGTAGGATTGTTTCTGAGCTCAGCCCTCTCTGTGCCCTCCTGGCAGCAGCACCTGGGGTAGGGATTGTGCTTGGTACTGAGTTTTTCAGTATTGCTTTCAGGCCGTGAATGAGATTCAGGGAGCAAAGCTACATGGCAGTGAATTTGGGGTTTTTGGTATGTGGCATGTGGCCTTCCCACCAGGAGGATTGACTGTCAGGTTTTTCATGTCATGTTTCTTTTAGATTTTTGAGCATGGACAGAGCTTTAGGATAAAGAGTTCACATGCTGGAATTGCTCCTTGTGTGCCAAGTGAATGTCCGTCATAGGAGTCCTGGTCAGGACTGAAAAGAAAAGCAAAATGCCATATGGAAGCTGAGGATGCACCACTGTTTTTGGCAGTGGATGAGAAAATGTGTTTATAAATGGGCAGTCAGGACTGTGGTCCTGGTGGTGTCAGACTCTGAGGCTGTGCTGCCCCCAGCTTTTGGACAACAGGAGGCCCAAGCTGCCTGTGAGCTTGGCGTCTCTGTCTGCTTTGGAAAAGTGTGTGGTACAAGCACCCCAATTCCCTCTTCCTACCATCAGCTCTTGATAACCTAAAGAGGTTCTCTTGGCTGCCACACAGAGCATTGTTAGCAGTCATTGCCAGTCTACTGTGCAGGTACTCTGAGGTTCAGTGAGGGACAGGATCACACAGAGGTTGGGGAATGCCTGTGGAGTTGGTAGTTTACCTTCTGATGTCACTGAGCTCCGTGAGACACAGCTGGCCAGAGCAGAACCTACATGTACCAGAGGCCTGGCTGGGTGTTCCCCTGGGGCCACCAAGGGCAGAATGGGAAGAGCTGGCTCGGTGGGCAGCTCTGCAGGCTGTTCCATGGAGCACACACAGCTGCTTGTGTAGCTGCTTTGTGGCCTTGCACTGTGTGTAGGTGATGGCTTCAGTCCTCCAGTCTGTGGGGGCAAAGAGTTTTCAAGTTTTGTCTTTTCTGGTAGCCAGCAGTAGCCAAGGAAGATGGTTACTGCTGGGTTACTGAGCACTTGGTACTAACCGAGCCATCGGTGTCCCAGCCTTGTGCAGAGGCCTGAGGTTCACCCTGTGATTGCTGGGTCTGCAAAGTGCAACAGCAAAACAAGCCATGCAGTGTTTAAGCTCAGTGTGTGAAGGAAGACACTGGGTTATAGCTCAGAGGCACAGAACATTTTGGAAACATTATCTTGAAGCAAAGGCAATAAAATTACTTTCTCGGTTGATGATTTGTTGCAATATTTCCAATTTATGAATTTGTATCTTTGCAAAACTTGAAATGCTGTCCAGTCAGGGCAGTATTGTTTGTGTGTAGCAGATGCAAATGAAACTTTACAGGATGCTTTTGGTGTGAGTTGTGGACAAGAATAAGAAATTGTTTGACCAATTTTTATGGTATTTGAAATCATGAGATAACTGCTTGTGGAGCTGAGCACTATTTGTGGATGAATGAATCAGCTTCTGAAGATCCACTTGTTCTTATCAGAGCTGTGTTAACACAGGACTTTTTTTCAAATTCACAGTAAAAGGAAAAGCGCTCATCTTTCTTACAACATGAAATCATAGAATTCATTAATGCAAAGGTGTTGAGCATGGGAAGAGTCAGATGCTGAACTGAGTGAGTAAGGAACTGCAGAATATGGGACATAAATCCAATGCTGAGAAGTTGAATCCCCAGAAAACCTAACCAAGTTTCCTCAAAAGATGTGTTGTAACAAACAGTTACAGTATTTTCAAATCAGTAGCTGGATGAAACAACTCTAACCTCGAGGGAAAATATCAGTGAGACTGATGGAACAATGGTTAAAGCTTGCAGGGAAAAGCCTCGCACAGGTACACTGGCATGTAGAGTGTGCAGGGAGGTGGAGGGATCTGTTTACAGGTGGAATAAAAAAAGTGAAATAAAATTCAACCAGAAAGGACTGAGGAGACCATGTACTAGTTCAAGCTCTTCATCTGTGGCTTATACTTTCTGGTTAACTCTGAGGGGTCTTGTGAAAAACAGCATTTGTAGAGAGACAGAAAGTGATCATAAAGTGGCCAGGTGAGAGCAGAGCCTTTGAGGTATCTTGCTCTGCACCAGACACAGATGGATTCAGGGGAGACATCTGCATGTTTTACATGTCCCAGCTGGAGGAAAATCATTTATATTTTGCATTTGCACCTCATTTGTTACAAGATAATGTACTTGCAGGTGAATTGCCAATTAAGTTGTGATTGCTGGCTTATCAAATGATATGGGGATTCACAAAGTTGGCCTTTTTTATGGTTGAAGATTAAGTATTGGCACTCTCACCGATTTTCTGCCAGCTTGTGTATCACTGAAAATGAAGTTGTTATTCTTTCTAGCTGTTTTTTTTCATGGAACTGCATGAAATTTAATGTCTTGCAGTGCCAGTTGAAATTGGCGACAGGTTGAGAAGTTATTTGGTTTAATAGTGAGTGTCAGGACTTGATAGATACACACACTTATTTTAAGAAAGCAAGACAAAATATGTGAGTCAGTAGATTTCACAAAGCATTTGCTGTCATGAACTGGTGCTTAAATTCTGTACCTTAAGTTGGCAGGGAATAAGACCTTTAACAGATTATTACTTGAGGGACCAATTAATTGTAAAATCATCATGATGTATACAAGTATGGAATCAAGTTGTTCAGTTAATTCTTCTGGTGACCTAGAAGAGTGAATAAATGTAAAGAAATAAATTAATTAATAAATTAAGTGCTTATTACTGCATACCAGATGATGAGAACTTGCAGCATGGGAGCTGACAGATGTTCAGCGGAACATTAGAAAATCCAGCCTGTAAAATAGAAAACACATCTGGGGAGGGGAAATAAGAAAAAAAACTCCACTGGAGAAGTGACATGTGACTGTAGCAGGGCTAAAGCCTTGAAGTTCATAGTTGGTGGGCAGGTAAACAGATGTGACTTTGCAAGGCGATCTATAGCAGAAACTGAGGTCCATGATGGGATTTTTGTCATTGCAGATAAGGCAAAGGAGTATAAATGCTGTGTCTTAATTCAAGCTGTCTCCTTATTTTCTGTATGACTTGGTGGTGCCACATAATGAGGAACTCTGGGTGGTCATTGTGTCAGTCTATCTGACAGCTCAGAAAAACCCCAAACCAGCCAGCTGGACCCAGTCACATACACTGGCCCTTTGTAGCTCAGCGTGTGGTTTGTACCTGGCAAAACAGAAGCAAAAACCTGTTTGATTGGAACGCTGCTGCCAGAGAGGGAGATCCTCAGCATCACCCACCCTGCTCCTGTAATCCATTGCTTCCCTGGAGCAGCTGGGACACACATCTGACCAAAGGCAGACGAAACCAGTCCACTCAAACAGGGAAAGATTAACCCAGGAAAAAAAGACTTTGCAAGCCAAAAACTTGGCTCAGATGTGTGGCAGTGAGACCGAGGAGAGGCTTCAAGAGCTGGGAATGGAGGGAGGGAGAGGGAGACATCCATGTGCTCAAGCAAGCAGAATGTTAGTTGTCTCAGACCATCTCATGGAAACAGTCTCTCCTGAACTAAGATCTGGGGTTTTCTGATGGAAAATATATCCTCAGCATTCCTTTGAATGGGTGCTGGTGCAACGTGTGGGCTTTGCTAAATGTTTCAAAAAGCAGAAGCAGCTTGTTAAGAGATGTGCATGCACTGCCAGCCTTTACTTTGTGCAGCTGGAGCAGGAAAATACAGATTAGATGAAGTTCTTGTGTTCCAGTGAGAAGGTTCTGCACCTGCCCTGCTCAGGTACTGCAGCATTCAGATGCAAGGAGTTCCCTCAACAAGATGGTCTGGTAGTGGAAATACTGCAGGACTTTGTCAATGTGTCCCTTGCTTTATAGAGATGGTTTATGTAACTGACATTAAGGGTTGTAAAATCTTGTTTGAAGAAGAGACTAGAACGAGTAAAGAAGAAAAGACTAAAGTTCATGGTTAACGTGAATAGACTAATATGGATTCTTATCACAGCACATACTCAGTATAGTTTTGCATCTTTATACCAGAGGTCTGAAAACTCCTGCAAGTCCATTTTTGTACAGAAGTATAATTTTGATGTCATGTATCAACTAGAGATCACTGAGCATGGATTCCTGCCTTCAACAGGGCCCAAGATCATCCATCAAGGAATGTGTTAAAATCTTTGGGAGCAGATGTGAGAGAGAATCTCTTGAATGAGGCAGTCTTATGCTTTGAAGAGGCTGTCTTGTGGTGGCTGGTAAAGAAAGAATAACTGGGACTTTCCCATATTCAGCTGTTCTGATTTTACAGGGAGCAGATTTGAATTTCTGTATTTAACAGTACCAGACTAAACTGAAATACTGATGAGCTGTTGATGCTTCATTTTGAATTTGCCATATTTATTCATGTTCTTGAATTCTTTCAGGAAGGAAGATCCTAAAGATTCTAGGAGTCTAATATGCTTCTCTGTTTGACATTCTATCTCAGAAACTCATCATTGATGAGAAGAAATACTATCTCTTTGGGAGAAATCCTGATCTGTGCGATTTTACCATTGACCACCAGTCTTGCTCTCGGGTCCATGCTGCCTTGGTCTATCACAAACATCTCAAGAGGGTTTTCCTCATAGATCTGAACAGCAGTAAGTAGTGTGGCATTTAACCAGACAGAAGTGCGATATTTTAGTGCTTAAACTTTCTGAATCTGAGACACTTTTTCCTTTCCCATTGTTGTTTGCACTGTGTGAACAGATGGATATAATGGGAATTTGCATTCTAGGGAAGATAGGTAAGGGTTAGAGCAAAGGAGTGTTTGCTCCAGTCAGCTTACAGCTGCCTCACTAGTCGTTTAAAACATTTCTAGACTCTTTAAAAGAGGCCAAAGAAGAGGAGGAAAGTGACTCGACCTTCCCTTCACAATTTTAGTGAAGACTTCTCTTCTAAGGGTGGTTTCCCAAGGTCTAAAATCTGTCATGTTTTTTTCCACTGTCCAGACATAGGACATTGGGACCTGCAGCAATACAGAAAGTAGAGGGTATTTGTAATTTACTTCCATGACCTTTTGAGGACTTCTGATGTGTGTCATCTCAGTTTGTGAGATGATGGGTAAAATGTACATAGCTGATGCTCTCAGCAGTACCTCAGAACAATTATTACAGTTCCTGAGATTCTCAGGCTGGATTTCCGTGAGCGCAGTCTGATGACTGACAGACTCTTTTGCATGCAGCACATGGCACGTTCTTGGGTCACATCCGCTTGGAAGCTCACAAACCTCAGCAGATCCCTATCGACTCCACGGTGTCCTTCGGAGCCTCCACCCGCGCGTACACCCTGCGGGAGAAGCCGCAGACGCTGCCGTCAGCAGTGAAGGGGGATGAGAAGATGGGTGGTGAGGATGAGGAGCTCAAAGGTCTGCTGGGCCTGCCAGAGGAGGAGACAGAACTGGATGTGAGTATGGTGGCATACGGTGCCTCAGTGGCATTTCCAGCTAGGGCAGCATTCCCCGCTTGTTTGCTTAGAATCATGGAATCCTTTAGGTTGCAAAAGGTCTTTAAGATCATCAAGTCCATTCATAAAGCACTGCCAAGCTGTTAGGATGAAGCCCTGAAGGCAAGGGTAACTCAGGTTTTTGTTAATAGATCCCTTGGAGCAGATTGGAGTGAAATGACACTGAATGACCAGTGTTTATAATTATATATATATATATATATATGTAGGGTTTATTTTAGATCAGTTCGTTTGCAATGTAAAGAAGGTGTCGAACTGTTTGGGTTATTATTATCTAGAGTAATATAGCAAAATAAAAGCATAAAAATAACACTTAAGAATATATATAAGGAAAAGAAAGAAAGGATAAGAGCAGAAAGAGCTCACCACGTATAGATCCAGTGATGAGACTTGATTGTTGCAATTTTGATGTCTGTTGCTTGAAGTGATGGTTGTAGACTTGATCTGTCAAGGGTGGGAGAAGCCCTCGAAACACAAAGTCCAGTGGGCTAACATATGCTTAGGTTCACATGGGAATGCCCAGCTGACTCCCCGGGAGGGCAAGGGTGGGTGTTTTACACTGTTGCAACCCTGTGGATCTACTGAAACACTGTGGATCATGCACAGTCCTCTGGTGGAAGGCCCCAGAAATGAGTATGGGGGCATTTCAGGAGTCTTTGGTGGTTTATGACACCTTGCAAGACATGACAGCTGCCTCTCAGATCAGCATAGTTGAGCCAGTTATGCCCCATCAGAAGGGATTAAAACTTTCAGGCCCACATGTGAATGTCACAGTATCTCCCTTGGGGAAGGAGGGGAGTTTTCACCCCCAGGCCAGTTGTGTAAGGGAGGACATTGCCATGATAAAAAGCACTATCGCACCTCAGAGGATCTGCTTCTTACCAGCCTCTTCCCTTATCTGGCTCAAAGCCCAGCTTTCCCCTATGGTGCTGAGCATTCACCCCCTCTGCCCCTGGGCTGTTCCCTTGCACTTCATCAGCAAAGCTATTGCAAATGGCCAATTGTTTGAGCCATTGAACATTAACATTTCAGTCTCTCACACAGGCCCACCCCTAAACCATGTCCTTAAGTGCCACATGTACATGTCTTTTAAATACCTCCAGAGATGGTGACTAAACTACTTCCCTGAGTTCAGGTTCTTAATTTCTTGGCCTTGAAGATAGTCTGAGGTGTCTTCTGCTGGCAGATACACCCAAAGCATCTCATCTGCCATGTGATCATGCTGCTTCCCAGAATCAGGGACCTAATAATCTTAATATCCCAGTGGTCATCTCACCAATGCTTGCCAGGGCGAACATGCTCCAGGGCAGGGGTGGTTTCCCACATTGTACCTGTTGCCAGATATCTGTGAATGCTGCCCTGTTCCCTAAGTCAGTTCGTGAAGAAGAAAGCAGCGTCTGTGGCATCCACAGCGTTGTGGATGTTGGAAGGGGCCTCTTATGGAATCATCAGCCAGCTCAAGCAGGGCAAACTGGAACAGGCTGCCAGGATCATGTTCAGTTCTGAATCTCCCTGCAGAGACCCCACGGCCTCCCAGGGCAGGCTCACTGCAGCCCTGAGGCTCTGCTTCTTCCTCGGGGTCTGAAGCTGAAACTGAACAGGGTCCTGTGGTCTCCCGATGCACAGTCACATGATTAAATCAGATTTCATACACAAATTGTTTAAAACTCTTCTGTCTCCAAATTTGCCATTAGAACCTGACAGAGTTTAATACAGCCCACAACAAAAGGATCTCCACGCTGACCATTGAGGAAGGGAACTTGGACATCCAGAGGCCAAAGAGGAAACGGAAGAACTCCAGAGTGACGTTCAGCGATGACGACGAGATCATCAATCCAGGTAAGGAGTTTGCTTTAATCTTTAGTTGATGCCCTTCAGGACCTTGTTCCAGTATTCTCACTGGGATTCCTCATGGCTGCATATGGATGAGAACAGAAATTTGGCAGTCAATATTTGAGATCTGCTATTTCAGAGAAGCTGCCACATGTCTCATTGAAATCTTTTACCTCTCTGTTTCTTCTGTTCTACCTATAAAGTAACTGTGTGGTCTGGGCAGGATGGGGATATCACAATCAGCTTTATTACTCAAGATTTTCTCAGATACTGGAAAAGTGTCACGGGTCCAAAAGGAGAGAGGTTTACATTTTTTGCCTTCTTTAGAATCTAAATGGGAACAGAACCTGTTTGGTTTTCATCTGTCCCTTAATGCTTTCCTTACATGTTGCCTCTGGGATATTTGTCTCGAGCTCAGAGGGTTTTGGTACTTGTCTGCACATCTGAACCCAGTCATCCTCAATCCTCATTCAGACTGATGTGTCTGAACATGTATCTAATTCCAGATTAGTTTGTTTTTCNNNCTGTTTGGGTTATTATTATCTAGAGTAATATAGCAAAATAAAAGCATAAAAATAACACTTAAGAATATATATAAGGAAAAGAAAGAAAGGATAAGAGCAGAAAGAGCTCACCACGTATAGATCCAGTGATGAGACTTGATTGTTGCAATTTTGATGTCTGTTGCTTGAAGTGATGGTTGTAGACTTGATCTGTCAAGGGTGGGAGAAGCCCTCGAAACACAAAGTCCAGTGGGCTAACATATGCTTAGGTTCACATGGGAATGCCCAGCTGACTCCCCGGGAGGGCAAGGGTGGGTGTTTTACACTGTTGCAACCCTGTGGATCTACTGAAACACTGTGGATCATGCACAGTCCTCTGGTGGAAGGCCCCAGAAATGAGTATGGGGGCATTTCAGGAGTCTTTGGTGGTTTATGACACCTTGCAAGACATGACAGCTGCCTCTCAGATCAGCATAGTTGAGCCAGTTATGCCCCATCAGAAGGGATTAAAACTTTCAGGCCCACATGTGAATGTCACAGTATCTCCCTTGGGGAAGGAGGGGAGTTTTCACCCCCAGGCCAGTTGTGTAAGGGAGGACATTGCCATGATAAAAAGCACTATCGCACCTCAGAGGATCTGCTTCTTACCAGCCTCTTCCCTTATCTGGCTCAAAGCCCAGCTTTCCCCTATGGTGCTGAGCATTCACCCCCTCTGCCCCTGGGCTGTTCCCTTGCACTTCATCAGCAAAGCTATTGCAAATGGCCAATTGTTTGAGCCATTGAACATTAACATTTCAGTCTCTCACACAGGCCCACCCCTAAACCATGTCCTTAAGTGCCACATGTACATGTCTTTTAAATACCTCCAGAGATGGTGACTAAACTACTTCCCTGAGTTCAGGTTCTTAATTTCTTGGCCTTGAAGATAGTCTGAGGTGTCTTCTGCTGGCAGATACACCCAAAGCATCTCATCTGCCATGTGATCATGCTGCTTCCCAGAATCAGGGACCTAATAATCTTAATATCCCAGTGGTCATCTCACCAATGCTTGCCAGGGCGAACATGCTCCAGGGCAGGGGTGGTTTCCCACATTGTACCTGTTGCCAGATATCTGTGAATGCTGCCCTGTTCCCTAAGTCAGTTCGTGAAGAAGAAAGCAGCGTCTGTGGCATCCACAGCGTTGTGGATGTTGGAAGGGGCCTCTTATGGAATCATCAGCCAGCTCAAGCAGGGCAAACTGGAACAGGCTGCCAGGATCATGTTCAGTTCTGAATCTCCCTGCAGAGACCCCACGGCCTCCCAGGGCAGGCTCACTGCAGCCCTGAGGCTCTGCTTCTTCCTCGGGGTCTGAAGCTGAAACTGAACAGGGTCCTGTGGTCTCCCGATGCACAGTCACATGATTAAATCAGATTTCATACACAAATTGTTTAAAACTCTTCTGTCTCCAAATTTGCCATTAGAACCTGACAGAGTTTAATACAGCCCACAACAAAAGGATCTCCACGCTGACCATTGAGGAAGGGAACTTGGACATCCAGAGGCCAAAGAGGAAACGGAAGAACTCCAGAGTGACGTTCAGCGATGACGACGAGATCATCAATCCAGGTAAGGAGTTTGCTTTAATCTTTAGTTGATGCCCTTCAGGACCTTGTTCCAGTATTCTCACTGGGATTCCTCATGGCTGCATATGGATGAGAACAGAAATTTGGCAGTCAATATTTGAGATCTGCTATTTCAGAGAAGCTGCCACATGTCTCATTGAAATCTTTTACCTCTCTGTTTCTTCTGTTCTACCTATAAAGTAACTGTGTGGTCTGGGCAGGATGGGGATATCACAATCAGCTTTATTACTCAAGATTTTCTCAGATACTGGAAAAGTGTCACGGGTCCAAAAGGAGAGAGGTTTACATTTTTTGCCTTCTTTAGAATCTAAATGGGAACAGAACCTGTTTGGTTTTCATCTGTCCCTTAATGCTTTCCTTACATGTTGCCTCTGGGATATTTGTCTCGAGCTCAGAGGGTTTTGGTACTTGTCTGCACATCTGAACCCAGTCATCCTCAATCCTCATTCAGACTGATGTGTCTGAACATGTATCTAATTCCAGATTAGTTTGTTTTTCCTCCTTTACCTGTTCAGTATTAGTAGCATTTGTATCAGTGATACTTTATAGTATTCCTGTTAATAAGAGTAGCTAATTAATGAGCAGGCATTTCGAAATACAGTGTGGAGGTGGTTCCATTGGCAGTGTAGAGCACACAGAGTGGCCATTTTGGTTTATAAGGTGATGCCATTCAGAGCTCAGAACATCCTAATGCAAACACCAGTCATTTGCATTGGAAAAAAAAAAAGATAGTTTTTCCAGACTTTCCAGAAGTTACACTGACAGCTTCTGACTCTTCCTTCAAGGTCCCCCGTGGCCTTTGGGGACTGGCTGCTGTGCCTTCAGCATGTGCAGTGCCTTTCAGCAGCAGCTTTCAGCCAAAACTCCAGCCTGTCTGATCCCAAACTGCCAATCCAGCTGCTCCCCTTCCCACTCTTCATTTGAGGGAAAGCTTTCCTTACCAGGATGCCTGATGAGCTACCTGAAGACAAAGCCACTGGGTGTCCCCTGAGCCCCTCTGTTTGGTCACACTTGTGCTTACTGGGAACTGCAGAAGTGCTGGCTTTGGGAGGAGAAAGTCTGTGTTCCAGTTTTCCATATAGGTTCCTTTACCCCACAGAGGCTCTGTTTTCCCTGTGTCCTCACTGAAGGCATCCCTGTTCTTGCTTTGCAGAGGACGTGGACCCATCCGTGGGGCGGTTCCGGAACATGGTACAGACAGCAGTGGTGCCTGTAAAGGTATGGAGTGACTCCCAAGTTTCTCATTAACACATTACATTCATGGACACACTTTATGAATTGCACCTTAGAAACAGAATGTTCCAAGGTAGAAAGTGCTTCATTATTAAGTCATGTCTGTGTTTCATAATGGTCTGCTTTAGCAAATTTGACCATTTCTCTTCAAACCCAGCTTTAGCTCTTCAGTAACACGTGGGATCAATGGTGATTTTTTTTCCTCACAACAAGTAAACTTTACAGAAATTCGGTGTGTTAGTTCCAGACATCAGCTAAAATTGTGGGAAGTGTGAAAATAGAAGGTGACAAATAGAGGGTATTTGTTTAAATACTGTGAGTGTTAAGGGCTTTGTAAGGTTGTGTACTAAAACAAACAGGTTTAGGCTTTGCTCCAGAATGAGTATGTTGCCAGTTTTCTATTTAATTGGAATATGTGAGGAGGAGGGAAGATCTACAGCGCTTCAGAGCAGCAAAGCCACTGTGTAACAGCAATTTCACTTGTTGCTGGTATGGACTAAATAACATCATGTGGAAAAGGATAATTTTCCATATGCCCAGACTGCAGGAGAAGATTCTAATGATCAGGAACAGAATTATCCAAGTGATCTCGAAATTGCAGTTTCTTTCTGTGGGGGAAGGAGGGTTTGTGTTATAACACTCTCAGGCACATGGTGGGATTGGGGTGTCCTGTGCAGGGCCGGGAGTTGGACTTGATGATCCTGTGGGTCCTCTCTGACCCAGGATGTGTTGTGAGTCTGCTGGCTAAGGATGTACTCGGTCTTTGTTTGGTACAAACTCAAGACTTACAGCAGTGTTCAGGAGGTGAAAAAGTGCTCAGGGTTCATCTAAGTTACACCTGAGCTTCAGCTTCTGTCACCCTTCCTGCACTGTGCACCTTTAGCAGTTTATCACTGTGGTTGTCAAGAAAACACAAAAGAAAACTTGTGGGACAAAGACTGGGACATTGTCTGTAAGCAGATTTAAGTGCCTTTCTGGGGAAAATAGCCTTGGCAACTAGTTTAAAGAGCTTGATGGTTGCACGCCTTTTCAGTAATGCCTTCAATACTCTGCCCACAGAAGAAACGCCTGGAGAACGCGGGCTCACTGCCCACGGACGACTCTGCATCCCGGCGCATGCAGAACTTCCCCTACAGCGGAGGATTGTACGGGGGGCTGCCCCCCACCCACAACGAGGCGGGGTCGCAGTCGCACGGCGTCCACGGCACCGCGCTCATCGGGGGGCTGCCCATGCCCTACCCCAACCTCGCCCCCGACGTGGACTTGACTCCAGTTGTGCCCTCCACAGTGAACATGAACCCAGCTCCAAACCCTGCTGTCTTCAACCCTGAAGCTGTGAATGAACCCAAGAAGAAGAAATATGCCAAGGAAGCCTGGCCGGGCAAGAAGCCGACCCCGTCCCTGCTGATCTGAGCTGGGTGAGGGAGGGTGGGAGTCACCAACTCCACAAACTCTTCATGTGCAGTATCGTCTTTTTAAAATTTCAGTGTCCTAACAGATGTAATACCAAGATTGGAGAAGTGAAATATCCTTTAAAGATCTGTCTCCAAACGTTTTTATATGTCTGTTTAAAAAAAAAAAAAACAAAATACAGCTCCCATCTCCTTTTAAACCAAAATCCCTGCAGCCTTTTCTTAGCCACTGCTGTCCCAGAGGTCTTTACACCAAGTTTGGATCTGCAAGACGAAGGGCAGTCACACAATTTCATTATCACTTAAGGCATGGCCCTGCAGACCCACAGATTTTGGTGCAGGGCTCGCTTTCGGTGACACTGTTCCTGCTGGATGTGCTCACAGCAAATGTTTGTGGGGCCAAGCCTTGTAGAGTCCCATTGGTCGGAGTTGTAAAACTTCCAAAATATAGGTCAACTTTTATTTTTTATACTTTTAAAACCCCACCAATGTGGGGTATTCTCTTTTTTTAATTATTATTTTTAGTTTGCCTACAGCTTGTTTAACTTCCACGTAGAACACTAGAGCATCCCATGGGTCATGAGTTGAGACAGACAAGCAATAGGTGGGTTCCTTAGCTTTGTTCCACTGCTACAGGGTCAGGGGCTTTGGGGTGGATACCCTGTGCCATGGTGCCAAGAGCCATGGTGGCTCCCCTGGGATAAGTCAGGGTGAAGTTAACACAGAGAACAGTTTCTTTTAGATTTGGTGGCCCTTGTAACTTAGTTTCATTTTTATTTGCAAATGGGACTTTTAAGCCCAGAATATATGAGACAAAATAATACACAAAGCTGAGCAGCCGTTGGCAGAGCCAGAGGACTGGCATGTTCCACACCTAAACCCCCAATCTGCAGATAGTTTGGCTGCTGGAAACAGCAGGTGAGGATCAAGTGCTACTGAGATCCCGAATATGAATTCTCAGTAGAGATAATAAAGCAGTGCATAAGCTGGTTTCATAATACCACATTTTCTGATTCCTTCATCACTTTTTTCCATTGAATAAAATGAGAAGCTTGACTTGGGTTGTTGCTCCAGCCCTTCAGATCTTTGGGTTTAGATTTGAAAATGATTCACATTTTCAGACACTGTGGCTGTACTTTACACAAGGTAAGGCCAGAGCTCTGTTATTCTTAGGGTTGCTGTGGGTTTTTGTAAACTCTAATGCAGTTCAGCTGCAAGTCACATTCCTTTGTTGTTTGGGGGATCCAGGAAATGTGCACCAAAATGAGAGCATGTAACCACCTGTTCACTGTGTGCAGGACTGTGGCTACCTGGGGATGCAGTGCTGGGGCAGGGCTGTGTGCCAGTGCAGGTGGGTGCTGGATGCACCAGACCCTTTTGGACAGATGCTACAAAATCAGTGTGAGTTCTGTTCCGTGATTGCTTCTATCATGTCCCTGGGGTAAAACTGAGCCCACAGCTGCCCTGCTCTCCAGAGCGATGGATTTAGAGACTGCTCCGTGCCCTCCCTGCACTGTCATGTCCAGCTCAGACTGTTCCATGGGTGGATTCAGCACCTGCTCCATGATCAGCTGCACCGCTCTGTGTTTAGTTGCCATTGATGATTCAGCCCTTGGGCATTTGTTCTGTTTCCCAACACTCCCACAATGACTCTCCAAATCTTTCTCCCTTTTGTCTGGCCTGTAAGATTTTTATTTCCCAGCCAGTTGCTTTCTGGAGGCAATTCTTTAGGGTAAGAATAGTCAGGGCAAACAAAAGTTGAACAGGTTTTCTTCTTTTTCTGTTTTATTGGGGGGGGGGGGGGTGTCTGTTGTGGGGGGTTGGTTTTGGTTTCTTTGCAAGTGGCTCTTTGCAGGACTTTTCTTGACAAGGGAAGCTTCACTGCTCATTGTTTTTTAAAGCTCTCCTCCCTGGCTCTGAACCAGCTCTCATTATTTCAGAGCTTAGGGGCCACGGCTGGCCAGGAGGGGACAGGAACATCAAGGGGCTTTGTACAGACGTTTGTACACTTGTGTAATATGTAATAGGCCTTTTCACACTTCTGTTGAGCTTTTTACCTGTAACCTTTACTATGTTGTAAATTAAATGCAGATTTTGCCAGTTTGGAGAGTGTAATGTGTTCGTTCCAGTCTGCACTAGTGCAGCTGAAACTGCCCCTTGTGCTATGGCTCACGGGAGGATCCTGCCATGGCAAAGTGCCTTTCTCCCTGCAGGTCCTGTCTTTGGGCTGCCTCAGGCTGAGGCTCCTAAAGCTGCTCAGGACCTGCTCTGCTGCCTCAGGCTGCGCTTTGGCACACGAGTTGTGGTTGCCTTTGTTTTCCAAGTGGACCTTTATCTGGTTCTGGCATAATCCTCTCTGTAAGCTGCACTCCAGAGCCCAGCTCTGCTTCTCCCATTGCCCAGGCTGCTGCTCCAACAGAGCATGGCCTTGTGCAGGCTGAATGACCCGTCCCCTGTCACTGGGGACACTGCAGTGAGAAACAGCAAACTGGGGCCTGGTTACAGAGCTGTGGGGCTGCAGTGTAGGTTGAGAGGGACTCCCCAGCTTTGCTGAAATCAGTAATACTTCTGCTATACATAATTTTTTTCTCAATGCAGCAGCTGGGGCAGGTACACTTGCACTGTGGTGTCAACAGAAGGCTCACAGTTCATGCTGCAAGCTGCTCACCTGCCAAAGCTGGTGCAGGTGAAGGGTTTTCCTTTGACACTGCCAGTGGGGGTGTGGTGAGCCATTCATCTCCTGTATTAAATGAAGGATTAAAAGGCAGGCAACTTGCACAATGATCTGAAGCCTTCTGCGGTGTGACTGCAGAGATGGGAACAAAGTGGAGACTAGTTTGCAGCTGAATCAGCAATGACTGAGCTAAAAAAGATGGTAGTGAACATCTGTTCTTGCAGCATTCCCTAGATTGTCACTGTAACCCCTCCTTAGTCTTCTGGTTTGGAAATACAAGGGTGTAGCACCCAGCAGGCAGCCCAAGAGCTCGAGGTGAGCTGACAGGTGGTGTGTTCCAGGGCAGTGCAGTGAAGTACCAATGGGTCAGACCCTGCACTAACATGCCTGAAAGCAGGACTTGTTGGAGAGGAGCTGGGATCTCCCTGGGGCCCTTCAGGAGAGCAATAGCTCCCAGTGCAGAACTGGTGAAGTGTGCACTTGTGCAGTTACACCAAGGACTTTGAAGCCTCAGTGGCATGGGGAGAGACCACGGGAGAGTGCTGCACTGCAAGCCAAGGACCTGGGGCTATGCAAGGGCTGTTGCTGGGCTCAGGTCAAGTGCTGTTTGAGATGGGTTTTTTTCAAAAGCAGTCAGGTCAGCTGTAGGTTCTTTGATCTCAAAACTCTCCATCTAGCAGTAGTAGGTAGAAGGGGGAAAATGTTTGGTTTCACTTCTCAACCAGATACAGCTTCTCATTCATAGGAGCTGTGGGGTGTCACTGGGCCTTACCTGCTGGGTGTGGGACAGGGAATGCTGGAGAAAGTGTGTGAAGACTGGAGCCAGTTCAGGATCAGCAACTGTGGGGTTTGGGTCATAATTGTTAAGTGACCCCTCTGTGGAGGTCTCATAACCAACAAAGCAGCAAGAGGTACCTGACATTCCAGCATCACATGAGCGCCTGAGACTACCCATCCTGCCCCCCTCAGACGGGAGCAGCAGCCTTCCAGCAGCCCTGGTGGTGGATTTGGTTATTGTACTTCGCTTTGTACGGATTTTCCAGAACTGACATCCTCCTCAGAGAAGCTTTGAGAGAAGCAGCTAGAGTCCAAATCTCTGCTCCCCACTCTCCTGTACATCACTTGTACATCCTGTCTCTCTTGTCATAGAACCTGGCAAACATCCGGGAAAGGTTTCAAGCACAGTTCCCGAATGGCTGAGGAGAAAGCCTTAAATACTAAAGCTTAAATACTGCCGGGGCGCAGTGTGGCTGTGGGCAGGCTCGCCCCCCGCCCCCGCATTCCCGCCGGGATAACCCCCCGCACCCCGCGGGCAGCCCCTCGGGCCGGGGCAGAGCCGCCCCCGCCCCGAGCCCCGGAGCCGCTGTCCCCCCTCGGGGGCGCTTCAGCTAACCAGGGGATCAGCGGGACGCAAAGCAGGCCAGCTGGGACCTGCCAGCTCCGCCATCCCGCTGCACACAGGAGGATTTCAGGACAGGCAACACCAGCAACTACACCTGTGTCCCACCGTGCCCTTTCAGACCTGCGCTGGCTCCGGGGCGCTCTGGTGGAGCGGAGCTGGAGGGGACAGGGGCGGGGGCTGCCAGCCCTGCCGCCCCGGAGCGCAGGGCCGTGTTCACAGCGGGTCCCGGCCCTTACTGCGCTGCCCCCGCGCCGGCGGGGAGTGCCCGGGCACCCGCAGCATCCCTCCGCACACACTCTGAGGTGGTTCCGGAGGCAAACACCACCCACGGCGGCGAAGCCATGGCCATTCCGGGCCTGCTGGGGGTGCACTGTGTTGGGCACGACCCCACTGTCTCGAGAGCTCCGGGTTAGACTCCCCCGAGAGCCCAGAGCTGCCTTCACAGACAGTGCACATACTCCTGCACCTCGTCTGCCCGTACCCACAGTCCGACACCAGCACTGGTTCCCTCAAGGGCCTCAGAGCAGCTAACAAAGCCCAAAGCTGTAAATCACCACCTTGATGGCAAAGCAGCCCAGGCCAGCTACCTTGCCTGAGGGAGGGAACTCGGTGGATGCCAGTGAAGAGAGCACAGAAGAGAACAGAGCTGTTTATGCTCAGAAATTGGGGGTGGGAAAATAATCAGCAGTGGCACTGAGACACCAAAATCTGCTGAAGTCCAGCCCACCTGGCTTTGCTCATAAGTCAGAGGCTGCTGTGGTAGAAGGCCACCACAGCAAGACCCTCTGGGTCACCAGCTACATGGTCTTTCCAGAAGGGAAGTGTGTGCCAACTTGAGTACTGCTGGCAGCAGCCTCCAAGAATATGTGGTTCTCACCCCTGGGCAGTTCACGTCCCCAGGGATGCCTGGTCTTCATCTGATTTGTGGGGCTACCCCAGCAGTCCCAGTGGAGGGGAGACAGACTCCTCAATGCAAGCAGTCAGGCACAAAAAGATTCTCATGGTTATTGCCCTCACACACACATCAAGCTTGTCTAGAAAATTGCACATCAGTATCACAGAGCTTTTAGTAAACACTGATGGTTTTGTCATGGTTTCCAAGTAGGTTCTCAATGCCAAAATCACTGATTTACAAGCAGTGTGATCTCTTGCTCTCAGCCATCACAGGACTCGCTGGGGACTGAGAAGCCCTAAGAACACGCAGAAAAACAAAAGCCAAACACTGCTGGTGGCAGAGGCAGAGCTGCTGGTTTTCAGACACTCCTCATACTTTGTAAAATCGACTTCCCTGATGGCACACAGATGATCCACACGGCACTCCTGCTCGCACGGTGCCAGGTCGTACTTGACAGAGTTGAACTCGTAGTAGCTCTGCAGGTAATGGGGGTCCCCCGAGATCCTCTCCAGCACCGCCTGCATGGAGCGCGCGGAGCCGTCGGGGACCTGGAAGGCTTCTGTCAGCCTGTACTCCTCCTCCCACTCGGGGAACTCTTCCGCCCATGGCGAGGCCATCATGTTGGCACGAGTGAGGTTCAAATAGTAAGTCACCATATCCTGAGGGAGAGAAAAACAGAGCTGGGGACACATCAGGACAAGACTGGCCCTGGAGTGAGATGCTGGAATGGGCTTGGCTCAGCCCCTGCTCCCAGCTGCTGCTGCAGCACCCACCACAGGCAGCACACCCCCTGCCCCAAGGGCCCAGCTGTCCCCAGTAGGGGCTGCCTACCAATATGAGCACCTGGGGACACACCTCAGGTGAGAGCCTCCAGAACCCACCCCAAATGCAGACTGTTTCCTAAAGGGTGAAGGGGTGGCTTTGCTTTGCTTGACTTTTGCCTCCAAACATCAGAAACTTTGAGGTTGGCCTGCTTCAAATACCAGTTAGTTACCACCAACACTGTCCACTAGCAGAAGCTGGAGGAGTGTTACTTCCCGAGTAAAGTTATTTTTTCAACTGTGAACAAACTGAAGAATCAAGTGTTTTACAACTTCTGTTCTCAGTCTCTTGCTCTCTGCTTCACTGGCTCCCCAGCTTTGCACAGTGTATTTTAGCATTCACTTCTCATGCTATAAACAGCAACTACAGAGAGCTTCATCCCCTGCCATGGAAGGCATAAGCACCCATCCTCTACCTCTTGGCAAACAAGCAATGGGAAATGGCAGCTGCCCCTACAATTCACCTCATTTCAGATCCACTACAAATACTTCACTTTAGCAAATAGAGGGACACAAACAATTTTCCAGATGGTTTACAGTTTTTGGAGGAGCACTGCCAAGTCTGTTAGTCTTCAAAGAAGAGTGCTGTGATCCACATTTTCTGGGGAGCAAAGCAAGTGTCAAAGGAAACTCTCTAAGGACATGAAGAGCATGGCAAAACCTGTCTGACCCTGCCCTGAGGAACTCATCAGGATGCCCTGGCTATGAGGGCCGTGCCTCAACTCACTGACACTCCAACTAAATCTTTGTGCCAGACACAAGGCTGGAACACCCCAGGTCATGATCCTCCCACACACAGCCACTTGGCTCCTGTGGTCCTTCCAATCACAGCGAGGAATTAAAGTTCTCTCCCAGAGCTGCAGCACAAGGGGATCCCCTACCAACACCTGAAGGGTGTCCGGATCATAGTCGACCACTCGAATGCCAGGGTTGTTGGCTCCATTGTTCACTCCAGGTAATGTTGTTTCCCAGGGAGTCACTCCAGGGGCCAGGAACATGACATTGATTGGAGAACCTTCACAGAAAGGCAAAGCAACCTGTGACTGGAAACTCTGGCTTGCCCCACACCCTGTCCCCATCGCAATGAGCACCCAGAGCTGATGGCACTGCCCAAGAGCATCTTTGTCACCAGCCCCGGGTACCACCATGCACACAAAGATCAGCATATGGAGCAGCATCGGGCACTGAACACAGGGCTGCTGCAGCCAGAAACTGGCTTTGCACTGTGGTAAGGGTTCCTGCAGTGAGGGTGGCCAGGGAACCTGTGCCCAGAGCACCCCACACCACCCCACACAGAGATTTGGCACTGCACCCTCACACCTCAGCAATGCCCAAACCCCTCAACAGGGAACAGGCAAGAAGCTGCCAGGCATTGAGGGGAAACAATAACATTTGAGGGTGAACAGGAGGGAGATCAGGAGCTACTGGTTGGGAGTGGAGATGAGAACCACTGTTGACCCTTGTTGCCCAGGGCATTTCACAAGCCTTTGCTGGCTTCTCATCTGCCTTCAGCCATGGAGCTGGCAGCACTGTCACACAAGTGCTTGGGTGAGCAGAACCGGTACCTGTGTCACTGTAAAACATGCGGAAGCTGTCAGTGTGATGGTGCCCAAAGAACTGGGCAGCAATGACCCTGTGGTGCCTCTGCACAATCCCCAGGTACCGCTCGTTAAAGCCCCTCCGGAACCAGGCCTTTCCCCGTTTCTTCTCAAAGAAGCCAGGAGGGACGTGCCCCACAATGTAGACCTGCAGAGGGAAGGGCTCTGCTGAGCTGCCCAGGGAGCCTGGGCTGGCAGTGACCGCACCGGGGGCACAGCGGGAGGACACTCCAGGCTGGGAGCAGCTCCCTACAATGGCTGTGTATTCATTCCTTTACTGATACCATTTCATCTGCTCTAGAGGCATTGGTCAGTGTTTCTTCCAGCCACTGGAACTGCCCCCCAGGATCCTCCTCACCAGCCGTCTCATCATTCTGGTCATAGTACAGGTTGGTATTGAGGACAACCATCCGCCCCCTTGACCCTGGGCCAGGCAGCTTCTCACTGTAGAAAGCTCCTGAAAAACACAATCCACAGGGAAAGAGCTAGAGGTCTGGTCGTGCTGGTGGCTGTGATCCCACATCCCTTTGTTTCCATCTCTCTCTGCTCTCCTTAGCAATAGGCACAGCAGGGTCACTGCCTGGACCAGGCACCAGTACTGCTCTAACCACTCCAGGATGGGTATTTGGAGTGACTCTTCCCTTTGAGCCTCTTGTCATGCTTGTCCCTGTCCCAGTGAAGGAAGACCTGCATGGGGACAGCAGGCAGCACCAGGAGCTGGGCAGATCTGAAGAGCCACAGGACTACCTGCACTAGCTGCTACCTGTAAAGAACTTTTTCCTTCCTCTGCAGCTCATCCCTCTGCATTCTTTCTAGTAACTTGACAATCGCAGGAGAGACTAAACTATAAAAAATTTCTCTTCTCTCAAGCAGGAAAACTCCATGCCAGGGATCAGTTGTTAAACTGGACCCTTCCTCTTCAACTCCTCTATGAATACTGATGCTCTGAGCACTGAGGCAAGGAAAATTGGTCATGGTATTCTCCTACCCTTCCCCATCTCCCCAGAGGGCTGCAAACATGAGCCAGTGTTGCCAGACCTGCTCTGAAGAGAGGAAGGGAGGCATCATTCAGCCAGGGTTTCCACAGTTCTGCTGCTTGGTTGTAGATCCTGTGCTCCTTCCCGGGAAACTGATTCTTGGGGTGGAAGTCATGATTGCCCATTGCTGCATAGACTTTAGTTCCTGGAGACAAAGCAAAGGAGGTCAGTGCTCCGCAGAGCTCCCCAGGGCACTCATAGCCTTGGGAAGAGCAGCATGGCCGGGGGCTTTGCCAAGGCCAGTCACCCCCCCTTGCCCTGGGGCCACACTGACCAGGGACACTGCTCTGAGCCCCCAGCCAAATCCCTGAGCTCTCACAGCAGTAACACTCCTTCACTCCCGCTGACAGGGGTTATGTCTGAGGGAATCTTGCAGTTTTTTCTGTCTTAATAACAGAAACCTTTATTTTCCTCTCTCCTGAGCGAGCTACCTGCAACATGAGTGTGCATCAATGCATGAGGCACATCAGAAATGAGGCCACTAAGAAGAGGACAAACAAGTTCCAGTGACCACAGCCCTTCTGTGCCTTTCCCTGTCCCAATTCTGTCATTTCTCCACCCTGGTAAGCCCATCCCATGAGTCTCTGTGCCCCTCTCCCCTTCTCATCCCCTCAAATTCTACCTGGAAATGTCTCTTTTATCAGAGAAGTCAGATTTGCTATTATATGCAGAACCTTTTCCTCTCCAAGCTGCTCGTTGGGGACGTGGGGAGTGTCATCTCTGAAAAAAGAGAAGCAGCACAGTCGCTGTCTGGGACTAACAGGGCCTGTGCTTACAGTGATGAGCAAGGCAGAGAAACTTGCTGACTTCTTTCTGTGCCTCCTAGAAGAGAAAGTTGAAGCTTTTGGAGGCAGAAGTCAGTGCCATGTTGACTGGTCAAGGTACTGAGGAAGTTTCAAGGAATTGCTCAGAGGGAAAACAAGCTCCGCTCCAAACCTGCCAGGGCTCAGGGAGCCTTTGGGCACTACTCTCAGGCACGTGGTGGGATTACCGGAGTGCCCTGTGCAAGGCAGGACTTTGATGATACTTCTGGGTCCCCTCCAGCTCAGCATATTCTGTGATTCACTTTACCTTAAAACCCCTAAACACAGGGGTGTAAAGGGGAGGCTCCCTCTATCTCAGGGCATATCCCAGGCACTAAAGCCACGTGGAAGTATTGCCAGGATCAGCACTTTGCAATCTGAGAGCACTATCTGATCAGCGATAGTGAAGCAGAGCCCTTTGCACAGCTATCATCAGGAGAAAACATGGGAATATTCCAGTAAGGCAGCAATCCAGGGCTGCTCCAAGGTGCCCCTGACACGTCTGTGTTTGCACTAAAACATTTATGGCATTTGTAGATGATGCTGGGCTGTCCACAAGCCCACTGAAGAGGGAGATCAACACTCAAAATCATGTGAGAGAACTGGAAGAAATTGCTTGAGGGAAAAAGAATACTCAACATAAGGTCACAAGGAGCAATAACTACATATAAGCAAGAACAAGCATCTGTAAGGACAGAAAATGGAAACGTGGGGTTAGGCAACAGTTCTGCAAACTGAAGGTTACAGCAGGTTGCAGGTTGAGTTTACACTGTCAGAAGGGTCATACACACAATCATCACACATAATAAAGCTTTTGCTGTCTGTAAGTGCTATTGAGGCAGTAAGTAAGTGCACTTGAGGGACAGGGGTTCCACTTCTGGACACCGTACCAGCAGAAAACTCCTAAATCAGAACAGCCCCTTTGAGACCGGTCTCCCCGGTGCCTCATCGCTGCCAGCCTGGTGTGCGACGCTCCCCTTGGGCTGCCGGGACCGGCAGGGCCCGGGGCACCGACGGGCGGCCCGGAGCCCCCGCCGCGGGCACTGGGGGGGCAGGAGGGGCTGGGCAGGGCGGACAGGCCGGGGATGGGCGGTGGGCTGGATCTTCCCATCGCCCCGCTGCCCCCCCGGGCCCTCCCGGAGCCCCCC
>VXBX01000763.1:122635-184697 GCA_013400415.1 Scytalopus superciliaris | reverse complement strand
CCCCCAGTCCCCCCCAGTTCGGGCCGCAGTGGGACGGGGCTCCCGGCGCTGCGCCGTGCCCGGGGCGGGGTGAGCGGTGCCCCCGGGGCTGGAGGCGGTGGCTCGGGCGGAGCCGCCTGTGTCCCTCCGGCTGAAGTTTCCCCCCTGCCCTGCCTGCCCTGCCCTGCCCTGCCCTGCCTGCCCTGCCCTGCCCTGCCCGGCTCGGCGCTCCCGGGGCAAGGCAACAATCCGGGCAGGTCAGCTGAGGGCAGTGCTCGGTTTGACACTTGCACTTCACCCATGGCTGGGCATCGTGTGGCTACTCTGGTGCGTGGCTTGGGCAGGGAGAAGGAGTGGTTCGGGCAGGAAGTGAGGCTGTTGTCCTTCTGGGCCGTCATGAGGACCAAGGGGCTTGTTTCGCCCCACACCACTGACTGTGTCCCCACACAGGTGCCTCCATGCTCTGAAGGTGGGCTGGAAGGTGTGTTGGACGAAAGCAGAGGATGAGGAGGAGCAGAGACACATGGCCTTCCTCTCCCACGACATCAGCATGCTGCGCCTCTTTGAGACCTTCCTGGAGAACACCCCCCAGCTCACCCTGCTCCTCTACATTATCCTGCGGACAAACAAGGCCGAGCTCTCCCAGGGTGAGGGCTCTGGGGCCAGGGGGAAGGGACTGCGGGGGTGCAGGCTTGGGGTCAGGGCTTGGATGGGACAGATCAGGTGGGCTGTCTGGGGGCTGCAGGACCCAGCAGGACACTTGCTTGCAGGGTCTGCTCCCATGTCACTCCTTCCCTTGATGTGTCACATGGGAGTGTGGACCCCTGTCCTGCCCTCAGGTGCTGCAATGGACCATGCTGGGCTTGGGGTGAGAGGGTTGGAGCTGCAGGACTGCTGTGGTCATTCCCTTACATGCCCCAGGAGAGGCTGAGGGTCAGACTAGAAATCAGGAGGCTGGTGGGGAGCAGGGACATGTGAATGTGGGATGTGGGTGGAACACAGGCCACCGAGGAGGTGCTGTGGTGCCCCTCCCGGGGTGGGGGGCAAGTGTCACTGCAGGGAAATGGGGAGCCCAGTGACATGGGTTGGGTGAAGCCAGCACTCACCTGCCTGCGTGGGCTCTGCAGAGCTGCTCAGTCCTGGTGCTTCTTCACCACCTTCTGGGCAGGGCCAGCACCAGCCTCCTCCTTGGGCGGACAGAAGGCTGAGGGAGAGACAGGGGTGCTGAGGCTCTGACCCTGGCAGTAACAGCTTAGTTAGTGAGCAGTGGAGGGGCAGGTTTGAACCAGGCTGGGTTCTGCCTTGGTCCCCCCTCAGCACCTCTGTGTTTGCAGGCCTGGGGATCGGCACTGCATTCCTGTGTGTGTCCTGGTCTCTGCTGGACTACCACCAGTCCCTGCGCTCCTTCCTGCAGCACAAATACGAGCTGAGCCTCGGCTCCTCCATCATCTACTTCCTCTGGAACCTCTTCCTCATCTGCCCCCGCATCCTGGCTGTCGCCCTCTTCGCCCTGCTCTGGCCCTATGGTGTGGCTGTCCACTTCCCGCTCGTGTGGCTGGCCATGTTCCTCTGGGTCTGCCTGCAGGGCACGGACTTCATGGAGTCACCTGGTCCTGAGCAGCTTTACCGGGCCATGGTGGCCATGATCCTTTATTTCAGCTGGTTCAATGTGGCACCGGGGAGGACGCTGCACCGCAGCATCATCTACCATAGCTTCATCCTGGTGGACAGCACACTGCTGGCCTTCTCCTGGCTCTGGGGCCGGGCCCCCTCTGATGAGCACTCCTACCTTGTGCCTGTGGTCTCTGCTGCCCTGCCCTGCTACTTGCTGGGGCTGGGGCTGAGGGTCACCTACTACAAGTGGCTACACCCCAACGTGCGGGTGCAGCAGGAAGGTGGCTACGACGAGGTGGATGCCAATGGAGGGAGTGATGGGTTGGAGTTTTGCTCGTTCTCTGAGCCAGACCTTGTGAACAGGCGTATGCAGTGGCTGGCCCAGACCCAGTTCCCTGCCTCCCAGCCAGCACAGCAGCACTTCCTCAATGGGGCTGCTGCCCTCGAGCCTGCTGTCTGAGGGCAGCTCTTCCAGAGGGACATGGGGGGGAGTAGACCTATTGGTTGTGCTCCCGATTCTGCTGCCCCAGGCTGTTGTTTTGGGCAGCTGGAGGGGCCTGGCAGGAACCAGGGATGACAAGGAAATGCCTGAGGAGTCCCATGGAACATCGTAGCATGGGTCCTGCGGCTGCACCCACGGTGTTTGTGGCAGGTCCATTACATTGTGGCATTGGCTGCACTGCTGTGTCAGCTTCTCTTGCTAATTATTATCAGCTTTTTCAAAAAAAAAAAAACCAAGAACACTGGTTAATTCTGTCTGTCCTCTCCTGTGCCTGCTGCTGCCAGTGCTGTGCAGGGGTGTGGAGCTTGTTTCCTCCATGATTGTGGCTATTTGACCTTTACTTCCAGGCAGGATTTTCCTCCTTCATATGCTAGTTTTGGTTTTGAGTTCAAAACTCTCCTCTTATTTCTGTGTTCAGGGAGGGCTGGGGAAGGAGGCCTGTGCTGAGAGTGGCTGCAGGATGGCTCATGCTTCTGGCTTATTATGGACACCTTGTGCTCCCTTGTCTGCCACACCCTGGGCAGTGCTCCCAATGCCGTGACCAGGCCAGAGTTTGCCACATTCAATGGCTATGGATGTAGTCAGTGTGAGGCTGTCCCAGCTCCTGGACATGGACACCCACCCAGCTCCCAGGCAGGGTTTCCCCCACATCAGTGCCAAAACCCAAGCAGGTCACAGAGGAGCCCCTGCCTCTTTTGCTCTTGCCCAGCTGGCAGGTGTGGCACTTCCTGGCTGCCCAAAGCATCGAGTCTTGGCCCATTCCCTTGACTCCATCACTCCCCTCCCAGCAGGACCCCACCTCAGGAGGGGAACCCCATACCATGGAGGGCAGCAGGATAGAGCTGGAGGAGCAGCTGAAATCTGTTTCACAGCTGCTCCTACAAAAGATCAGCCCCTGGCCAAGCACAGCAGCACCAGGGTGGGAGGAGGGGTGTTTGTTGCCCTTGTGCAGAAGAAGACAGGCGGGGAAGGTTTGTTCAGGGAGCACGATGTGCCTGCCCTGGGCACATGAGCAGAGCCCAGGAGCCACTCTCTGCTCCAGTGGCTCCCCAGGGGCTCCAGCAGCTGCACTGGGACCTGCAGCACTGTGAACGCTGCCGTGCCCAGCCCAGGCTGTCAGAGGGGCAGGGACTGACACGGGGGCAGAGAACAGGCTGAAGCACTCACTGTAGAAAATAAAGACTTTATTTTTAATTCCAGTTCATAGGACAGTTCCCATTACAGACCATGAGGGGGCAGAGACCCCAGAGCCAGCAGTGCCCGGGGCCTCACCCCTTGTAGCACAGCAGGGCTGCTGTGGGCTCTGGGGTCCCTGCTGCTTCCCACCAGTGCCAGCACAGACACCTCCCCCAGGGCTCTGAGAGGCAGCAAATATTAATAGATCAGGTGTCTTTTAAAGCCTCCGTGGCTGTGGTAAAGCTGCAGGGGAGGCTGGCAGCACCCGTGTGAGCTCAGGTGGCCTGGGCCCACAGGCTGACTGTCCTTCAGGTGTTTGGGTTTGCCTGCCCATTTCCCCTGACCTGGCTGTAGCTGAACTGGTGACAGACAGGAGAAAAATCAGTACTTGGACAGAGATGCTGTTCCTGTCATGAGAGACAAGGAAAAGCTTAAATTCAGCCAGTAGAGGAAAAATAAAACAGCCAGGTCACCCTTTATTAACAAACGCAGAAATGTACCATCAACCTCCTGTTATAAAAGTACTTTACATACATTCAAGGAAACGTATAAATATCAGTATGAAATGTCAGTGGCTGCAAGTTCCATGCTCAGCTAAAATTTTACTGACATCTTAAAATTTCCTTAAAACATTTGGAAGTAAACAAACACAAAGCACAGCCAGCTGCCAGGTGGCTCAGGCCCACAGGCCCAGCACCTGCTGTGAGTGCCTGGGCAAACCCAGCCTCTCCCTGGCACAGCCCTTGCCAGCTGCTTCCCACGGGAGCAAAGCAAAGGGGCCGCTCGGCCATGCCAGTGGTGGGAGGTTAAGGCACAGGTTTTAATCCCAAAGTTCAGCCAGCTAGAGTACAAGACATGTTCCCAACAGGCTGCTGCATGGGTTGGGACAGCTCCCAAGCCTGCTTACAGACCTTTGGATGGTCTGGGACTCACTGAGGGATGTTCAGGATCCAGCACAGACTCTTCTCTGACTACGTAACTCCTAATCCTCTGATGACATTTCCAGCCCTGGGAGCAACAGGCCTGCTCCTCAGCACAGCTCTGGCTGATGCAGTAACACACTTCACAGGGAGCCCAGAGGAACTGGATCTGTGGACCCAGCAGTAAGGGAGCTGAAGCTGCCCCAGCTGCCTGGAACAGGTGGTAGCACACCTGAGCTCTCTATCTGGTACAGCCAGAGAACATCCCTGGAGACTCTTGCTCCCCTCTCCAAATCTGCTGCTGAGCAGCCCCAGCACGGGCCCTTTGCTGGGCCAGCAGTCCCCAGGGCAGCCCAGTGCCATTCCCTCTGCTGAGCTGACCAGTGACACCCACAGCAGGCCGGTACTGGCTCCTCAGATCTTCCTCATGGCATGAGTGGCCCTGCTGCTCACGGGCAGCAGCTCCCACACACAACAGCACGTTCCTGCTGCAGAGCTCCTGGGGAAATACACAGACCCAGTATCCACCTGGAATCAGAGCAAAAGGCCAACACCTGGCAAGGAGCTGGATAGCAGATCACTCCCAACTCCTGTAACTGCCTTGGAGAATCTCCTTTGATTCTAATTTAATAACAAACCTCAAAGGAAACTGGACCAAACACACCTCCTGGGGTCAGTCCCTGAGTGCTGGGATCCAAACCCCTGGCTCTAGGCACCTTCTCTCCAATGGTCACTGGAGCTGGCCCAGGAACAGACATTCCCACGGCAGAGCAGAGCCTGTGCTGAGCTGGCCCAGCAGCTCCCCCTGCACTGATGGAAATACCACTCTAATTAATGCCATGAAAAGAATGCAGCAAACACATCTCTGCTTGTGTGGGACAGCAAGTGGGTCAGTGTGCCCCCTGCAGTGACAGACTTTCAGCCCAGTCCCCTGTGGGTCCCAGACAGGTGATGTGGGGCTGGGGACCATCAATCTGGGGGGGCCTGGGTGCAGCCACAGGCTCTGCAGGAGCTGTGCTGGGTGCAGCACACACCTGTCATCAGGGCAGCAATCCCAGGCACCTGCTGATCTGGTGCCATCAGGGTGCAGGGGGGAGGCAGATGCCACCAAACCTGACCTGACACAAAATCAGCCCCTGTGCCAGCCCCAGTACCCAGCTGACTTTTCCTTGCCACGGGAGCTGCAGGTCACTGACTCCAGCTTCTTTTCTGAGACAGTGACAGAAAAATCAGTGTCGCCATCCCTCCCAAGGCCAGTGTGCTTCAGGCTGCCAAGTCACAGTGTCTTAGAAAATTAAGTCCCTCTTAACAAGGCATTTGTTTCTCACTATGTAGTTAGACTAATGCTAAGAAGAATATAAGAAAACAATCTGATTCTACTAAAAGAAACTTAGTCTCACAAATGGAGTCAGGAACACAGAGGTTAACAACCATAGCCAGAGCCTTCTCTGTAACATGCATGAATTTAGAAATCAGATTATTCCTAGTCCAGGTGAGGGCTCTGTTCACATCTGAGCAGTCTGCACCAGTCTGCCATAACTGATGTTCACAGGCCGTTTCGTTTTCCTTTACAGGGAAAATCTGTGGGATCTACAGTCCATGCCAAGGCTGGAATCCAATGGCCTCCCGCTGACTAACAGGAGTTGTGCACACATTGACTAGAAGACACCAGGATCAACTCAGAACACCAACACTTGCCTCTACAAGGAACCATATATCCCAGAAGCATTCCCTTATCTTTCTATTTTCCAGTAATCCCATGCTGAGGAAATAACATAAGGACATTGTAATAAATTAGCTGCTTTGAACATCCAGGAAAGGAGAGGACACATTTTACAGCAATAGAGGTATTTTTGACATTTTCATTAATATTTCCTATGAAAAAAAACATAGCTCTTCAGCTTTGCAAAACAAGGAAGGTTCAGCTCTGCCATCAGTTTTCCTATAAAAATAAGGTTTTGTGTTTCCTTGGGTTCTACAACTAACTGAATAGAAAGGAGAAGGCTCTTACAAATACTTCTGCTATTGTATGGCCCCTCCCTCTGGATACACCTGCCAGAGGCATTCAGCTGGCTCTCTAAGTCCCTTCTGGCAGAAAAACTCTAGTTCTGCAGAGTCTAGAGCTCCTTTACAGGACACCTCTGGACTTGGCAGAGTCTGTGCTCCTGAGGAATGACCTGCTGTCATGTTCCACTGTAGCGTTTGCATCAGGTATGTTTACTTCATCAAGCTGAAAAGTGAGTCCCCAAATGTGTGAGATTTCTGCCTCCCCAGGGATGGAGAGGGCTCACAGGAGCTGCAGTCTCGCCTCTGTTCCAACTTCTTACAGGAAGTCTAACTCGAGGGCTTGGTGAAGGGACACGAGGTCAGCGTGATTTGTGATCCTCCAGAATGGCATGTTGTGCTGTAACAAAGAGAGGACAGTCAGGTTTAGCACAGGGATTTCCAGCTGAGGTGGAGGCAGCCAAGGTACAGCTGCAGGGCTGTGATGGACGGACATCAGCCACCTGCACATCTGCATCTGGAGCCCATCTTATCTGCACGTGTGTGTGTACGACACACCAGCACTGCCCATCAGCTACTCATGATGGAAACCTTGGCTGTGAGCTGCTACTGCACCCAGGAATGCCTGTCCCGGGCTCCCAGGGAACCTGTGCAGGTGGCAGCTCTGGCACGTGGCAGAACGTGTGAAGCCCACAGAGACAAGGTCCTGACAGTCATCGGTGCACTTCACTGCTGTTAATTAGCACAACTGAACAACCCATCCAGGCCTGTCCAAATCAATCAAATTCTGCTCCTCATTTGTAATCCAGACTAATGGCAGGTGCTGTAGTGATCTGCTACTGCCACTGGACCATGACGCCTTCATGATCCTGAGAAACTGCACAATCCTAATAACCACAGGCTACGATCAGGACACAGAATTATAGAATCATCAAGGGTGGAAGAGACATCCAAGATTACTGAGTCCAACCTTTGAACATGCTACAGCACAACGCTGCTTACAGGGACAGTGTTATATACAATCCTAAACAACAGCAAAACAGAAACTTTAAGTCCCCAAGAGCCAGAAAACCGCCCATCTTAACACAGTGCATCAAAGGCAGACTTTGCCCCTGGCTGCCCCAGCCTGAATTGTTCAGCCTTGTAACAAGAGTCCCTGTAAGCAAAGCCTTTGTATTGCCCCACAGCCCACATCTGCAGTCAGACCCACCTGCTTGGCTGCCACCTCCTCATCACGCCCATCTCCAATCACCACATAGGTGACCTTCTTTCCAAACCGTGACACGATCCTCTCGAAGCAGCTCTCTTTACCTGCCAACACAACCCACTGTGAGGAGCCTTAGGCAGAGAGAAATGAGAGTCTGAACAGGTCCCTTCCTTCCAGTACAGAAACACATTCTTGTCTTACTGTGAGGGGATAACACCCAGTTTAGCTCCTGAGGCCAGAAGCCATGACCAGCTGGACCACAGCAGGGGCTACTCAACTGCAGAAATGGCATTTCCCATGTGAAACTCCCAGCTAGTCCCCAGCAGACATTGCAGTGCCAGAGACTTGGTACAACCCCTTACCTATTTTTGTAGCACTATAAATATTTTCGATGGGAAACACTTCACCCAATCCATACAGGAGAACTTTGGCAAGAGCTGGCATCAGTTGGGTGGTTGTGATCAGGATGTTCTCACAGTTTTTTCTAAAAGAAGAAAAACATTTGTAACAGTACATATACAGCCAGAGGTGCCAGGGTTGATCTGGGCAGCCTGCTTGGCTTTCCCAAGTGCCACGTGCTTCACTGTCCTGCTTTCAGGAGGCTTTTTAAGCCCAAGATTTTGTGATTTTTGCTTGTTTGCTTCTGGAAGAATTCTCTGGCAGAGAAGTGGTTTGGTGAGCATGGGCTGTTGCAGCAGAAAAATCCTAAAGGGTGCTCAAGGATGGAGTTCTTGCACTCAGAGACTTTGCCTCTTGCACCAAAGAGCAGCAGTGTGGCAGGTGGGCACTGCCACAGCACAGCACTGCACGTGAACCCAAGGGCAGGAAAGGGCTGGGAAAGCCACACTCACACTTCCATGTTCCATACCTGGACTGGATGAGCAGCAGGGACTTTAATGCAGTTTCCAGCCAGGAATCTGTTAGCACTTCTATGTCGGTCCTCAGTCGCTGCAGAGCTTCCCTCTTCTGCGGGCTAAGCAGGCCTGGAAGGTAAGGAACATCTGTTTGCCCAGCTGGGCTGCCCAGCTCTCTTAAACACAAGAAGAAAGGAGCACTTGGAGCCTGCACCTCTCTTTGCCCTGCAGTGCACCAGTCCTCTGCAGTGAGGCCATAGAGGGGCCCATAGCAGACTGCACTGACAGCTGCTCTACCATGTGGCTTTACACAGGTCCTGAAAAACTGCATCCAGGCTTCCCACATGCAAAATACAGAATCATGGCCTGATGCCTACCAGAAATCAGGTAACTGGAGTCTTACAGTGACAGGCCAGAAGTTGTAGTTTTGAACACCTGATATTCAGAAAATTTGTCCAAGAAAATGATCTAGGGCTTTTTTTGTGTAGGCAAAGAGTACACCCACAACCCACCAGGCCAAGTTACCCTGCCAGGTGGGCTGCTTCAGCATCACTTTCCCAACTGCAATCCTTTTCCAGAGACAGCAATGCCAAGATTCAGACTAAACAGAAAACTCATCTCTCTTTGCTCACTATAGTTTGCACCATTATGACTGCTTTGGAGTTGGAAGGGAAGCAAAACTAGGTTTTAAGTGATTTTGTGAAGAGATAGCAGAGATGTCATGTCAGCCTGTGGGCCTGACAGCCCAGGGGTGACCACTGTATTTCCTAACAATGGCACAACAAAAGGCAGACTTTGTGAAGACATGAATGAGACCTCCTGAGCAGCAGGGCAAGTGAGTCATTCAGGCCCATCCTGAGCAGAATGCCAGGCAGCCTTTCAATAAATTAGCAAAGGGACACTATATGCACCAAAATACTCTCTTAGCTCCAGGACTGACTGACCATCCCTATCTCCATGATAACTCACAGCCTGAAGTGGCATACTGTTCAGTTTTGGAAGATGTACCCTCTTGGAGATTTGATCCCAGTCAGCACTAGGAGAAAGGTTTATTTCTCATGTTCACACATTCAAGAAAGCCAAATCTCTCAGGAAGGACAGTCTGGCTCCACAGGCTCTGCTCAGTGCTCAGCCCTCAGTGCAGGTGACCACTCACCTCCAACATCAGCTTTGTATTTGTTGTAGATCTCGCGTACCCTGCGGTAGCGGAAAGCCAGTTTCCTCATCCAGTCCACTCCCTGGACACCAACTGAGGAGCTGTGGTTTGCATTGCTGCCCGAGCCACTGAACCCATCCGTGGAGAAGTTGTAGTTGCTGTTGCAGGAAAGCAGATGTGTTAGGTGTGCCCCAGCAGCAGAACCACCTCAGAGAGGAACTGCATAGGCACTGTGGCAGCCGGACAGTATCCAACTACAGCTGCTGCTGCCTCTGAACTGCTGCACTGATGCAATTCCCTTCACATCCTCCACTACAAACCCCTCCTTTGCCCTTTGGCTGCTCACTCCTTGTGATACGGAGCATCCTTCCCACTGACCTCTTTCTCATCCTGCAGCAATAAACCCCAGCACAGTATCTTCCAAACACAGCATCTGTGCCTTTCCATCACCGTTGCAGCTCCACAAGCAGACCAGCTGCTTCACAAGTTTATGACTGCAGGAAGCAAGTCCTGCTTCACCACTTTCCCTGTCTTTCTCCCTGACAGGCATTTCTCAGAAGACTTTTTCATGATCCAGTTCAGCTCAGTAATGCAGTACTAAACCTACCCTCAACCTGCCTGATAGCGAACACCATCAGCTCTCAGAGGGAGGCAAACCACAGGGAGACTTTCAGAGTTCAAGATCATGGACTCACAGAATGGTTTAGGCTGAACAGGACCTTAAAGATCATCTCAATTCTAAATCCCTGCCATGTGCAGGGACACCCTTCACTAAGTCAGGTTACTCAGAGACCAATCCACCCTGGCCACCATGAGATCTGGAGTGCTGGTTCTCCATTCCTCACATGTCATTGAGCACAGAGGCAGCATTCAACTGTGGACAGTATAATTCACAATATAATTTCAAAACTCTTAATGCTTTGTAGGTCTTAAAAGAAACAGCCCCTGGCAAACAAACAGCATTTGCCAGGTTTCATCTCCTGCATAATGACCTCCATTGCTGAACCCCATCTGGGTTTCAAGTGCCCACAACACATGATTACATCAGTGATACATTTCCTGCATTTGTCAGTACACCACCTTAGATCCTGGCCATTGTCATCAGATGCCACATCTTCTATGTGGACTTGGTCACACTCCTGTTAAAGGACAAAAAGAAAAATAAAGTCACACTGTGGTAATCCAGAAACACACTACAATTTGCAGATTAAAGAAACTGTGATATAAACCAATCCCTTCACACTTTCCAACAGCAAGAAGCCATGCCACACTGCCTCCACAAATCCACGGAGCTTCCACTAGCTCCATCTGCCAGTACTTGGTTTTACTTCACAGCCCTTAGAGGTCATTGCCTGAACTTAGATCTGAAGTTTATATGACATTTTGAGTTCTCTGCAAAAAAGAACTTTGACACTCCGTGAACAGATTGGACTCAAAGCTCACTTATAATTTGAAACCCTTCTGCCATTTCAGAACAGCAAAACAAAACAAACCAAAAATACCCCAAAACTGCATTATCTGGTCAAGCATTGCTATTTCATTTTCTCAACACCAGGTCAACAGAGCCACGCCATGAAGCCTGAATGGAACAGCAGTGTAGTGGCTCTGCCGTGACTCTGGTGCTCAGTGAAGCTGATTTAACCTACTAACCTACTGATTTAACCTACTAACCAACACTGCAGCATGTGTTATGGCTGAGCACACAGCTAACATATCAACAACTCCCTTTCCCACACAAGACACTGTATTTGGTGGTTTTGGTTGGATTATTTGTTGGTTTTTTTCCCTGAGGTAGGAAGGTACTTTATTACCACCCTGGCAAAGTTTACTGCTGCCAGTAATCACAGACACAATGAAAATGTCATTTAAGTCTCTGTTTGCATCAACAAAACCATTCTGCTTTCCCACAATGTGCATCAGTGATGCACCTACAAGTAACTGTTCCCTGTTCATATTCAGCTTTTCTAAGCCTTAAACTTTGTCCTGTCAATTCTGCAAAGTGCATCAATGAGTGGACTTAAATCAAAAATAACATGTATCAGGAAATTTGCTATTTTCACAGAATCACAGAATAGCTGGAGTTGGAAGGGACCCCTGGAGATCATCCAGTCCAATACCACCTGCCAAGGCAGGGTCACCCAGAACAGGTGACATAGGAATGAATCCAGGCAGGTTCAGAATGTCTCCAGAGAGGGAGAGACCTCTCTGGGCAGCTGTTCCAGTGCTCTGCCACCCTCAATGGAAAGTTCTTCCTCATGTTGAGGTAGAACTTCTTGTGTTTTACTTCATGGCCATTGCTCCTTGTCCTGCCACTGATTTCCAACCATTTAATTTCAGACTCTGGCATAACTTCACACATTCCTGTACAGATTGCAGCATTCCTGACTGACAGTATCTCCCAGCAGAGCCAAGGCATTGCCAAAATTACAGCAAAGACTTTTTTTAAAAATTATTACAGCAGCCTGACTTTTTATTAAATTGTCTTATAAAATTAATAATTTACAATTATCTTTTATTCTTACACCAAATATTTATATTCAGCTTCTGTGGAAGCAATGCAGAACAGTGAGAGGTATTTAATTTGGCCAAGAATCCTGCATGTGAATGAGAGCAGGAGCTGATCAGTCCTAGAGGCAGGATGGGAATGGGAGGGCAGCAGAGGCTTGCAGCAAAGAAGAGAGGGTGCTGTGGGCCCTCCTTGTATACAGCGTGCTTATCTATGGCAGCATATCCTTCAAAGCTGTTACACAGTCAATGTCACCCTCCTGTATTCCATCCTTGGCTTAGTCACAGCCCCTGAGAACTGACATCCTCAAGGTCATCCTGCCCTCACATCTCTGGTCTCCATTTCAAATCAGGATCAGTAGAAGCAAAGTACTCACCAGTCCAGAATGCAACTACAAGACAGAACAGACACCATTGTTTTCATTTGTATGTGTTCAAGCAGAAACCCAGCAGACTCTGAGAGAGTTCCTGACACTAGAAGTCTGCAGAATGTCTCAGTTAGAGCATTTCTGATTTGGACGTGTTTACAACCACTTCAGTTTGTCAGACTGTCATGTTTCAACAATAACAGGCTCTGAAGTACAAGAGCCCTCACAAACAGTGCCATATCATTCAAACATGGTAATGTGGAGTTCTGCCTTTCAAATACATTTGCCATGTACCTCCAAGTCATTGAAAAACAAGTGAGTATCAGCGACTTCAAAAATCATCTCCTCCATGGACAGACCTGAGCCAATCACTAGAGTTGGATCCTGGCAAAACACAAAGAGAAAATGTAAATGCACTATGGGTACAGGCAGAAGGGAACTGTCATAAATCTCTCATCATTTAAACTGCAGTTTCCACTGTATATCAAACCCAATGTAATTTCAGCTACATTCAATGTGTGAACGACAATTTCCCTAATATTTAAAGCAACTCATATGAAAAAAAAAGCCACATTCTGGTGGATTGACCCAAACGTCAGTCTGGTTCATTAACCCAAAATGCAACAAAACACTTCAGTGCTGCACAGGAGGGACTGATGCATTTTCACAGCCAGCACAAACAAAACACTCAAAAATCTACAATATATTTTGAAGGAAATAACCCCCCTTCCTTTTCCTGTGTGCTAGGATCTCAATAATTCCCAGTGAGGATGCAAACAGTTTGATGTTTTAAGACTTGCATTGTCAGAAGGGAAGTGTTGGTGATGTCTATCTCCTAGCTCTGTTTAAAGTCACATTTCATTCTTTCCCCACACCCCAAACTGCCAGCAAGTTAAAGTATTACCTTATCTATTTAAGACAAAATACAATTTTCCATTTCTTTTCCAAAGATTTAACATTTAATTCTGCATGACAGAAATGGGTTTTTTTCCCATGAAAAAGACAGTATTACCTTGCCATATTTTTGAGCATAAGACCCTGTGAGAAGTGAATGGAAGATGATGATGGTCTCATCCAGGTCCCAGAGAAACACCCGCTGCAGTGAGAACAAGAGCAAGTTAGAGCTGAGATATTCTAGACACTGAAATACAATGAAGGAGCCAGGTTTAGGGTTAATTTTGTGGTTAGCTGCAGGATGCTTTTCACAGGTACAAACAACACTTCTCATCCTACAGGCTGAACACATTCAGCTCTTAATTTATTGCACTGGAGTTTATGTACTGCCACAGGAATATCCACTCAGACTAAAGCTCTCTTGGTCAAACTATTTCAAAAGCCTCTCTTGCTTTTATAGTTACAAAAGCAAAAGCTTAAGAGTTCTAATGAACTTCAGAGCCCTGCTGGGGTATAAATGATCTGGAGAGCACCGGGTACATAACCTGGGTGTTTGTCAGAGACATCTTTGTTATAAATAAGGTGATGGGCTTCCATGAGGAATGGCAGAGTGTCAGTACACAAAGACTTTCATAGACCTGAGAACAGGGCCAACATGTGGGGTAGAACAAACTGAAGGAGCTGGAGGGCAGAGTGGACACCAGTACGAACCAGCAGCACTCTCCCGTGGATAAGATGACCGACATGTTGGAGTGTGCCACATGTGCCAGGCTGAGAGACAGAAGGTGCTGTCTCAGCCTACTTGGCACTGAGAAGATCATCCCAGATTGCACCCCCAGTTCCAGGGGCCTGTGAGGAAAAAAGAACTGCCAGCAAAAGGCTGTTGAGATGGTCAGCAGCCCAAGAGGAGAGGCTGAGGGAGATGGGATGGATTATCTCAGTAAAGAGACTAGGGGAGATCTAACAGCAGACCACAACTAATTGAGAGGGAACTCAATGATGGAGACAAAGTCTTCTCAGTACTGGCAGATGGAAAACTGCCACAGAAAAACAAAGGGAAATCTGCGGGTTAGGAGATTCCAATTGGAGACAGAAAACCTCCTTCCCCAGGTGGACATAGTAGTCCTGGGACAGATCACTTGGTACAGGATCTCAGTGTCTAGGTACAGGGCGCCAGCCTCAGGGTTCTCATGGCTCAGGTAGACAAAGCTATGGCTCCAGTGCTGGTGACAGCCCTGCTCTGAGCATGTGGCTGGACTGGAGACACACAGATGTCTCCTCACTGACACCACTCAGATTCCAAGACCTCTTTAAGTGATGCTTATCAAGCACAAATGGCGAACCCATTTGGGCCAGTTCTCAGAAAACATGGGTGATGGGAACTGTATTTGGGCATGATGAGACACTATTATTTTGGTCCATGTCTGGCCTTGATGACTGCAAGAGTTGGTTCTTTTCTTGTCAAGTTACAGAAAACAAGATCTTTAGTTTAGAGGAAAACTAAGATGTCTGTTTGGACCAGGAAAAATGGAGGGGGAGGATCTTCCTCCCCAAAATGAAAAAAAAAACAAAAAGCCACAAGAACTGATAATTGGAACTCTGTCCTTAAAGGAGAATCATCTTGTGTACACTGGAACTGTTCTGTAGCTTGGCTGCTTGCCAATAGCCAGCCAAGGATGAGTCAAGGAGAAAAAGAAGAGGAGGATGATGAAGTGACGACCACCGACCCAAGAAGGGAGACCCTTGATATCCTTGATACCCTGCACAGGCACAGGGGGATTTCCAGTTACATAGAGGGGGGAGGGACTGGAGGCCTCTATCTGGGTGTGTGCTGGCCTCACAGACCGAGTGCATAAGAAACGGACAGTCCCTGCTGCAGGGGGAGGTGTGTGCTGGCACCGAAGACAACGCTGGCTCCGCGGGGATGCCTGCTGAGTGTGCTGAGCCTACCAAAGCCCAGGGATGCAGCAGCCAGTCCTACTGGGGATCCTGAGCACATCGGGGTCAGTATGTACAGCACCTGAGTAAGAGGTAGTGTGAGGGGGTATGGGTCTGTGGGAGTCGTCTTGGAATTTATTTTGTTTTGTTGTGTTCCCTTTTCTCAGATTTTTTTCCTTTTGTTTGCTATTTCTTTGCAAGAAATGCTGCTTGCTTGAATTCTAAGTGGTGTCATAGTTTCAGCCCAGAATCCTTCCAAACCCTCCCTGGAACAGGAACTTCCCAAATTATCTCTCAATACAGGAAAGGCATGGACCAGTCAATGTGGGTCCAGAGGAGGCCTCAAAAACAATCAGAGGGATGGAACACCTTTTCTGTGAGGAAAGACTGAGTCAGCTGGGGTTGTTTAGCCTGGAGAAGGCTCTGGGGGAAATTGTTATTGAGGCCTTTCAATACTTACAGGGGGTTTATAGGAAAGATCATAGAATCATAGTCATGATATAGTTTGGGTTGGAAGGGACTTTGAAGATCATCTTGTTCCAAACCCCCTGCCATGGGCAGGGACACCTTCCACCAGCCCAGGCTGCTCCAAGCCCCATTCAGCCTGGCCTTGGACACTTCCAGAGATGGGGCAGCCACAGCTTCTCTGCCCAACCTGTGCCAAGGCCTCACCACCCTCACAAAAAAGAAACTTTTTCTAGTATCTTACCTAAAGTTGCTCTCTTTCAATTTGAACCCATGAGGACAGACCTTTGAGTAGAGCCTGGGGGAATGGTTTTAAACTCAAAGAAAGCAAATTTAGACTAGATGTACAGAAGACATTTTTTACAATGGAAGTGGTGAGGCACCGGTCCAGGTTTCCTAGAGAGGTGGTGGATGCCCCATTCCTGAAAATAGTCAAGGTCAAGTGGGACAGGACTCTGAGCAACCTGATTTACTTGAAAATGTCCCTGCTCATGGCAAGTGGGTTGGGCTAGATCACCCATAAAGGTCCCTTCCAACTCAAATCATTCTATAATCCCCTTCCATTTCCATGGAGACAGAGTTAAAAAAAGAGAACTTTTACCACCACGCTATTCTGCAATGTTACCTGTAGAAAAGAAGATTACTATTTACCTCCAGTTCACTGTCCTGTGAGGAGGAGGTATCTGCTTTCCTCTTCCCTCTATTCTTCCCAGGGATGTTTTTTCTTGCCTGCTCATCTAACTCTTTACTTGCTGTTGCTCTTGATAATGAAGGACTTGTGGATGCATCTCCTAGAAGAAATCACATAGCTCTCACCACCTCATGTCTCAAAAAAACCACCAATACAGCACTGCCCACAAACTTCCTTTGCAAAAGGTAAGATGTTACCCTGCTATATGGATGCAGTAGTAGTTGAACCCTTACTAGAACACAAAACATGATTTCTTTGTCCCATCATTTCAAAACAGCTGTCTCCTCAGTTCAGTCCCCCAGGACTGAGCCACTGCAAGAGCTACTGCCTGCAGAGCAAAGCCAGAGCAGAGCACCCTACGCCCTAAGGCCTGGAACCCCGCAGTCGTTTCACTACCCTGGAACTGCTTTATTACTCAACTCTTTTGTTTAATAGACAATTGAATATAAAAGTAACACGGACAATGTTGGTCCTCGAGACACAGCCTTGGCCAAGCAGCATGGTCATGACTGACAGGGATATCTGACACAGGCTGTTCTGCTACGGGTAAGAACATCCTTCCCAGGGAAAGAATACACCACCTCCAGAAAAATCAGTGCTTTGACATATAGAGTAATAGGCCCATGATGGGAGATACTCTGTACTCTTTACTAACAGCTCAGACAGAAGAGTTAACATCCCAGACATCTGCTTAACTAGTTCCAAAATGGGACCAGACCCATAGCAGGAAGGCAGACAGCAAGGGTGCTTGGAAGAGCTTCAATTCAGTCTGGGACTTGAATACAAGACATTGTAATTCCTATGAAAATTAATTCAAAATGGTGAACTTGGAGAGTTCCTGAGCTAATGAAATGGCACTGAAAACATGAACAACTGGGTCATTCCTTGCCCACTGCCTTGAAATAAGAGATCAGTTCCTTAGGTTTGGTTTTCAGCAGCAAATGAGAACTAATTCTCATGGGTAAATCTGATGTTGCTTGCCTCAAGTAGAGGGCAACTGTTTCCTGAAAGAGGGAAAATGCTTGAAGCACCACAGATCTTGATGTACAACATCACAGCATGGGGTTGTGCATTCCTGTGAATGTTTACATCCCATCAGGTAAAGGTGAGAGGTTTGGAACTTCACTGAGTTCTAGACTATAAATTTGTATGCTTGTCTCACTGGCGGCCATCCATCCCTGCTTGCAAGGTGTATGACTGAACTGGAGGACTTGGCAGAGCTCTCAGCTGCTCCTGGTGGACTTGGGGATGATGGAGGAGGCACAGTGTTGCAACAACAATTGCTCAGCACCTCTCCCAGCAGGCTGATACCCAGCCCCTCTCTAAGCAAGAGCCACCCTAGAAGCCAAACCAAACACCCTCTACTCTTGCTCTACTTCAGTTTTTACTGCTGGACATGACATCCTATAGTATGGAAAATCCCTTTAGTCGGCTCAGTTCAGCTGTCACAGCTGTGTCCCCTTCCAGGGTCCTGTGCACACCAAGCCTGCTTACTGGGGAGTGTGGAGGGAAGAAAGCCCTGATCCTGTACAAGCACTGTTCAGCAGGAGCCAAAACACTCTGTGTTATCAGCACTGCTTTAGCCAGGAATCCAAAACACAGCACCAGCACAGCTGCTGGGAACAAAATTACCTCCAGCCTGGTCAGACCCACGGCACCAACAAAAATGATTGGAATCTGATTTTTTTTCCCTAGCCTTCCAATCTGCAACAGGCAGCAGATTTCAATCTAAAACTGCTCACCAACACTGAAACAATCTCAAAACTCCTTGCACAAGACACCAGAAGAAGCACTAAAGTCTTTGCTCTTCTCCTTGGTAAGTTTAGGAAACTACTTTTCATAAAGAAATTATAGCCAACAGCCCTGAGGCTGGGACACAACCCAGCATTGGTGAGAATGGCCAAAGGCGTGACTTCTCTAGAACAAGCAGTTAAACCTTCTCAATGCACTTTCTACTTCTCTTATCAGCTAAAATCTTCTCTACCAGACAAGTGTCAGTGACTGCTGTGCAGATGCACACATAGTTCATAGCAAAGCACAGCAGAACAGCTCAGTTCAACCAGGGCTTGCAAGGATGAGGCAGAGGAAAGGAAGGGATGTGCTACTGGGCATGTCAGAGACCAGCACAGTGAGAGGGGACAGCTGAACCACAGCTCTTGAAAACGCAGGAGCAGTCCCAGAGGACTCCTGTAACTGGGACTGGTAGCTGTGTCAGGTAATCTGACCACATGGCTATGGGAGGGAAAGATGCAGCAGGAGCTATTGAGACTGAGTATCTGCAACTGCCCTGTAGCCCAAGTGAACATCCAGTCCCCAGAGAGCTGCTGTTGGCAACTCTTCAAGTCAGCCCTAGCACTCCCTCTCCCTGGAACATGCAGAACACATGGTGGGTGTTTTAGAATCACAGCAGTAGAAGAAGCTCTGATATGTAAGTTTGGCTGGCCCACTATAATACTCTGCACACTAGTGAGACCAGAGACAAGGAAGGCAAGGGTCCTGTCCAGGCCAGCACAAAAAGATGCTGCAAGTACCTTTTGGAGAGTAGTTTTCCCCATGCCTGCCCACTGCACTGTTTAGCACAGGTACTGTGCAGCCCCCACTGCAGACGTGGGCTCACCAGAGGGGGGTCTCTGCGCCGCCCGCACAGGCACCGCCGCGTTCGGTTTCTCGGCTGGGTACGTGGCTGTGGCTAAAGCCATGCTCTCCGTGCTGCTGTCTGCTGGTGGCACCACTCCAAAGCCTGAGCTCGGGTAACACGTCTGGTACTGACTCTGGCCAAGGATCGTGTATGTGGGATACTCCTGTTAGAGGAAAGGGTTAGTGGTGGTGGGATACCTCTTTTAGAAAACACTCTGAATCAGGATGACTTTTGTGCTAGAATATCCTGTCAAAGAAAAATCCAGTCTGACTTTATCTCTTTCTTTCCACGTATGTAAGACATTCCCCAAAAGAGTAGAGCTCTGACTGCCCAATGCCCTCCACACAGGCAGGTTTTGCAGAGGAGGCCAGTGATCCTAGAGTCACTCCTCTGCCTTCAGTGTCTGCAAAACTGAATTCATAATGAATGATCTGACAGTAATAGGGCATTTGATGCCAATGCATCAGTGCACTCTCTGCTCTGGAATGTGTGGTTTTGTCTTGCATTTTACTTTCTGGTATCAGATGTACCGGCAGCGACAGAAAGTGACTTTGGCCATGGCTGAGGGCACAACCTCAGCCATGAGAGCTACAGGATAAATGGCCATTACTCGTGTCCTGACTTCACCAAGTAATTATTCTGCATGCTGTGATGAAAGGTATCCATTTATGAAAACTATTTATTCATTTAGGGGATCACTGAGCACCTGGAGCTGTGCTAGAGGATTTTAATTTCTGCTACTGATAGTAAAAAAAGCAACGACCTCAAATGCCACTTCACACTGTTCTGGCACTCTGTGCTCTCCTGACTGCCTCAAAGAGCAACCTGGGTTTGTGTACCTTGGTTTGAAATACTGAACAAAAATATCTTTTTCCCCTTACAGTTCCAAGCAAGCTTATGCTAATGAAAGAACTTTAAAAAGCAACAGCATAAGCACAGAAGTATTTTTGGGCATCCACTGCATTTTCCACACTTCCTGTAAGCTGGGCACTGAAGGTCTCATTTGTATATCCAAGGCACTCAGGATGGCAGTTAATCACTGACTGTGTTATTACCCACAGAGGTGACAGGCAGGCAGAACTATTCTATGCTAGCTTGCAGGGCTGTTTGACTTTGTTCTACTCTGGCACTACCAGAATGTATCTCCTACTTTACTGGGTTATGGTTCTGTTTGTGTACAAGCTAATTTCCTATCCTTGATGAGGGAGAACAAACAACAAACATCCACCCCTAATCCTCCCTGTAGGTTAAGTCCTCAAAATAGTTCTACTGTTTTTTCCCCACTGTCTCTCTTGCAGAAATCTCAGTTTAAGACTCACCTCACAATCTGCAGAGCCTTGAACAGATGAAGTGAGTTTTTTGCAATGGCCAAAAGGAGAAGCATCATGGTCAAAGAGACAGCAAGAGTGACTTGGTGACTTCAAGTTGCACCCTGAGCCCTGCAACTTCAGTACCACTGTGCTCCATTTGAAGTGATGCAAATACTTGGTGTTCCCATGTTAGTTTTGAGTAACATGTTAAACAAAGGTGAAAGAGGTGCTGCACATAAGCTGACCAAGGAAGATTTACCTGTGAGATGCTGGCTACTGCTGACGTGGAAATATTGACAATGGTTGACGATGTAGAGACTGGACTGGCATTGGTAGTTGATGCTGTAAAATTAAGAATTACTGCATTAAATGCTTCTAGAAAAGCATAAGAGATGAGAAGTTGTAAAATAAATACTTATTAAACAAATATGCAAGCAGTTTAATAGTAGAAAAAGGGCTGGTTCTATTTTGTCACCAGTTACACTTCAGCTGGGCTTACAGGAAAGGAGAGCTAGTACATCTTTAAAAAGTCCTTTCAAATGGTTCAGAAGCCTGTTCCCTCCATGGCTGCTAAGCAATTGGTGTAGAATTAAAAAGGTTTCACATTTTACTACTTGTTTTGATAAGACAACAAGATGCTCAATCTGTAGCAGCTGAAAATGAATCAGAATAAACCAATAAAACAGATGTAAATGTGTTTAAATCAGTTCTGATAAAAAAGTTTCTCTCTGCATTGAACTGAGCATAGATAGTCTACTTAGAACAAAAAATTTAAGGAAACAGTAAGAATATTTCAAATAGTAGAAAAAGAGTGTTTCCTACTGGAGAAAGTGACCATCTCTCCCTCTCCCCACATCCCTTTGGTATGTCAACATCTCATATGATACATTCTTAGAGACATGTAGTTGTTAGTATGAACTTGAAGATGTTTAATATGCCACTGCATTCGGCTCACCCTAAACACAGAAGAGGCTGCTAGAGCAGCCTCTGGGAATGACAGTTGTTTAGCAGATTTGAGGGTTTTGCAGCCACAGGGCCACTCCATTAAACATTCATCCACATGGGGATTTGGGACCCACAAGGAGAACAACAAATAATGATATCAGCACAAACAAAACCAGGATGTAGTATAAAACCAGGTGCCACCAAGAACTATTTTCTTTTCTAAGCCACCTTCTTCTGCATGCAAATAAAACAAAAAATCACTTTCAGATGTTTATGTAAAGACTCGCAGAAAGCCACAGGATTCCCTACTTTATTATCATGCTGAGAAAATCCTCACTTCCTGCAAATACCACCTTGCAGAATTCACCCCAAGAACTCGAGCTTCCTAAGGCTTTGGTCCTGCTGTCCCAGGAAAAGAGATGCACCCTGAACTCTTAGCCAGTGTACATTGTGTTATGGCAAGCACAGATACTACCTGGTGGCTCCTGGAAAGAGGAATAGATCCCAAATATGCCTCAAAAAAGATGAGAAAACAGAAGAAACATATCTTAAAAGAGGTGCAGAAACACGCAGTATTTACAGGAGGTGAGAAATGTGACAAGTGGCATCCCTGTGGAAGCAGAAAGAAGTAATTAGCCCCTGGGAATCCACTCACAGATAGGAGCAGGATTGTTCAAAACAGAGGGTAAAGAGTCTTTGGGGAAGAATACTTAGAAAAAGGTGAAAAGGCTGCACTGAACAGCAATAATGGCAATGAAGACACTCAAGGACCTACAGTAGCTACGTGGCTACAAGAAGCCCAGCTGTGAGAGCCAAGGAACCTGTCACAGACACTCCTTGCAGGCAACTGCTCAAGAACAGGGATCTTTCTCCAAATAAAACTCCTTCCAAAACCTATGGAAGCTATAAAGGCTGTTATGACCTCAAGAGAAGGTCCCTTCCTAGGCCCCACAAAGCCCAGCTCTCCAGAAAAGACCCTCACTAACTGAACATATCTGCCATGCAGCTAGGGCAGAGGAGGACTCTGGAAGACAGATTGTTCCAACACTGCTCTCAAGACTATTATGGAGAGCAAACAGAAAGTGATTCTCATCTGTAGTGCTCTGCAGAGGCTGCTTCTCCACTGAGATTTGATTACTGAGAAGTTAAGAAATCATAGAAAAAAGATTCCAAGCTTTGTCATTCCTTCAACATGAACTTCATTGTTTATCTTAACTCCGGTCTCCCTCCAACAACGTTTTTTTAATTACCCTGCATCTATACAATGCTACATACCACAGCTTTCCAAACAGCTTCCACCACACAGATTAATCAATTCTTTCTGCACTGTGGGCCAGTTCCTTTTACCTGTGAAGGGGCCAGAACCATGCAAAAATACTTGGCATGGATTTGCCAAAAAGGACCACTTCAAGGTCTCAGGTTTAAAAGATCAGCAAACACAAGTATTGCCTTGAAGATGTCTGAACTCCTATCGTCTTCTTCTCTCTTCCTCCCTGACTTTCAGACCTCATCCTCAAATACTACATCCCTACCTGCCTTGCCTTATTCATCCCAATCCCATTTGCTTCTGTCATTTTCACCGAGCCAAAACCAGATCTATGCACTGAAATTCCCCGCTGGTGGGTCAGTAGCATTATACAACTGTGTATCACTCTGATGATCTGAGTGGAGAGAAAAGACAGATATTCCAGGGAATGCTAAATCAAGCAACTCTGTTTATCCTTTCGGCTTCTGCTCTCCACCACCTCCTTAGCACCAGCCCCTGTACTGACCTGACCCTTTGTGGGCTGCTCGTTAATTTGACAAGAAGAAAATGTAGCAAAACTTGAAAGAGGGAAAGTTTCCTGCCAGTGTGCAAAAGGTTTTTCCAAAAAGTGACAGCATTTACGCCATCAGGGTGAATTTTGCACACTTTCAGAGAGCAGCCTGCAGAGAAACCCATCACATCACATATTGTCCCAGCAGCACAGATTAAAATCCTTCTCCTGTGGAGGATTCCATCTCAGTGGAAACCTGAGAAAGCTGGGTTTGTTCAGTCTGCAGAAGGGAAGGCTTTGGGGAGACTTTAGAGCCCCTTCCAGTGCCTACAGGGGCTTCAAGAGAGCTGGAGATGGAATTTGGACAAGGGATGGAGGGGCAGGACAAGGGGGAATGGCTTCCCACTGCCAGAGGGCAGGTTTGGATGGGATATTGAAAGAGAATTCCTCCCTGTCAGGGTGGGGAGGCCCTGGCACAGGTTGGGCAGAAAAGCTGTAGCTGCCCCATCCCTGAAAGTGTCCAAGGCCAGGTTGGACAGGGCTTGGAACAACCTGGGCTGGTGAAAGGTGTCCCTGCCCATGGCAGGGGGAGGAACGAGAAGATCTTTAAGGTCCCTTCCAACACAAATTACTCTGTGATTTTATACTTCTTCTGCAGAGTGAGGCCTGACATGGGTCTGTCACCTCACCCATCCCCAGGAACCCACCTGCTCCCCACGGGACATCACTGCCAGGGGTCATGTTGTGCAGAGCCATTCCTGAGTCTTGGCAATTAAAGCTGGTGCTATAAAATACAACAACTCATTCTGTCAGTAGTAGCATGGGGAGGAGGGTCACACTGGAAGGAGGGGAGTATTTCCAATATTGTTTTCCTCACGGTATGAGTGTGAAAAGTAAGTTAAGGATAAAGACTCCACTGGGTCACTGACTGTCACAATGATGCAAGCTGAGCAAGAACCATGACATAGCACGTGGCCCTTCCTATCAGTGAAAGACATGCTAAAACCCACTTAGTGCTAACTTTGAGAGTGCCCTTTCCTTGGCACTCATCAGACCACATCTGGAGATGGCAGTCAGTTTGGGGCCTCAAGCACAAGAAATACATTGCTAAAATTCAGTGGCAATGAGACAGCAAACCAGTCAGGGAGCTGGAGCATGTGCCCTGTGAGGGGAATTTTGAGAGAGAGTGACTGTCCAACTGGGAGGGGAGATGGCTTTGGGGACCTGTCACAGCCTGCTGGTACCTGCACAGAAGTTACAGAGAACACTGAGCCAGGCTCTTTTTGCAGGTGTGCAGCTGGAGAAGGAGAGAAATGGTCACAACGTGAAAGAGGGGATGCTCTGACAAAAGAAAAAAGTTTCACCACGATCACAGTCAGGTGCTGGAATTGGCAAAATCTCCATCCTTGGAGGTTTTGGAGATCCACCTAGATAAAGCTCTGAGCAACCTGGCTCTGAATTCAGTATCAACTACTCTTTGAGCAGGTGCTGAATTAAAGATCTCCTGAAGCCCCTGAATTATTCTATGGCAGTATTTCACAAGAAACAGATTAAGAATTCCTGAATCTTCAGACAATGAGACAGATTTTCACAATTCATCACCAAAACATAAATGGTAAAAATCCAGCCTAAAAACAAAGCTATCAATTTGCACATATTTTGCATATGCGATATTCCATTATTCGACTATCTGGCACATTCACTCCTAAAAAACTGTTCAGGAAGCTGGTGAAATTCAGCACCTGCCTTTTTAGATGTGGAACTTCCAGCAGCTGGAATATTTGTAGGCTAGTTCTATACTGAGAAATTCACTTCCTAGCAGATCTACCAACCTGGTGTGTGTGATATACAAGAGCCATCTACCTCCAGAAGGAATTAAAAACAAATGTTTAAAAATCCAAGTATTTCCTGACATCCAGGTAAAGACCACAAAGAGAAATGCAAGAGCATTCCCAGTAAAGCATGCAAGAACACAACATTTTTTAGTCTTCTCTCCCCTTCCCCTTTGCTCTTCACCCTGTTCAGCCCAGCAGCATGGCACCAACAAGCCAGCCTGGTGCACACACAGGTACAAGGCAAATACAAACCCAAACACACACACAGGCACAAAGAGAAGAGAGGCAAAGCATGAAGAAGCATGCATAACCAAAGGACAAGCGTGCAAGCCTCTCTAGTTTTCTATCTGGACTCAGTTAGGTGGAGAGAGATGCAGATAAAAACCATGCCAAGTTACCTTCAATGGAATAAGAATAATGTGCTGGGCTGGGCTGGCTTGTGGTTAACCCTGTAGTGCAGGTAAGAACACTGTGCTGACTTGTAGATGGAGCCTGAATTAAACCACTTTCAGGTTTCATACCTGGCCACAGTGCACCTGAATCAGATAAATTGGACCAGTTACAAATATGCTGGGACCAAACAGCATGCTGCTACCTCAGATTGAGATTTTTGCTCATCACAAAAGCAAACAACAAATGACATATGGAAAATGTTTAATTTCAGCAATTTTGCTGACTGTGAGACTGTGCATGGATTAGAGCTGCTGACAAAACTGGCTGAAAAAGAGAAAATTAAAAGCACCAACAAGACCAATTTGCAAAGCTTTCAATTAAAAATCTGTTATGTCACTAAAATTCACTGCCCTGTGAGAATAAAGGACCTGCCAATCCCTCTGATTTTGGGCTGAGCTGCACAGCACTGCATGTGACATTTGCTGTTACACAGCTACGCTGAAGTTGGGATCTATGAAGGTCCCACAAGTCAGTAATTTTCACAGACTGACAACAACAAAGCATTAAAAAAAAAAAAAAAAAGCTAAGTCCTAAACGTTTCTTCTAATTTTCCAGTTGTTCTGGAAAGCTTTTGTAACAACCCTAGGCACAGCACAGAGAGAGCTGAGTGACTGTAATTCTGTGCACAGGGCACACACAGCAGTGTGGTTCAGCTCAGGGGCTGTGTTAGGCTCGAGGCCACCACACTGACGGGTGCCAACAGCCCCTGACTAAGGCAGCTCAGCTCAGGCCTTGCTCTTCAAGACTCTTCAGGCTTTCATTTGAGTGTTTCCAGATCTACAGCCGAAGTCAAAGACAGTTCTCCCTGGCCCTAGTTAGAAAGCAGGAGTAGACTGAGAGGATCTGCTTAAAAACAAGCAGGAGTCTGCAAAGCAGAGGGACAAAGTACATTTGGAGCTAGACAGAGTTCAGGGCCATCAGAAAGACCACTCTCCCTTTTAAACTCCCCAAGACCAATACCAGGTCCGCAGAAGGCAACTGCAGCCCTCCACTTGCTCCAGCAGGACAAGCTATGGACTATGAGCTCTACGTCTCTTACCCAAGAAGACATGGGAGAGTCCATTGAGCTGGACAAGAGTTGCAGCTCCGAGGGGCTGCTCCCTGCTGCAGCTTTGTCAGAATTAAATTCTGCAATGGCCCTTTGATTTATTTACATACCAGATCTCAAACTATGAGTCCACTTAAGTCACTGCTCTCTGTACAGACAGTCCTGGGGGCTGACATTAAGTTGCATCTTCGTTTCCATTTCAAACCTCCAAAACCACAGAAATTAGCAAACAAAAGGGAAAGGCTGATTTAAGAAAGATTGTAGATACATTGCAGAAGCACCAGGACAAAACATATGGAAAGTAGGTCCCCTAGAGAATGGGAATAGCTGTGTTTGTTTAGTCTGGAAAGGGAGTGCCACCACCTCCAAATGGGTGAGTAGTTTTTCTAGGGTACAGTAACCAGCAGCTCCTTACAGTGCAAGAAAGAGGGACAAGGAGCAGACAGCAACACGATGTGATGGTCACAGGACACACAGAAGTGCTGAATAACCTGACAGTGAAACACAAACCCATTCAGTATGCTGTAGGATAATGATCACACAAGGAATATGGCACCAGGCCAGACACACGAAGAGGTGCTGGCAGTGCTGTCTGGATGCCAGTGCAGGAGCTGACTCAGGTCACCTGTTATGGCATCTTTCGGCCCCTTCAGCCTTCCATGACTGTCCTTGTCACAGACATGTCCTTCTTTCCATACATCAGGGCACACTCCTGGCCTGGTGGCACATGTCCTTTCCCTCTCATTCTGCAGGACAGCATTTATAAACTAGCACAGCCTCAAGGATGATAGAGAAGAAGCTGGGAGAGCGGGAACGAGACCCCTTCATGTCCAACAGCAGCACCACAACTCATAGAGTGTCACAGGACACACCTACGTACATGGAAAGGCCCCACACAGCACAGCCCATCACTTGTAGGTTTTTCTTGAGTTAATGTAAACCATTACATCCACAATGTTTCTAAGACCAACTTACAGCTACATATATGCAGCCTGGATGTCACTACTCTTATTTTAACGCTTCTTTAATAAAGTCTCTCCAGGCCACAAGTGCATCCCATGCAGAACAATGCACTAAAACACTAAGAGAGGTAACAAATTGGCAAGAGCATGCCTCCTCTGAAAGCAGTGTCTGACTTGGAGTGACCTCAACACTATGTTTGTGTTTGTCAGCTTGCTAGAATTTCATACTGTTTTCTTCCAATTAGATAATCCACAGTGCCTTCTTTATGACATTCAAACAAATACACAGTAGAAAGACATGTCAACCACTCAAACAGGCCCTCTGGTGCTGGTAAGACACCTGATCAAGTTGTTGGATCTCACCTGCTCACTGGAGATACTGTGAGCAGAAAAAATTTGCAGAATTTCCTCTGCAGTTGTGCCTGTTTAGTTCTCTACCCTCCACCTCTCTGTCACGCCATGCAAGGCCGGTCTTCTCAGTACAACTCAGCAGGTACCACTCCAGTACGATTTTCATCACTGGAAATGACTTTTAACATATTCATAACACTTAAATTCACACTAAAAATTCAAGTGTTTCACAACAGACCTCAAAATCCACACCAAGACATTTCAGTAAACGCTCACATCTCAGGAGATGATTTACAGATGAAAGTTCCTTGGAAGTCAATAGAAAATGCAGATCTCTTGCCAGGTCTTCCGAAGAATTTCTATGTTACATTCAGAGTATAACACTGAAGTAGCTGAGTACTCCTGCATTCCAGAGCCTTTGGATTAAAAAAAAAAACCAAACACTCTCCCCAAATGTAGCCACCACTACTGCCACCAACAAAACATGACACACACAACACACAAACAAAACCGCTACACCCTCCTCCAAAATTTTAGAAGTCTGAAACACCTTTTTAAACAACTTCACTGGAGCACTCCACATATTTGCTAATATTTGCCTTTAAAAAAACCAAGTGACACAGTAAAGCACTCAAGAACATACCAGGCAGCCTCAGTCCACAAACTATCGAGAAACACCAAATAAATGAAGCAAAGGAAACCACAAGTCACTGTTCAGATACAGCAAAAAACAGCACAAGGCACTGAAACCAAAGTGCAGGCACTCAGGGGTGAGAAGTATTTTCCAGCAACCATTAGTAATTACAGTATTAGTAATTTATCTTATGTTTAACAAAGATGAGCCTGGATTTGTTCTTTTCTACACCATCTTTCAAAAATATCTTGACAAATCAATTTCTTTGTAATCTATAGAAAAGCTGTCAGCAGCTAATAAAAGCCACAACTGTAGCTGATACTATTCAAAGACATCGACTTCTTCAACTACAGAAAAATTCATCCTTTTACACATCAAGATACTAAGATTTTAGCTCTACAGATAAATCTTCAAGATGCTCAGTTCATTTGGTTGCACAGTATGACCACAAGGCCCTGAGAGAGACACTTAGGATCACAGAATTGTTAAAGCTGGGAGAGACATTTAAGATCATCAAGTCCAACCAGTAACCCAACACCACCACCATATTCACCACTAAACCGCATTGTCAGGTGTCATATCCACATGTTTTCTGAATGCTTCCAGGGGTGGTGACTCCACCACTTCCATGGGCAGCCAAGGTGCTCCCCCAATTCCCTGCACAGGGGGGTGATGCTCTCCCCTCTCACCAGAGCTGGGTGCTAAGGGACAAAACAGCCTCTGCTACCTTCCATTTTTTGAGAGCTGGCAACAAGAAACCAAGACAGGTAACACTGAAAATGGAAAGGGAAGTTAAAATGTTCATTTTTAATAACCAACTATAAAATTTGTTATGTGTGGGGGAATAGTCATGTGGATTTTTTTCCCCAGTGCCTGACACTAATACGCTGGCTGTTCATACAGAGTGGGGAACAAGAGGCTGGAAAGCAGTGCTGGGAAAGGGCCCTGGGGGTGCTGGGCAGGGGCCAGTTGGCCCCGAGTCAGCAGTGCCCGGAGCCAGGAGGGCCATCCCTGCCCTGGGGGGCATCAGGAGGGGATTGTCCCGCTCTGCTCTGCCCTGGGGCGGCCTCAGCTGCAATAGTGGGGCAGGTTGGGGCACTGCAATATAAAAAGCATCTAAAGCTATTAGGGAGTGTCCAAGGGACAGACATAAGGATGGTGTAGGCTCTGGAAGGGAAGCCTTAGGAGAAACAGCTGAGAGCACTTGGTGTGTCCAGCTGGGGCAGAGCAGGCTGAGGGCAGAGCTCAGGGGGGGCTGCAGCTCCGATCCCTGATCCCTGTGAGCAGGGACAGCCCCCAGGGAATGGCTGGGGCTGTGCCAGGGCAGGCTCAGGGGGCATCTCAGGGAAAGGCTCTTCTTTCCCCAGAGGGTGGTGGGCACTGCCCAGGCTCCCCAGGGCAGTGGGCACGGCCCCAAGGCTGCCAGAGCTCCAGGAGGGTGGGATTGCTGGGCTATCTGTGCAGGGCCAGGAGTTGGGCTTGATGGTCCTTGTGGGTCCCTTCCAGCTCAGGAGATTCTGTGATTCTAATGTACAGAGTGTAAGAAAACACCAGGCAGCTCCTCTCACTAACCCACCCAGAAGTTACATATTTTTCTGTCTGTGTTACTCATCCTCAGCTCCCTTTATACACCACAAAGAAAGTAGGCCTTTATCTTCCAGAACAACTCAACACTGCAGAGGTGTGTTTTCCCCTCTATGGGCAGGATGGATAGTTCAAACTCCATCATGGAGCTTTAAGTGACAACAGAACTCTGACCCTTTGAGCATTTGCAAAGACTGGAACAGCTGTCAGAGGGCTCAGTTATTAGAACAACTTAAGTAAATTATTTGCCTAGTAGCCTCAGAGACATTTTAGCATGAAATCTCATTTGGTGAAAGATGAAATAACAAAAATATCTTAATCTTGGCCAGCAAAAAAGGAAAGGAAAAACACCTTCAACAGAGATGCTATAGTATGGGCTGTTGTGTCATTTCACTGAAAAGGAAACTGCACAAACACAGCTATACCACAACTGGAGACAATTATGATCCCAAACCAAGAATCATCTGGCAAACTTCATGGGGAGACATCTGAATTAACGGCCAGGAAAGCAGCTTTCTAAGCAATCATATTTTATAAGATGAAGTCCCATTGGGAGATCAGTGCTCATCTGCTATTTAAGTTACACTTGTGCTCTCCTACAAGCTCTTCTCTGCAACACACCTGGCTCTTAACATTGGCTCTTTAATGAGACATAAGACAATAACTGCAGGCACAAAGAAGCCTTTAAAAAGTCACGTCTTACCAAAAGGAGGTAGTCCATAGGTCTGGGTGGTCTGGGGGTAGATGGTGTAGGGCTGGGACTGCTGCAGTGCTTGGTACTGAGGCTGACCAGGGTAAGGGCTCATTGTCTCCGATACAGGTACAGAGAGGATATGTGCATAAGGCCTTAGTGAACAGAGAGAACAAAAGTCAAAAGGAACTATTTACATTATGCATCTTTCAATCTGCAAACTAGAAGACACATTAAAAAATAGCTTACAAAAAAAGAAACTATTCAGACTGACGTGCTCTGTGCAATATGCTCTTTGTGCTTCCCAAGGCAGGCTCCTGAGTTAAGAGATGCTGCCGGTTTCCTGTAGCGACACCAGGGAAACTCATTCTTCTGTGGTGCCAGAGCACCACTGCTCATTCCAGGACTGGGAGAGCAGGGTGAGTGGGAAATTCCCCATTCCAAAAGGCATAAGCAGTTAATTTCACTTCTCATGCCTCACACAGAGCTACTGCAATATAGTAGGATGTGTAAGAACTAGTGGGACACACACAGAGACTACACAAAAGCAAGCAGGGGGGTTAAGGCATATCCTGCTCCAATGGGAAGAACTAGGAAGATCCCTAAACATGGTGAATTATGAGAAAATCTTATATTCCCCTTATATTTACTTATGTTTGTTTATTTGTCAAATATTAAGGGCATTAATCACCAAGACTACTGTGTTGTTAATTACCTGAAGGAGCTCATTTACCCTTGTGATCATAAAACAACAGTCACCAAAGCCAAAGGGTGACTTCTGCCAGCTTCAGTGTCTGCAGCAATGAGTATCTGCTGCCAGCAGAATGAAAGTGGGATTTACAGCATTACATAAATGCATAAAGAGATGCAAAAAGATTACTTCAGAAAGAAGAGTTACAGAATTCTATAACAACTGCTTGACTTACTTTGCAGAATATATTTGTGAGGTATAATCATTTGATGACCTTGGGATATAATCAGTGCATGTCATAACTGAAAAAAAAACCAGTTTGTATAATTACAGAGGTGTTTTCAAGACTCAACAAATAAAGACAAATGTTGGTACTCACAGTACATTTTAACCAAGACACAGGATCTACAATGGATTTTAGTGCCCTGAATATCTGTTTCAAAGCAAATTCTCCAAACACACTGTTAAACTGTCACAAAAATGTTCTTCTTGCCAGCTCACAGCAGGCAGATCAGTCAGCCACACTATTCCTCCCTGTGTAACAGTGTTCCTTCTCTTTATCAGCTGGTACTAATACTTTCTGCATTTGTCACAATAAAACTTTCATTTCAGTCCTGTCCAAACCCTGCATGTATGCCAGGCTTCACCTGCACCAAGCTTAACATTTGTGTCCCAGAGGAAATGTTTGTTTTGCCAAGCTTTCTTCTTCCCCTACAAACTCTACCCAAGAATAGCTCCACCGATCTGTCTCCTGTAAAAAGGAGTGGCTTGAGCTCCACAAACTTAATTCCACACATCCAGTGAAGCACAGCTGCAGTGCATAAGGCCCAGAGAGTCCTCTAAAAAACATCTGGCAATTCCACTTAACCAGATGTTTCCATTTTTCTGCTTGAATAAATGCACTGAAACTGATAAGACAGAGTGGTTCAGTCTGAAAATCCAAGGAGCAAATATTTCAAATGTTCTCACTTAGCATGGCCTATGGCTCTAGTACACCCTGTGTGAGACAGCTCTCAGTTACAACATTCCAGGTTGGGGTGGAGAAGTAACTCAAGAGCTATTAAAAACCTCCTGGATTCAGATGAGCTGACCTGATTAAATACTCAGCTATCCATCAGACTAGGAAAGCAAGGATGGGCAGGAACCCAGCACAGAATTTGGCTCCATGCAGCCCCTCTGGCACATGCCACCACGATAGTGCAGGATGCTGCTGTGAGCTTCAACTTTTTTGACTGTGTATCTGCACAGTACATGCGTTTATCACTTTGTATCTACAAGCACCATAACCAAACCCTTACCAAACACAGCTGCACTGCTGTGGATGCAGCTGATTCCTCTCTGGAAGCAGACAAAGCACCCAGGGCTCCAGTGGTGCTTGGGAGGTGATTCAGGCTAACAGAGATCTAGGCTAAGAGAGACCACTCCCTCTGGAATGACTCGATTAACAGCCTTCAAAAAGGCATATGGGCATTGATAACAACATACTCTGCCTTGGGATTTGATGCAGATGCCAAGGATGTGCTTCAACAAGTTGGGCTTTCCGTATCTTAACACACCTACATTATTGCTCTTGTATCACCATGCAGTGAACTCTTTCATCAGTTACACCCACTGAGCAAGACAGTTGGCACAGGCAACCCTACCCCTAATGTGCATGCTGCCACTTCAATAACCTTCTCTTAGTGTTATCTGAACACTAGCATCTGAGAAGTACAAACTATCAGCCACATGCTCTGAACCTCCTGAATGGTCCATGAATCACCTTCCTCTGCTCCTCAGTGTTTGCCTTTACTCATGGTGTGAAGCCCACACAGCACAAGGATACAACAGGAAACACAAACTGGGAACTTTCAGACCAGAAGGCTTTCATTTAACACTTGTCAGATGTTCCCACATCTCTCCTGCAAAAATGTTTTGTGGGGCTTTTTATAAGAATGTCAAAATTCATCTGAATAGTAATGTAGTAATGGTATTTCTTGAATTATTATTTTTAAAATAGCATATAAAGAATTGCATACAGAATTGGTGTAAAAAAAAAACCCCACAATAATACTGCATGCAACTTCTGGGATTTATAAATGGCTTATCCAGTTAGGCAGCGTATTTTGCAGGCTAAAACTTCTGGTAAGTCCTGCAACATCACAGCACACAAATTAAAACAGCAAAGATGAAATCAATTACAGTGGAAAGTTATACATTACATATTTCCAGTCAAGATGAGCTGATTTACACTTAGAAATATGTATTGGTAGTCAAAGGTCATCCACACAGGAATACAACTTGCCTAATATCCTTCAGTCCTCTTTTTCCAGAAGAAAGGATACATTCCACTTCTCACTTACCATGCAATCTTTGTATTTCCTGTCTGTTTCTGCTCTGTTTATTTCCTAAAGGCTTTCTGCAGACATTCAATATAGTTCAGAGTCTACGATGAAGTGTATGGCATATTGCTACAAAAGACCCAAGCAACTGATTTATAAAAGTTCTTTTACAATAGGTATTATTATTGACCAACTCAGCCCTCAAGAAAAATCATGCCTAAAGCAGATAAGACACAGCAGCAAGCTGAGGAGCAGTGACTCAAAAATAATTGTTAAAAACAGCTATTTGCTTACCATCAGGTATTAACTATAAACACTACAGCAAACATTCACTTTACAACTGATAGTGAGGGCAGGCTAAGGATTATAAGGAGGCAAAACTTGTGTTTGATGAAGCAAGGTACCAGTGGAAGAAAAGAGGAAAGACAGTGGGAGTAGAACTCCAGAGATACTCACTCTCACTGGACATGGGAAGGTTTGAACCAAGGCTTGAAGATTCGGGTTTCTGATCGCTGACTTCTGTGTTGCTCACATGACTGCCAGGACAAACACAGGCTCAGCATTAACATTATGAACTCTTAAATTAACACCCTTGGGCCTCATAACCCCTGGGTTCAGCCTTTCTGACCAAGGCAAATTGATTCTTTACAGAATCTAGCCTTGTGTTCTTTGGTATTTCACAGAGGGATCCCAAGAGAGAGATCTTCAGCTGGAATTAGACCTTATACGGGGTTTGCATGGCCAGGGTCTGGTAGCAGAGGAGGCTGCAGGGGGAGCTTCAGTGAAGGGCCAAAGCCAGCTGGCTCCTGGACAGACCTGCTGCTGACAGCCCATCAGCAACAGTAAGAGAAGCTATGGGATAAGGGCATTAAGAAGGGGAAAGAAAACCTGTCCCACTGCAGCTGAAGAGAGCAGTATATATGAGAGAAACAGTCCTGTAGAGCCCAAGATCCACGGGGAAGGAAGGGAGGATGTGCTCTAGGTGTCAGAGCCGAGATCCACCTGCAGCCCATGGGGAAGGAGCAGCCCAGGGGTGGATGGAGCTCCCAGGGCACTGCTGGCTAGTATCATACACCCTTCGGCTTCTCCGGCCCCCCCCAGCCTGCAGGAGCCAAAAGCTGCTGCCATGAGTGGTATGTGTGGCCCTGCTGTCACAGGCTCCTGTGCCCACAGGTATTGCCTCACTGCCAGGTGAAGACCAGTGTTGAAGCATCCTTGTACTTACATATTTGCAGGTTACTGGATCACTTTGGATTTCTCCTGCACTGTTTCAGTTCCATGTCAATGCTGCTTTGTTCATGTATAAAGTAGGAGGTACAGGTAATTTCTGAATGAAACTGCTTTTTTCTTTATGATTGCCTTCTTGGCTTTAGTGTTATTATTGCTAGTTCTGCAGCACAGTTTCTCATGAGGTTTTGAGGCATCTGTGTGTTGTTCTGACATTCTCAGACTGCAGTTTTTCATGATTAAGGAGCCAAGGTAACTGCTTATTGCTGCTGAGAGGGGACTTCTGCTTGTAGCTCAAGTGTGCACCAAGCACAGTGCTCTCTGCCTTCCTCCATGACCTGAGTCTACTCAGCATCCCAGCAAAAACAACTGCATAGGTTTTGTGTTGGATGAGCAAATTAAACTCTCAGGGAAGGCCTAAGGGTACCTGAGCTGACCTGTGCAGGGAGCATGAGAAATAAACCCAAATCTTAAACAGCTTCCCCCCCCCCCAAGCCCTTCCCTGCTTTCCATGATCAACTAAACTGATTTTCTCTCCCTCCTCCATCCCCAGTAGCACAGGGGGATGGGAGAAATAGGTCCAATAAATTCTTTCAAAATAATGCATTGGTCAAATTTAAAATCATGTATAGTTTAATCAAAATAGAGCCAGAATATTTAAGTAGAATATTTAATCAAGTCAGAAATGCCATTTTATCGGTTCCCCCTCTTCTGTTTTTAAATACTATACAAGGATGTTTACACTCAAATCTTGAGCTCCTGGCACCCTTAGGGAAGCCATGATCAGAGTGACACACAGAAGGAGAAGGGACAGCATCCAAACCAGCATGTTCAGACCTTGCCATGCTGCCCTCAGGCCCTTTGTAGACAACACAGGGGGAAAACACTCAAAGGATGTGATTCCTCTGACCTCAGATTGGCCAGAAAGGGAGTTACTGTAATGATCTCAAATTACTAACTTGGAATATATCATGTCCACTCCTGCAGAAATAGTAGTGTTTCTTCCACACTCCTACTGGATGGCAGAGACCCCAAAACCAAATCTTTCTTCACTGTTTTTGCAGCTACTTAGAGGAACAGAATAAATCCTAATATCGCTAATCTCATTATAAATAATAATAATAATCAATTCCTAAATACAATACCCAGCAGAAAACATCTGCTGAGGCTAAAAACAGTATCACACAACAGCTTTAAACAGGAGAGACTACCACTTCGAAAGGGTTTCATGTCTCAAAGCAGTTATCAGAGCAGTTTTACTGAGAATCATAGCACAGATATTATTAAAATACACTGAATCTCACCAAAATACATGCATGCCATGTGCAATAGATGTCAGTCTCACCACATTCTGTGAAAAACAGGCTTGATCTGCCATTAAGACTCTATAGATACTTCTATAAAAGTTTAATACCAAAGGGCCAGATAATTTTTTTATTGGGAAATTAATCTCAAAATTACATCAAATACAAAACTGACTATATTTCCCCTAGCTCCATGAAAAATAAAACAGGCAAGGTTCTAAAATGGAAGCTTTATAACGATAAAAGAACATTAAGAACTGTTGCACACTAAAGTCAAATTCAAAGCCCCCATACCTCAGGCTCTGTTCTCTGGATTCCTGCATCTTGGCTTTTTTCACCTGCAAAGACAAAAACTTTTAGAGCCAGAAGTAAAGGGAGATGTCCTTGAGGGGAGCTCTGCACACAGACCTCCAGTGGCCAGCAGCACTGCTGATGGGAGCGTTACTGGGGGGGTTAAATGCACAGCCTTGCACTGCACTCCAGAGCTCAGGTTAAACAGGGTAACAGGGTAACCAGTGCACAGGGTAAGCATGAGCTCTTCATCTCAAAACAAGCCTTTTCCTAATTAGAAAGCAAGGGATTTGTCATAGCAGAATTGCCATGTTAGTTATGTAAGTAACAGGTGATGTGATACATAGCCACAAATGGTTGGTAAGGACAATTTTGTGGAAATTGAATAAAACAGTAATAAATTTAAAGAAAATATTATTCTGCATAGATTCAGAGCTAGAGCCATAAACTTTGGATTTTAAGATATATTTTAATATCAAATGAAGATAGGAACATGAATATTTTTTCTGTAATATATTAGGAGTTCTGAATCCCAAGTAAAACCATTACAGCACTTATTCTAGTCTTGTAGGTGCCCAGCTGGATCCTGTTCCTGTACAGGATACTATACCACAGACAGCACTGGCTTGAGCACAAACTGGGTGTTGTGCATGCAGGCTACGAGCACTACAGTGAAACCCTGAGCAGGATGCCAGGGCGAGTTCCTGTAGCCTGGCGTCCTGGGACACACAGGCTTTTCTTTTCCCACATTCTCCCACCAGCAGGAAGTTTCACAGCCCTCCATGTTTCTGGACAAGGTTTAGATGCCACACTTGCTACATCAGTACCATCCCAGTCCGCACAGGGCACTCAAGCCCTTCTGTGAAAAGGGGTCTGGGAAGCTGCATGCTGGGTACCAGACTGCAGGGACTGCACTCCCTGGCCTGGGTGCTGCTGTCAAAGAAAAAACTCCTCACCATGTCACTCACATTTGTCTTTCTCAGGTGAATATATATAAAAGGTGAGAAAAACGCAATTTGACCACGAGAGGTCAAAATGTGCTTAAAAAAATAAAGTAACAAAATACAAGTGAATTCCTGTTGGGTGGGAGGACCTGGGAGGCAAAGGGGCAAAATAGGCTCAAGGCAGCAAGGGGAAAGGATGGAAAGGAGAAAGCTGAAAGGACAATCTTTTCTCCATGAGGAAGTGACCCGTATTCCAGAGCTCAGTCTCCTTTCATCTCTGTACTACTCTTTTGGCATCTCTTCCCTCCAGCACTCACAGCAGAACATCCCAAACTTCGTTAGCACTTTATCACACCACAGAGAAGGCAAAGGAATGACAAGACTATTGCAGTACAGTGACATCACACAGCTTCAAATCTTCTGCACTCATCACTTCAACCTGAGCCAAGAGCTGGTCACACTGGCACTGATGGGAACTCCCGGTGTTGTTCTTCAGCCCACAGCTCAGATTTCTCCAGAGCCTTTCTCTTGCCTGCCCAGGAACACGCACTACTTCTGGTCCACATCACCACGAGGTCCTGGGCCCAAAGGAGCTGCATCACCCTTCCCCACACAAAGACAATGTTAACTACAACACTATGGGAAAGCAGACACGTTCCCTCAGCTCTCTAAGACACCACGTTATCAGGCTGCCCATCTATGGTGCCCCTCAACTCCTTTTGGAATCCTGCCCTTCCCTGGGACCCTGCCACCTGCTTCTGAGCCACCAACACAACAGATAGCTCAGGCTGCCAAACTGCCCAAAGGGTTCTTTAGGAAAGGAGACAGAAAAAAACTAATCACATCAGAAAAAGTAGAAGCAAACTGCTTCAGACCAAAATTACATCGAGGGTGAAACTAAAAATTAACTTAAAGAGTTGGCAGCTTGAATTTTAGATTTTACAGGAGGAATGCTGCTGTTTCTCGTCAGGTACTCAGTAAGATCTGGCTTCTGCAATTCAGTAGTTTGAGGTTTTTTAATATGGGAAGTGAACAGAGAAAGCAGTTCACTTACAAAAAAGCCCAAACCAAATCCTCTGCTCCAAAGGAAGTGAAGCTTTGCACAAACACAACAGTCCTACTGACATCTTCATCAAAACCAGAACAGGACAGCTATTCCTAAAACACCTCTTGGCAGTCAGGACCTTCCCCACTCTGCTGTTCTGCCTACTTTGGCCACTGGACTGGAACTTCTCTGGATGAGTATCTACATACCCTGTTCCCCCACAATGGGAGATCTTCCTCGTCTGCCAAACCGTGCCCTTGGTGTTGTACAGAGAGCAGTATTTTAAACTGTTCTATGGCAGGGGGTTGAACTGGATGATCTTTAAAGTCCCTTCCAACTCGAACTACTCTATGATTCTATTATATGAGTTGTCCTTCAAATCAACTGTTAAAGTAATTTTAAAAATCAATAAATATCTGAACAAATTTTCAACCTCTCTTTAAATGAACATGTGATAGCCAGTGTGAGTGTGCAGCAGAAGTCACGTCAAACAGTAATTTTGGATTTCAGTTTATCATGTCCCTCCCTCAGCTGGCCAGCCTTGGTTTGTCCCCATCTCAGCAGGTTTTTAAAAGAAATTGTCCCTGACATCTTAATGTTGTGCAATCACATTTACAAAACCTTGACCCTTCAGTGAGATGCAAACCCAATACCTATCCATCACTAATCACTACAATTTATGCTACAAAGAGAAGTGGGAGGGAACGAACAGTTTTAAAGAGTCTTTCATGGCCTTAGAAAGCATGCTGTTTCCTGCCACATCTCTTAAAAGCATACTGAATGCAGGAACAACATGGTTTAGTAACCAGAATGTACAGCTGATGCCTGGGGCACAAGGAGGGACTGCCATCAGCTGGGCCCTGCAAGATGCCACTCCAACTCCAACCCCTACCTGGACACTTGTACATCCTTCTCCTGCATGAGCCTTAAAAAAGGCTGTGGAAACCTCTTCAAATGCCTTCTTTCAACACACACTCCTCTCTGAAAACCTCTGGAAAAATGCTGAAGGGTTTTTTGTTCCCTCTCAAGTGACAAGATCACAGTTTGAGGACTTTTCATAAATTCACAGAGTGGTTTGGGTTAGGAGGTACCTCAAAACCCACGCCATCCCACACCCTGCCATGGGCAGGGACACCTTCCACTAGCCCAGGTTGCTCCAAGACCTGTCCAGCCTGGCCTTGGACACTTCCAGGGATGGGTCAGCCACAGCTTCTCTGGGCAGCCTTTGCCAGGGCATGCCCACCCTCGGAGTAAAAAATTTCTTCTTACTATCTAATCTAAACCTACTCTCTTTCACTTTGCAGCCATTCCCCTGTCCCTGTCCCTACATGCCCTTGCAAACAATTCATCACCAGATACCTTGTAGGCTCCTCAAGTACTGAAAGGATTCAGGAGAAGTGAATTCACTCTTTTTAAAAATAAGGAGGGGAAAAAAAGATAAAAATAGAAAGAAATAAATTAAAACAAGAAAATTATGGGGTCTACCTCAGGGATTGATGCTTCAGCTTTAGCACTTGCAGATGTTGTCTCTAAGCTGTTTCTGCTGCATTACAACGAGCAATATGTCTCCTAAGTTTCACCTTTGCTCCTACCTTCATCTTTCTATTTTCCACCAGTTTGTGGCTTACACTGATTTTTGTAAAAAAAAAACAAACCAGAAAAAAAAGCCAAATGATATACTCTAGCTGATCACAGCTCCCAAATCACAAATTTCTGTCACTGAAAATCCAAATAATTCTTTGTGCTGGAAAGCTCTGTTCCTGCCTGAGATCTCCCAGCCCTGGAGTTCATTTGTACTTACTTAGCCATAAACAAAGCTTTCCTCCCGGCATCATGGGAGCAGGTGCTCTACAATGGCATCCAACTCAGACTGACATCCACAGATAATTTCCAAGCCCGAGCAGACCCAGGGACACTCCTCACTCCCAGCCCACCACAAGGCACGGCAATGACTTGCAGGAGAAAATGCTGCCCAAGCGGGGGCTGCACTCAGGGACAAGGAATATGATGGCAACCTCTTGTCAACTGGGTCTTTCTGGAGCCCCTTCTGGGTGCTCTCCCCTCCACGGGCCCTGCCTTGCCCTTGCTGTCTGAAGTGCATGAGCAGTTTTTCCAAACACAGAGCGAGCCACTGGGTCTGCAGTGAGGGTCACACAAATTCACTGCTCCTTGTAAAAAACATTTTTGCCATTTTCTAGCATTAAGAATTAAGTAAGTATTGTAAAAATCAACTACATCCACCCACAATGCATTCAAAATGTGAGAGATTACAGGATCACTTCTGGAAACTAATTCAGATTAGTTCTCTTTGTTCCCTTATTTCCCACATCTGATTGTTTTCTAGCCTTGTGGCATGCACAGAAATGGTTTCCATTCTAATTCAGACTTCAAGAGGGAAGAAACACTCAAAAACCAGGGACCAAACACAGGTCTGTACAATGTGCCAGGCAGCAGTACAGGGCTCAGTGATCACTCTAACATTGAATTAGAAAAAACACATTTTGGGACCAATTATTACCATCAGTCCTCACCAACACAAGAAAACAACCTGATTATTTTAATTAATTTTTAAAAACTAAAATACATTGAACTCGAAGTCTGATGACAAGCTCTACAAGCTCCTTTATGGCTCCAGTTATCAACAGCTTGACATAAGCATCATTTTCTAAAGTAACTTACTGATCTTGTTCCTGCAATTAAGAAAAGCAAAATCATTTGGGAAAGAAAACAAGTGTGCACAATATCAGTGCTGGGCTACTCAGATGACACGATTTTGCTGACTTCAATTTTCTTTTTTTTTTCTTTTTTTTACATCAGGAAAATTCACTTGTTTCAGTAATGGTCTCACTTAAAAAAACAAAGTCAAAAAAATTCTTTACATTTCCTCCTGCAAGAGCATGCCACTATCCCCAAAATACTACCTCACTTACTCATTGTGATCCATCTAGTCTCATATTCTCTCACAGAATGATTGACTGGCATTAGGTACTTAAAAAGAAATTATCAAGAAAATCTTCAGCTGAAAATTACAGCACCATCTGCATAGAGGATGTTTTCATGTCTTGAAAATTAGCTGTACTCTATCTCTCATGCCCCGAAGAATAAAGACAGTTTTCATTATATGAGGATGCAATTGAAGATATTTCCTTTTTTTAATACGGACAATTCACTTTTAAATCCTACAAACAGCTGGAGTTCAGCAGCAGGTTTTGCTGCTTAGTTTCACATTTTGTGCATATTGCTCAGGCCCAGCATCTGCAGGTTGTGGCAGGCAATGTTTTGAACAACTGTAAATTTACATTTAATTTGACTTTGTTCCTAAGCCATAAAATTGCATAAATGACATTACAATGTATTTTCTAACTAGTTTAACTGAAGAACATAAAATTCTCTAATTAAAAAGGCATCAAAATCTTTTCAATGAGAACACCACCAAAGTGCCCTCAATACATTATTCTGGTTTTGTGTGCAGTTGACAAGATCTACAAAATTACAGTAAGCTTCACTCTCAAGGTAACTTGGCAGTTTCCCATTGAGTTTCCATCAGGTTTTATTTGGGAACAGAGCATTAATACAAACATTTCTACTTAATTCCTATCTTTCATGTTTTAGATATACTCATTTAATTCATCTCATATTGTATTGATAATTGCTCTAACCAACACTTGTGTACTGTGATAGTACCAGTTACTGATAATGCAAACAATACTGCAAATATTACACAAACTTGTAGCCATTTTAACCTTCAGACATGCTTCCCTACTCCAACACACTGTTAAATTAGGCATTAAAGAAATGCTTTCTACCTGTGGAAACAATCAATCACAGCATCTTTTCAACATCTCAAGCACAAGAAGAATTAAGGACTATATACCCTGTAATAACCAGCATGTTGATTCTCTCTCCAGAACAGTGAATTTTATTTTCTCTACAATAGGCTTGAAACAGTCTGGTTTTCTGAGCATAACAAGTAATTATTTTGCATAGAAACTTTATAGAGTTCAAGCATACATAACTATTCCTTCATTACTACTGTCTTGTACAGTTATAGTAAATTAAATGTACAGCACATTTTAATGACAGAAAAATGGTTTTTCTCCTCTGGATAAACATACTAAGAATAAGCCTTCTTTTCCAATATTGATTAAAATAACTATATCAAATTTGTGAGACCATCAATTTGTTTTATAGTTTCATTTTTAGCTTTTTTTAAATGTACTTACTGGTTGTTCGGGTAAGTCTTGTGGCTCTTCCATGGGTATTACTATTTTAATGCTCGAATGATTCAAATTGTGTGTTTCTCGGCAGTCTTCACGGCCTGTCAAAAAAAGGTGTTCATAGCTTTATGTACTTTTGGGGGGCTTATCATGTAGGCTATCAGAGAACACTAATTGTTACATACTCCTCCCACAAAACTCGTGTCGCCATCTCCCAAATAAAAGACAAAATTCATATATGGAAAGATTTAATAAACAAGGGATTTAGCTTTAAGCTTCGAAGATGCAGATTTTTCATACACATGGCACATTTCTGCATCATTTACTTGAACCACACTGACTGCAGAAGCCAACATACCAATCAGACACGTGCACCATGATTTCAAAGACACTGTAAATGATCAAGTCTGCTCTACTAGGTCAGTAAACAGCATGATTCAATCTAACCTGTTTTAATTTAGAACATTTATATAACAATCAAAAAAAAATCAGGGCAAGACTGTACACCTAAATGCATTTACACACTGTGCTGTTCCTTGCCAAATTCACAAAGTCAGTTCATTTTTTCAATTGCATCTTTGGAAAAGAGAAGTTTGATGAAATTTTATAAAATAACTTTTGTTTTGGAAGCATTTAGCAGAGAGATCTTATACACTACACCAAAGAGCTGCTACTTCCGAGGGGTTTAAAATCATGAAATGTTGCAGATTATTTTCACAACCTGATTGATTTTTGCAATTTCTTGGGCAAAAGACAAAGGCCTGTGTCCTCCCAGCTTCCCCCTCTGCCCACCCAACACTCACGAGCTGTGTGACCTGTGTGTTTGTCCTCTCCCCTTTCTCATTTTGGAGCCACTGTATTAAACCAACCCCAGCCTCTTCAGAGCAGCCTCCTCTGAGCTGCATCCAGAGCAAGAGGTGCCTGCGGTGCCACCCCCGTACATGGAGCACGTTCCTGCACACACAGCACATGCTCAGGGCATCAGAAGTCAGAAGAAATGCTGAAAAACCACATAGTGGGTTGGAAGAAATTAAATCCAGTGACTATCTGTGCTGAGGTAAAACCTATTCCTTCCTCCGCAGCCCTAAAACTCTGGCTGTAAATCTCAGTGAAATGGGAAAGGCCATTTACTCACTGCTCCTTCCTCTAGAACTTTGTTTTCTCATCCTGTCTGGAGCATCCAGGCACCTTCAAATCATGGAACTGTCCCCACACAAAGTGACTGAACTAGTTTACAGAAACAACTTTCGAGTGTCCTGAAAACCATAGCTCTGTGCCCCCCCGGCCTCTGCCAGACCTACTTAACCTGCAGCACGTGCAGCCTGCTCGTGGCAGAGTCCCACGTGCCAGCCACAGGGATGCTTTGCAGCCTGGAATAATTTCATATTAACCATGAAAACACAAAGGGTTTCTCCCTTATTTGAGGACAGGTCTTATGTGGCTTGGTGTATCATATACGCCAGGGTAAAATTGCATTGAGAGTTTGAGGATTCTGCAAGGCTGCCACCCCTTATCAAAGCTACTTACCCTTATTGCCTGAACTGAAACTCAACTGAATTCAAAATGAGCCTCTTCCGTAACTCAGGTTCTTTGGAAATTATCCTATTCACAATACACAGGAAAGTCTACAATACAAAGCACTACTACTATCACCTTTACAGTTTTTCCTCCATCAGTTTTTAATCAGCTTTATTTTAAATATAAACCTTATTTATTTTTTACTTTTTTGATAGGAATAAAAGAGAATAAAAGGAAAATCAGGACTGAAGAGAAACTGTAGCACTCACAGATTATAAACAGAAGCACAGAATACAATGGTCAAAAGCAAGAAGATTTGAAATTGATACCAAGAGGTTCTGTCCTGTCCTTCACTTTTGTTATTTGATGCTGTTTTGTTGTGTAATTTCTTAGAAAAATCCTGAATGAAATTCTTCAGTATGGAAGAACATTTCACATCCCACTGATCCATACAGCAGCAATTTCCCATTCCATGCTTTGCTTAAAAGCTCTGAGTAGTTCTTTAATTTTCACCTTGAGAAGGATTTAAGTAATTACAAAAAGATTCCCGAGTCTCACTGGAATATGTTATACTTGTGAACCAAACACTCCTCTCAAATCAGGTGGGCACCCTGTAGCACCTGGAAGCAGATGAACAGAGGAACAGTAAGCGCCTGCCTCAATGGCAAGAGAGAACTTGGCCTCTGGTGGCTTCACACCTTCTCCCAGGCCATCTCGTGCTTGAGGTGTGCCTGAGGCTGCTGCTGACACAGAACAAGCAGCAGTGTGTGTGTGGGGAGGTGACAGGGAGGCTCTGAGCCCCACACCCAGAGCGAGGGGCGAGGGCAGCCCTCTCTCACCCCACAGCCCCAGCTGCTGCCAAAGGAAGAGCTCCTGTCCCTCCCCACCTCCAGTCCACTCCTGCCTGTCTCACGCTCTCCCCTTCATGGCCACCAAAGGCTTGTGCCAAAACAGCAGTCTGGATCTTGAATTTGACCCTCTGCTAAGGGAAAAGAAAGCAAAAGGAAAGGAAAACCAGAGGGTTCCAAGCACAACCCTTCTGCTAAGCTGCTGTCAGAGCAATCAGCTCTGGTCTTGCACAGCCCTGTGCCAGGGGAGCCAGCAGGATTGGCTCAGGCAGAGCAAACAGGCAGAGCAGCAGGATGTCCCTTTTCGGCCACAGCCATAGTAAAATGAAACCATAATTTTACCATCTAACTGATGTTTCACTTTGATGAAGCAGAGCTATCAGTCACAGTGATATATGCACTGCTCCACAGCCTTTCCACCTGCATCACCCACCCCGTCATGAAGTTCTTCTGCAGAGCAGCCACATGGCTTCTTGTGGCTGGGCATGGAAAGTCCCTGACCCTTTTCTTGCCATCACCTCTGTGCGTGGAGCCCCTCTGTCCTCCCACACAGAGAGGCTGAGTGAAGCTGCTGAGAGCTCCAGCACTGAGGCCACCGGGAGGTGGATCGCGGGAGCAGCTGCTCCTGCCTCCCCGTGTCCCAACAGCCCCTTCCACCACAGCTAATGCCCTGCTGCCATCAGCCAGCCCAGCCCTTGGGCAGGAACCCTCTGGGTGCCTCCTGCCCAACAGCAGAGGATCTGCATCGCCCAGGGCTTTGGGTCTCCCAAAAAACGAACCCAGCACCTCACACCTGCTCAGCCTGAGCTGCCTCAGAGGGGCAGACTGAGACAGCAGTTCACCAGCAACAAAGATTATCTTTAAAAACTGAAAATGAACAACATTAATTTTTAATTTTTTTGGAGGGGGGCACATCGAATCTCAAAACGAGATTTTTAAATCATATAAAACTCAGGGTAACTGCACTTCAGGTAAGCTTATCACACAGTTTACCACAGAACATTTTTAAACCCTAAGTGACCAACAGAGCAGAGGTGTGAAAGCAGATCTTTGGTATGTTCAGTTCTGCAGAGTCCAAACTGCTGCAGTCACACCCATGGGGATCCCAGCGATGCCGCAGGTGCTGCTGCCCATCCCAGCAAGGCCCAGCTTCCCAAGGGGACTGTGCCTGCTGAGCTCCCAGAGAAGGAAGTGGTGATGGAAGCTCTGGGGGCAGCTGAGGCTTTGCCATGCTTTTCATCTACGTATCTATTCTCATTACTGTGTGAAGGAGATCTCAAAAGCAGACTCAGGTGATGAGTTTGCCTCTCTGGGCCACTAAACTTGTGAATGAGAAAATGAGTATGAAATTGAACCAAGTGTGCAAGAAGCCATCAAATGAGCTGCAGCAATGAAAAAAACATTCAGAAAAATAAGTTCAGTGTTCTGCTTCTAGAAACCAGCAGAGTATCACACTTTTTCTCCTTATGGACTGATTTTTGTTAATTACTGATGAAAACTATTGTGTAATACATGAATTAAACACTACTTTTTATTCCATGTGTTTTGAATAACCATTCTGTTTCATTCCAACTTGCATGGAACACCAACTGTGCAAAATACCAAGGATCGGTGTTTTGCAGGTCATTATATTTCCCTTGCCCAATTTATGCAGCCACACCATCTAAATTTCAGAAGGCATTAGAGCAGAAGAATGGGCTGCAGAACTGCTCCCAGGAGCTTCCTGCCTTCTGCTCTGCATATCTTGATGCTTAATTCACTTGCAAAAGCCCTGCCAAGTGATGTACAGTTTCTTGCCCTAAATCCTGTTTTAAAAATCATGAAACAAAAAGTCCAGCTTGGTAAGATTCTCTTAAATTAGATACTCTGGACAGAATTTCTGAAAGCTGCCCATTATGAGCACCAGGCTAGACTGCTATTTACTTTCACTTTGTGCTTTTCAAGCCCATCTGCCTTGGCTTTGAATATAAAATTTTGGCTGAGAAACAGTTCTCCCAAGCTGCAAATAATTAAAGTCAGGATACTGTGATAAAATCAACAAGCAGTAATTACACTGATTAGGAAAAAAAAGCTGACTGACTATGGTCTTACATAAATTTCAAACAGTCACTATTTCTCTAAGAACAAAGCTTTGCTTGGGATAAAGAAATCGTATCTATTTAACACAAGCTTGAAATAAAACCATAGAATCATTTAAGTTGGAAAAGACCTTCAAGATCATTAGGTCCAACCATTACCCAGCACTGCCAAGGCCACCACTAACCCATGTCCCCAAGTGCCACACCCATGTGTCTTTTAAATCCCTCCAGGAATGGGAACTCCATCTCTGCCCTGAGCAGTCTGTACTAAGAGCTGACAACCCTTTCAGGGCAGAACTTCTCCCTAATATCCAATCTAAACCTCCCCTGACACAGCCTGAAGCTGTTCCCTCTCCTCCTGTCCCTGTTCCCTGGGAGCAGAGCCGAAACCCCCCCTGGATCCATCAGGGAGTTGCAGAGAGTGAGTATGTCCCCCCTGAGCCTCCTTTTCTCCAGGTTGAGCCTCCCCAGCTCCATTCCCTTCTCTGAACCAGATGGATGTAGCTCCACTCCCCATTGCCCTGTGGGCCCACCCCTCCAACCAGTTTTAAACCGCACAAAGAATGTACCTGCCAACGTCCTGAGCAGCCAACTGCTCCAAGAGAATGCTGTGGAAAGTGGTGTCAAAGACTTTACTAAGGTCTGGGTAGACAATCCACAGCCTTTCCCTATGCAAGTCACCTTGTCACAGAAGGAGATCAGGTTGGTCAGGCATTGGCTGGGCTTTTCCAAAACCCATGCTGGCTGGGCCTGATTCCTTAGTTGTCCTGGTGCTGTGATGGCACTTCAGATGATTTGCTCTGTAACCTTCCACAGCACTCAGGTCAGGCTGTAGTTCCCCAGATCCTTCTTCTAACCCTTCTTGTAGATGGGTATCACATTTATAAGCAACCAGTCAAGTAGGATCTTCCCGGTTAGCCAGGGAGGCTGGGAAATGATGGAAAGTGGCTCACTGAGTGTCTTCTGCCAGCTTCCTCAGTGCCCTTGGCTGGATCCCATCTGGGCCCAGAGACTTGTCTAGGTAGTGTAGCAACATTTATAGAAACATTTTTTATTGTCTTTCACAGCAGTAGCCATAATGTTTTGTACACATAATAATGTAGTCTGTGCAGTTATTTCCACTCCAAGGGCCAGCACCTTACAATGAACAGCAATAATATATATGAATTAGACAGCAAAATAGTCTAGGCTTCCCATATTTTCCAGTGAACCATTTAATGAATGTCCCATGCATTACACACACAGAGGATCAGAGCATGGAGCCAAAGCAATCCACGACATCCCCTGATGGAGCAGGGCCTTTCTTCACAGTATGTTTTCACTCTGTGCCACTCACCACATCACAAACAGTTTCTGTCAGAGAAGAATTTGGCACAGTGGGATGTGCCAGAGCCACCACCCTTTCTTTTTTTAGATTTAATTAAAATACCCAAATAAAAACAAAAAGCAAAGAGAGAAGAGATAAATATTGACATTACCATGCACTGCACAGCTTGCAAGTGCTTTTTATTCTGAAGCTTTATGATTTAAGTTTTAATCTTAAGGCAAAATACACTCTCAGTCATCCCCTGTGTTGACAGTGGCCTGTGCCCCTTCACATCACAGTGTGAACAAGCACATCAATATATTTTATCCTTGCCTGTATCTCAGCATTCCTATATCCAACTGTGATAGGATTTCACCTGCCAAGCTGCTGAAATTTTTCTAACTTGCTATTCAACACAGGCAGACTGGTGTTCTGACTATAGCAAGGCACCACACCCAGTCTGCTGCCCACTCCTACAGGTTCTCTCCTGAGGATTTGGCAAAAACTGGCATTCTCTGAAGTTTTGAAGAATCTCTCATCTTGCTTTGAAACAGTTTGATTAAAGATCCCAGGAAATGAAAGCATCAGCCCGGTACCTGATTTATGGAATAAAACAGCCCCATAAGGAACTGCCAGGAATTGAACAATTTTGTGTACTAAGCTTCATTTTTCCTTGCTTCAGGCAAAACAAAGATCATGGAAATTCCTCATGAAGTTGTAACATGACTCTGATGTGAACAAAATGAGCAAGTAAATCACTGTGCAAAATGTTCAGTCTGGTGAGTCCGACTAGAATATCAAAAAACATTAAAAGAAAAGGGACTCACTGCACCATGGTAACACAGTCCTGGTGATGTGCAGAGAGGCAGGAGAAAGCAGGAAGGGCCTAGTGAGCTTTCCTCCTCCACCATGGAATGAAATACCTCAGGCAAGTCACTTGCTCTCACAAGCTCACCTGGCAGCAGCATGACACACATCCTGCTTCCCATCCCATGCAGGAGTTAATCTAGAACTCTCAGACGCAGGTTGCACAGTCCATGTCTGACTGTCACCCCAGGGCTGTCAAGCTAATGGGGATAGATAGGTGCCTACTCATGTTTGAAAATCAACTGAGGTAAGAGGAAAGGGATTTATAACTTCTAACTTCAGTGTGGTGTCCCCCAAAAGTCCTAGTTTCTAAGATTATCAACAGCCAACTCCTCAAATAGCCTTGCTCTCCAAAATAATTCTTGAAAATTTTCTCTAAAATCTTTCTTCGAGGCACTGTTCCTCAGGTTCTCTTGGGTTAAATCCACACCTTTTCTTCCTAGCTTTCTCTTAGTTTCCTTCTTCAGCAGTAGAGCAGAGTTAATGAATGAAGGCTGGGCTACACGCTGGCCTGCTGATTCCCTGTCTGAACAGACTCAGCAGAGCTCATGGCAGGGACTGATACTCCATTATTTGCTTTTCTCCCCGTCCACACCATCCCATGCACCCAGGTACCACACACACCACACACAGGTATCTGCAAAATACTGTGGCAACCAGGAGAATAAACCTTTGCCGTGAGTGCTGCTGGATAGTTCCCTGCTCTCTCTCTCCATGTTTTGTCTTTCCTTCTTTTCCAACCATAAAGTTTCAGAATCAAATACTGTAAAAGTTACATGGAAGGCATTTTGTATACCCTGTTTATGAAGGTACGAGTGGCCATGACAAGCCTCTAAACACCATCCTGTAGGACTGAAAAATCATGGTCCAATTAAAATTTCAAAACCTTAAAATGAGAAAAAAATTGTGCAGTGAGAAATAAGTAAGAAAGAAAGAAATACAGGAGAAAATAACTGAAAATAAATGTGGAAATTCAAACCTAGTTTGCAATGCAATGCCTGTTACATAGGCATTTCCCCATGGTTTTTAGATCCCTGAGGGGATCAGTGTTAGGGCTGTCTGCAACTCACTCTGCTTGACCAATGACACACACAGTTTGTTCTCCCAGTTCTTATGCAATGCTCTTTCAATTTAATTTTGAAACACAGTAGGAAATTTTTTAACGGGCAAAAGAATTATTTTCACAAAAGGAAGACTTGGAAATAACAACTTCATCCTCAAGAAAAACAACTCCCACCGAGCCCAGAAATCACACGGCAATTCCTATTAGACAGAGCCAATATGCATCGCTCACAGGACACGAGCACAGAACTGCTGCTACCTTTCTGTGACAAAACCAAAGCACAGTGATTTACAGAAACTTTACACAGGTAGAAGAGTTGATTCCTTCTTCTGTTTCTGAGCATGTAACTTGCAGTGAGTCCCGACGGACTTTTTTCTGAAGACCACACAGAGCACAGTACTCAGAATCTCACACCTCAAATATATTGTTGTGTTTCAGGTAATTGATAAATGGATGGCAAATTTGTAGAGCTCCACCTCTGGACAGGGAAAAAAAAAAAAAAAAAAAAAGCTGTTTCACTCCATGTTTTTTAAAGCAAACTTCCCAAGAGCAACACATACTGCCTCTAATTCCTAAAAGCCACTTCAGACACATTCTAGTAGATTAGGACATTTCCTGAACAAAAGACTGAACATTTTAAATCCCTCTGAGTCAGACAGCAAATCTGCATCACATTAACCACAGAAAGGAATTAATGACATTATGCAGCTCTAAACCTCATTTTTAATAAAAGATTTCACTCATACATATCAAAAAATCATATAGCTAGCACCAGAGGCTACCACAAAATGCACCTACAGTTCTATTGGAGAAACTGTTTCAGTACTCAAACTTCACCACCATTTTCTTAAAAAGACTGTGACTAGCGTAAACCTAAGTGTTTTTGTTATTTTGTATTAAAGGCAGACGTAGTGTTTATCAGGGTGCAATCAGTTCTGAGAACATCTGTAGTTATTTGTGTCTTAGCAACATCAGTTGCTAGAGTAACCTGCTCCAAAAAAAAAATCAAGAATAAAGTATTGGATATTTGAGATTTTTTACTGGAAAAAAAAAAAACCAGTTGAAATGATTGTGTTCAATGCTCAGCTGCTCAGCGGGAGCCATTGATTTTAATTAAGTGGATTTATTACATCATTTGCTTCCCACAGCATCAGTCCTGCTGGCAGAGGGGAACCCAGAAGCACCTGCCTGGAGCAGACACATGGTCTGCCTCAGCCAGCCCACGCTGTCCCAAGAGCAGCACCAGCAGATGCCACCAGCAGGACATGGGTGAGCTTGGCCAACTCCACCAGCTTTCCAAGGGCTTTCTCAGTCCTGATACAGCAGGACTGGGTGAGCAGCTAGGCTGTGGGCACATCCCCTGCTCTCAGGATTTTGTGAACCTTGATCACATTCTCTCTCCAAATCAGGGTCCCAACCTATTCAGTTTCTCTTGGTAAGGATCTGTTTCATCCCCTACAGTCACTGTTCTGCCCCCTCTTGAGACACAGCAACCACAGCTTTACCACAGAGAAGTAAAATGATGTCTTAGTCTGTTGTCTCCAACACCCTTCCTAATGCCAACCAACACCACTGGCATTTCGTTTGGCTGCCACTTACACTGAGGAATCACTGTGACCCATCACTGCCCTCACAACACAGAGTTGCAACTGCCTGTTCCAAGTTCAGCCTCCTGCAGGAAAGGTTTAGATTGCTTTCCCCTAGATGAACTATCCTTAATTTAGGTAAAGCAATCTAAACCATAATTAAACCTTAATTTCTTGTAATTTCATCTACAGTGAAGCTCTTCCGTCACTTTTTGGTCACTCGGTCTGGTGATATCCTTGTCTTTGGTGTGGCTTTTTACAGTTCAAACCTTCAGTAACATCAGTAAACTTGGGAGTTTTCATTGGCCACTAATTCCTTCAGATTGCTGGTGAACTTGCCAGACAAATCCAATCTAAGTACCAATATCAAGGGTACTGTCTCTTCTCCAGCCTTTGAAGTGACCACTGAGCCCTGTCCTCTGCTCCCTGGGCTTGCTCATGGTGTTAGAGGGCTTTTAACTAGGTTTGTCAGGGAAGATCTAACAAGTAGGTGACAGCACAACTAAGACAGGGAGACAAAAATGCTCAGATAAGGCAGCTCTGCTACAGGATGATGGACAGAACAAGGGTAGCCAAGAAAGTGGAATATTGTTGTGGATGTTGGGAAGTGAATGAAGCCATCTCTAAAGAGATGAAGAAACCAGACCCCAGTTTAGAGGGACTTTAACCACCACAGCATCTTCTGTGAGAGCAACACGGTGGGGGTAACAAAAGTCAGGTTTCTCAATGCATCGAAGACCACTTTTTTAGGTGGTGATGAGACATGGTACGGGTTCAAGATCACAGGAGAAGAAGACAAGTAACAAAAACAGCCTGCTCACAGTTTGTTCAGAAGATTGGTCTGATCCATATGGTTGGAGGCTTGAAGAAGCAATGGCTGATCCTCAGGGACAGCTTCCCCCAAGCACAAGAGCACAGTCCCCCCCAGCTGGCAGGAAAACGAGCAGATGCAGAAGGACAGTGTGATGTTTTTTGTAGGTCTTCCTTAACAACTGGGATCAAAACATAGTAAGTATTCCATCCGTTTACGTAACCAGGTGTATAAAGGACAGTAGGGGGAGGTGCTCATGTCTTTTCCTTCTCGGGTTAGCTCAGACACAGGTCTCACTGTTTCAGCCTCATTTATCTCTGAGTGAGGCCTGTCCCAGAGCTGTTTGTCTGGGCTGGCACGGAGGTGAAGAATTTGCCTTTCCTAAGGGAAGTGGTGAGATTTTTATTGTATTAGTTATTTTATTGAGCTAATTCCTGAGTTTTGATTGTGTAAATCTGTTTGATTTTACCCTTTTTGCGTCCTTTCCTTTTTCCCCTTTTTCCCATTTGGGATTGGTTGGGATTGTTTGTGATTCCTGTTCACATATTTAATTGTATATAAATGTAATATATGTAAATATATTTTTTTTTCCTAAAATTTCCTTTTGCTACTTTTTTTTTCCTTTTGGGAGAGGGGGGTAGAAGCTGACGGGCTGGGGTTTGGGTTTGGTGGGGAGCCAAGCCAAACATACACAGACAGTTTGACTGGACACAGAACCTCTGGCTAAACTCAAAAAGGAAGAATCTGGGAGTTCAAGTAGATGCCTCAAATAGGATTTTTATATACTTGTATATTTTAATACTTTATATATCTGTAGATTTTTATATAGTATCATTTCTCACACTCAAGGTAGCAGCTAACAGTTTCTAACAGCTTCTCACTGTTTGTGCCACATTCCTGAATTTTGTTTAACTGTTTTTTCAACAGACAAGATAGCAGCAAGGACATCATATTTGGCACACATGCACCTGGACCAGAGTAACAAGGCAAAACAAGACAGAAGGCCCAGAACCCTTGGAGGCACTCTAACAGGGCAGTTCTGAGGGTGGTACCGGGGCAAAAGGTTCTGGGGCTGGATGTAACCATTAAATATGATAATTAAGTAGTGTTATAAATTTGTAAGAACCGTACACTGTGTACACACATCTATGTACTTTGTGCACCAGAAAGCTTTCATTAAAGAACTGCTCTCTACATTCCCTACACTAACATTGTGTCGAAAGTTAGCACACAGAGACTATCCACATTCACATGAAGGTCAAGCAAGAGACTGGGAACAAGAATCATGGGCTCACCAAAGGCAAAAACATGCCTGGCCAACCCGACTGCCCTCTCTGACGAAATCATTTGCTCTGTGGAATAAGGACCTATAAATAAATATTCCATGTCTCCTTTGAGTAATGCAGAGTCCTTTGTCATGCTTGCAGCCATACTGGGAAGGTATAAACTATGGACAGACTCCTGTCCACAGGAAAACTGCCTGGACTGCCAGGTTCAGGGGACTGAGACTACAGGTCTACAATCTAACTAGGGGCTGGTAACAAAAAGCTACTGACAAGAGATGAAAGTGGACACAGAATTAACATCTTCATCGTGACAAGCACAACAGTACAGAACAATCCTTCAAAAAAATCCGTGGGTAAGACCAAACTGGGAGGCACCATGCAAAAGCCTGGATAGAAAAGCTGTAATTCAGGCGGACAGTAATCTGGTAGAAGAACCAGCTGGCAGGAACCAAGGAAGTTCAACAAGGGCAAGGGTTGTGTGCTGCACTAAGGATGGAGTAACTCCATGCAACAGGACAGGCTGGGAACAAACTGAGAGGACATAGTTCTGCATGAAAGAACCTGAAAAATCCTGGTGGACAATTACACCATGAATCAGCTGTGAGTCCTGGCAGCAAGGAAGGCTTGTCTCAAGGTAGACTAAAAAAGGCAAAGAAAAGACACAGCCAGACTCATTTTAAGAGACTAGAGAAAGAGATAATGGCAATAAATTACAACAGGGAAAATTCCAATTCAAAATGAAGAAAAACGTATTCATCTTGTGAGAGGTCTGCACTGCAAGTGTCCCACACAGGTGATGAAATGTCCACTACTGCACATTCTCAAAACCCCACTGGGCAAGATCCTGAGTCACCTACCTTCTCTGAGCACCTTGTGAGGTGCCCTGTAGTCCAAATCTCTGCTTCCAGAGATTGCATTGATAGAGTGCCTCTTCTCCAAGCCTGGGGAAACGCAGCTTCTTTAACACAACTTTGTCAAATATATTCTGAAAATCTGATTATACGTGTAGCTTCCATCAACCCATGCACTCACATAACTCCAGGACATTAACAAGGCATAATTTCCCTACACAGAAGCCATACTGACTCTGTGCTTTCCCAGTAAGCAATGGTCTTGTCCTTTATATTTCTATCATCTTATTGCTGTGAAGGTCAGTCATCCGCATGGTGTTCCCAGGACATCCCCCAGAGCTCACCTTTAGCTTCTCCACTACACTATGCCATCCCTCACATGCCCCTTCCACCACCCTTGGCCATTAAGCAGTCCCACACAATCACTACCTGAATTCCTGCTCTTGATGACTTTGGAGAATATATTACCACCAGTTTGAGCCTGCTGTGCAAGGTCCTCTTCTTTTTCACCCTTTTTAATTTTCATTTTACATTTTACCTGCCATGGTACACATTTTCCTGTTCTCACCTGACACACTTCTCATTTTTTTAGAGGCTCATCTCTTCTCCATGATGGCTTTTTAGTTTTCCCATTGAGCCATGCAAGGATACTGGAGGGGATACACACATGAATTTGTTTGCTTTCAAACAGTATATCTTAGCTTCTGATACAGAATTTTTTTAACAGCTTCAAATTTCCCTGTAGGCTGCTCACTTTTTGGACATATCTTTTCAAACTACTTGTTTCATTTTTAGGTATTTTAATTTCTTGAAATTGAATATCCATGTGTTGGATTTATTTTGATTACTGTCCCTTTCTACTCAGTTATATCTAATGGCACTGTGGTTGCTACAAGTCACCCCACTACTAGCTTAACGTTGGTTCTGTGCACCACAACAATCCAAAAGGAACTACTCCTGACAGTTTAAACGGGGTTACTGTAGAAAGCAATCATTTATCGAGTTGGAAGATTGTTCTCTTTACCTCACCTCCTGATAAGGCACAGAATTGATCTTTGTCCAGGTAGTTGGAATTTTCCACTATAATTCTCCCAAATTGGCAGCTTCTCTGATCTCAGTTAATAGATCCTGATCGCTGTCACTGCCTTGATCCAGGCATTGCCAGTATAACCCCACTAGTACAATTAAGGTCTGGGATTTTCACACACACAGACCCAATAGCGCTTCTCTTCTCCTGTATCTGTAATGCTGTTCCCATTTATAAACACCTTCACTCACAGCAGCCAAGTCCATTCCTGCACAGCAGTATCCCGGCATCTCCGCATCCCAGGAAAGCCTCCTTCCATCATCTCCCTGAGACTCTTACAGCATGGACAGCACAACCTGCTCCCCGTGGTCAACATCAAAGAATTGCTATGATTACAATATCTACAACCAGTTAGTACTATTGTGCCACCAATTGCCCAAACCAAGAATGAACATATCCTACTTGGAATGCAACCACCCCAATTTTACAACCAGGTAAGGTCTCAAACAAATGCAGATTTAGATGGTAAATGATTCATTTCTTGCTACAGCTCACTGACAACACCACTTTCCTTCTCCATTCTTGGTAAGTCAGCCAAGTTTCAAACAAGAATGAACACCCCACAAATAGCAGCACCATCTCCTCCACTGGGTGCAATTCTGGCCAAACAATGGATGAAGATCTTTTTTTCCAAATCTACCCTAAAGGTCCCATTTCTTCCAATTCTCTTTTTCTTTCATGTTAATTCATGTCCTCTTCAGTATGACCCATAACTAATATGTGCTACCAGTGACCAGCTCACACGTAAGCAAAAAGTCTTTGAGTTATCCCGACTATGCTGTGCATTATTTTTTTATATAAAAGGCACTGTTATTTTATTTACTGTGGGTGCTCCTTGCTTACCTATGCCCCACACCAGGATAATCAGCAAAAAAGCTACATTCAAATCCACAGAAATAGTACTAAGTGTCTACACAGACCCCAAAAGATACTGCACCCACCACAACAAAACCCCCACAGCAAAAGACACATTTGTACTTCCTTTCTCTTCCTTGTTGGCCTGCCACCTATTCCCATTTCTTTTTTTTTTGTCTTTGATGCTTTTATTTATTTCAATTATCTAACTGCCAGTTTAGTCATATCTAGCCCACATAAAACATTTACCATTCAAGAGTACTCAAATATATTAACTTCTAAACACAATGACTCAGTCACTTAATGGCCCTCTTCTCCAGAAAACAGAAACATTGTGGTGACATAAGCTTTCAGTCTTTGGAACATCCTACTTGAAACTTTGTCTTTGCTACAGAGAACTTCTGCTCCCTGCATTCTTACAAGTCTTCTAAGCACAGAAAAGCCATGCACTGAGTAACCCAGCATGGATTACTCTCTGCTGTTGCAAGCAGTGAGCCTCTGGGTTCGTTCAGAAGCACCACCACAGGGTAACCAAATCACAGAATGGTTTGGGTTGGAGGACCTTAAAGACGACCTCATTCCACTCTCCTGTTACAGGCAAAGACACCTTCCACTAGACCAAGCTGCTCCAAGCCCCATCCAACCTGGCCTTGAATGCTTCCAGGGACACAACAATCCCAATGCATGTCCAACCTCCACCACATGCACAAAAAAGGTCACTGGAAGGCCCTGAAAGAATGGGACGACACACCCCAAAGACAAAGAAAAGAAAACACAGTCTGAAATGGTGCTTATCTGCACAATAAGCAGCTGTGTTTGAGAGTGTTCCTGATCAAAGGGTCTCTCTCAGACTATTTTACCATATTCAGCCAAATGGCAATGGCAGCTATTGCAAAGAGCAACAAAACAGTCAACAGGGCCTGACGGAGAGCCAAACAAACAAAAAGAGGGGTGTGGGGGTTTTTTGGGAGGGGGAATATTTTCTTGTTTGCTTGGTTTTAAACTTACTGCAGAGTTCCTGAATTACAGCTTCTAAGGAGAAAAGAAAAACAGGAGGTGAGCTAAAGAAAAACATCAGATTTCAGGGTTCACACAACTATAGGCACACAAAGAGACTCAAACTTTGTGTCTGCTGCTTTCCACAGCATGTTTTACTCTTGTCAACACTTAAAAAAACAAAAAAAAAAATAAGGAAGGAATTACCTACACTGCTTAAGGCATCATATAAACCAGGTCCTCAGACCTTCTGGTATGTACAGGAGGAAACAAACGAGATCATGAAGATACCTTCATTGCTATAAATATATTTACCACAGACTTTGGCATTGAGAATTAATCCCTAACCGGATAACAAATAAATCCCAACAAAACCAGCAGTGTATGTCCTGGAGTGCCAGATGACTACAGAAAATCTGGAGTGCAAGATGGATGCAGGCAGATGAAGAACCTGGTCATTGCTTTACTAACAGATCTGTGATCAGTCAAGCTGTGGCCAGCAATAAGATCGTGCATTTTTGTTTCAGCTGACACCAGTTGCAAAGTGAATCACAATATGCAAACTCCTGCAGTGGTAATCAAAGCATGTTTAACCTGACACCCTGTTGACTCACCACCAGTTTTATTTGATAATTGGGATAATGCACTTCCACAGCTCCCAGGGCCTGGCAGCTCTGTCAGCTGTGACCAAGGGCTTATCCCCAGAGGGCTCTGGGCGAGTGAGGAACAGGACTGCAGTTGGGGCAGAACCAGAGGATGACACACACCTCCAGGCTGAACAACAGCACAAGGAATTAGTGTCTTGCTTACCATGTGTATCAGGCAACCTTTGGAAAACAAGAGCCCACAGTATTTTCTGCTGTCTTTTAGCTCCAGAATCTGTCAATATCAAGACCTTCCCCAAAGGGCTGTCATCTCTGACTTAGGCCTAGTCTGCAAAAACTAGTCTGCTTTTTACTTCCTTCACTAGAAAAAGAAGCTGCATGACATACACTGCACTCTGCCAGTAGTTCAGCAAGAACTAACACTCTCAGTAAAGACCAAATGTATTTGATTTTTTATAACCTCGGCCACAAAAAGATGTCATTTCATTCCTTACAGAAACTTACATGACAACTTGGTGCTGGTTTTTATTCAGCATAAACTAAATTCTTTAGGTGCTGGATGGCTATAGATTAATAATTCACTGAATTATTATAACTACTTTTGCTACCTTGTAAAATGCTGCCAGCAGTGCTACTATTGACTCATGTGGACTTTCTGGCTTTCTTCAGGTCAGGCAAGAGTATTTCATAACTTCTTCTATTTTTTAAGCCAGAAGAACTAATTTTACCTCATATCCAGAAAGGTCAACATAGCAGCAGGCTTGGCATGCGAGATAACTACTGGAGAGAAAAAAAAATACATATACAGTAGAAAAAGAATTAAACCTCATAAGTCTTTGCAGTTGTCCAGAATACTAGCCAAATTCATGAAGAAAAAGAGTGCTCCTGTTAATTTTGAATCCCTTTATCTTCTAGAAAGGCCAGCTCCTCTTCCTCTACCCTAAAAGTTCTTGATTGACAGGAAATAGGGATTTAAAGTACACAGAATAATCAAGGCAACAGCTTCTGAAATTTCAAGAGCTATTATAAAGCACCAACTGCAAATGGGACCAGACTTGCACGTGAAATTTCAAAGCTCTGAACCAACAGGGCTGTTTTCTATGACAATGTTTTCCCCAACAGGTAGATGAGAACAACTATGCCTTTACCTAAAGAGCAGCATGAGAGAATCTGAAGTACAGAAAACCAGCAAACTGGTTTTCTACCCAGAATACTTCTGTGTAGATTTGAAAAACAGCTATGTTCTTTTCTGTCTTGAAGAAAAATTAATCATCTGTTTTTTCCAAGTGAACCTGGTCCCGAATATGCATTTTTCTACCCCAACCATCTTAAATTGGTCATATTTAAGAAAGAATTTCTTATTTCATGTTTAAGAAAGAATTTCTTAAGCTCTCTCAAAGAGAATAGGACCAAAAAAAAATCTCACAAGAGAAGACATTACTATGAGACTAGTTTGTAAAATCTCAGAAATTTAATTGCACATGATCTGTACAGAAATAGGAACCATCACACAAAGTTTAAAGCTGCCACATGCTTTTTGTGATGTTCCAGCTGGTGACTCTCAGAGAAATAGCACTGTCAACACTCAAACACAAACAACACACATTTCAAGACACAGAACAAAGCTCCTGGGATGCAAGAATAGCTCCATGGTCAAGTCTCAACTCAGGAGAGATCCATCTTCTGCAGAACTGAACTGTTCCATCACCTCTGAAATTAAGTTATGCACATCTCTAACCCCAAATAAAAGTTTATTTAAGAGATGGAAACAGTTCCAAATCAGTTCCATCACAATACTATACTATTTTTCTAAATAGAAGGCTTGTTTTCTAGTTATCTTGTTCAGTTAGAGGGCTGATTGGTGACAACCTGGAAAAGACAGGGCAGGGGTCGGTGTGAATCACAATGACACCATACCCTGAAGAGGCTGCTATGCCCTGCTGTGTCACAGCACTCTCCTAAATATCAGGTTGGGTAAGGCATCAGGAGGAGATCCAAGCCTTTGCAGCATCACCTTCTCTGAGGTTCTGCAGGCAGCTGCAAGAAGGAAGAAAGGATGTGAAGTTACTCCCTTCAGGCAGGTGTTAGAGTGCCTCCAGTCATGGCATCTGCATGAACTATCCAGGAATCACTGCTAGAGAGGGGCCACCAGAGAACATTGCAGAAGAGATGCTGGTTTGCTGACCTTTAACCAAATAAAGGAAAAAAATCCCAGACAAATTAGGATGAAAGAAAGACAATAAATTGCAGGTAAGACAAAGCAAGAAAAAGCTGAAAAGATATCTTCCTCAGCATACAACTAACCAGTGAGTGCCACTGGTCATGGTATAGAGGACAAAACCACTCCAGAGCTCCTGAAGGTGGATGGTCTGTAGATGCTGCTTGGTGCAAGAACACACATAAAATACTATTTGTTAAGTCCAGACACAATTCCGCTTCAGGCTCAAAAGTTTATGCATGTCTCCATCCTGACAGCTCCTTTTCAATCACAGGGTTTAGCAGACCCAATACAAGTTTTATCAAACACCCATTTTGTAAGAGCAGCTTTCAGGGAAAAAAAGAGCAGAGACTTGTGGGGAGGGAAAAAATAATCCTACTCCTGCTAACTGAGAGTACAGGCATGGAGTTATTCATGTTCCAATGACATACTATCTGCTTTATGCCTTCAATGCTTCCGTGTACAGGGTGACTTGCACATGGGAACACACTACTCGCATGACTTTTCATTTAACTAAAGTATTTCAGCATATTTATCTAGTTTTATGTTTAGCCATGTATAACCACTCCTTGGTACACAGAACTTAGGGAACAGTACGTTAATCTGCTGCAGAAGGGCTTCATCCCATTCACACATGATGTGGAAACCTATTTATAGTGTCCTCTGACATATTCAACTCAAAAGTCACTCAACATTTGGATATTTACAGGACAAAGTTTTGAGAAGTTACAAATCCTTCCAAAGTCACTAGTTACTCAGGAATTACTACATCTATTGCATACATCCATGACAGTTTTTCAACATGATTGAAAAGCAACAATTTTTCTATCAAATGTGTTGCACAGCCCAACAATACACAGTTCTCCAGGTACTGTATGTAACTGCAGCTGCAGCAAGAACTGAGGCAGAGACAAAAGCTGCAGGCAGACACTGCAGGAATTGCAACAGCTTGGAAACTACAGGACTTCAAGCTCAGCGACCTTTCAAACACAAAGCAAGGAGAATATACCTGCAAATCACCGTGGCAAAAACTGGATAGCAGAACTGAACAGGTAAGAAGGATCACACCAGGAGGTGACAAGGAAAATCCCCAAACACAGCAAGTTCAGCCTGACAAGTCTGTAGCTTTGCAGTTGAGGAAGCCACTGTTTTCATATTCTTTTAAAAGTAGTTTATTACGAAACCAGAAACTTGAGGCATGTGAATTGTGATTCTCAACAAAATGTATCTTACTCAGCTTCAGGAGTTTAAGAAATCCACAACAGACGAAACTGAAGGAAGGTGGCAAGTAATGATAATCATAAAAAATCTTATCTTAATCAGTATGTTGATTTTTAATTACCAGTTGGCGGTTTCTACACTACAGATTAAGTGCATCACAGAAGCAGAGCTTGCTCCATACTTAAGTCCACCTCGCAATTGCTACAGCTGTGCTCCATCGAGGACTAGCTCTGGAAACCACTGGGCCACACCATGCAGGACAGCAATCAAACTAATCAAACATTCTGTACTGGAGCTCGCTGCACATAAAAGCTCCAGCAACTCTGCACCGCGCCTGTCCCTGCC
>VXBX01000763.1:92228-122138 GCA_013400415.1 Scytalopus superciliaris | reverse complement strand
CAGGGGGGTCTCTGTATGGCCATGCCCCCCCCAGGGGGCCGCAGGGGGGTCTCTGTATGGCCGTGCCCCCCCCAGGGGGCCACAGGGGGGTCTCTGTATGGCCATGCCCCCCCCAGGGGGCCGCAGGGGCAACCCCGCCCGCCCTCCGTCCCCCCCGGCGCTGGGCTCTGCAGGGCTGTTTCTCACACACTCTCACTCCTCTTTTCTCTGGCTGCCAATTGCTTCTGTGCAAGAACTGTTTTTCCTTCTTCGTTATTGACTGTTAATTATTAACTGTTTTCCCTCCTTACTATGGGTGCTCCCCCCATCGCTGGTGGCTCAGCCCGGGCCAGCAGCAGACTCGCCCTGGAGGGGATGGTTTTGGCTCCCGGGCCGGAGGGAAGGCTCCTGGCAGCTCCTCCAGAAGCCGCCCCTGCAGACCCCCCACAACCTGGCCATGCAAACCCCATACATTAAAATACCTCGCAGCTGCACAATGGGGTGTCTGTATAAATTTCTCATGTGCAGGTCAGAGTGTTCAGGGGTTTTTGTCTGGTTTCATTTTGGAGAGCTCTAGCAGATTTTTCAGAAGTTGTTTCCTCTCTGAAATTATTTCTTTCCCCTTTTAGCAGGTCGAAACTTGCTGAGCCTTTAATTTCAGCTCTCCCAGGGGTTCATATGGTCATTTAAAAAAACCAAAAAAAACAACAAAACGGCACACTGAAGCTGTATCTGTGTGGTAATGAGGCTTTTCCCTCAAATGTAGATACAGAAAGATGGGAAGGCAGGAAAAAGTTAAAAGGCAAAACACTTGGGGAACATGCTTTATTTAAAAGAACTTTTGAGGATTCATTTCATTGCAAAGTAGAGTAGAGTAATACAACATTGTGATAAAAACGTGAAAGTAATTCCAGGAACAGAAGTGGCAACTCAGCCTGGTTTTTAGAAATGTGTTGTTACTAATCACTGCCACATCTCCTCCTGAAGTGGCTGCGGGGCTTTTTCCTCCGCTTACCCTTTTCCTCAGACACCAGTTTAGGTTTGTTCCCTGAGCCCATGCTACCCTGCTGTGGAGTAAAGCCTGGTAGGCACCCACAGTCAGAAACTAAACTGTAAACTCTGTTGCAAGCCTTCCAGGAATCAGAAGAAGATCATGCATTTGACAGCTCTCCATGTAAAATTCCTTTCTATTTCCTCCAAGAGCAGCAACTCTCTCTGTTCAGTGCTGTGGAGTCTGTGCATGCAATGAGAGCTCTGCTATGGCAGAGGGACCAAGGGGAAAAATGAAGAGGTGCCCCTGTCTGCCACCTGCGAGAGCTCCTCAGCCACAACATGCCCACAGAGCAAGGCAGAAACAGACGCATGTTCCAACAGCAAGCCAGGCTTTTAAGTTACAGAAATTGCTCCCTTGCTGCGTGCAGATTCAGGGCAGAGCTTTGAACGTGGCTGAGGGACACGGTGAGGTGCTGGCAGTTGTTTTTTGTGGGTGGCCATGCTGGAGCAGAGCCCAGGACTAGGAAGTAGATGCATTCTCGTTGTGATCAGACTCTTTCCTCTGTCTGGCACTGGGCCTAGAATACAGGGCTGTCCCTGGCAATGGCCTTAGAAAAATAAATATATTAGTTCTTTTGCTCATTGGCACAAGTAAGGACAAAACCTGCCTGACGATCTCCAGAGGATACATCTGAAGGACCCATATCTCCCACTGAACATAAGCAAAGAAGTACAAACATTGGTCATGTCTTTGGAAGGGCTTGAGCTTATCTTTCCCATTCTGGGATGGTTGCGGGAAGACCACTGTCTTGCACATGAATAATTGGTGTCACAGGTCAGATACACTCTTCCTGTCATCAACAGACAAGGTAGTTTAGGGAACCAAGAACCATTGTGAAAACAAGTTCCCTTCCCTGCCCAATTTCCTGTGCTAGATTGAGCAATTTGGGTCAGAAAAGGAATCCCAACTGTCTCATGACTAGTGACAGAACTCAACACCCCTGGAAAACCACTTTGCCCTGGGTCCTGGTGGACTCTAACCAGCGCTGGGTGAATGGTCTCCAGTGCTGTTGAGTCTGTGAATTATGTCTGTCAAGTGTCCTGCACCACTGCCCAGCACTGATTTACTCAGAAAGTGGCCATGGACTGACCTACACTTCATTTGCTGTAGGAAATCAAGAATTAGTCAGCTTTGTTTCTTTGCATCAGAACTGGAAAAGCTAGGGAAAGGAATAATGTAATGGCTACAACCCCAATTTAAATAAATAAGAACAAAAATACTAATACATTTTAAGCTTTTTTCTCCTATCGTAATGCCCATGCTGACAGTAACCTTTGGTTATCTGGAGCCTCCTAAGTGAAATTGGGTGTCCACAAACATATGCAGTCAGTCAGAAATTAGTAAAATGATTGCATGAGACCACTGGCTGGCTACTTCTGCTGTCACACAAGAAGCCAGGGCAGACCATAACACCCTTTGGCCCTAATGCTGATCTGGTGGGGCAGGGGGCTGAGGCACTGCCAATTCCCTTCCCTTCCCTTCCCTTCCCTTCCCCATTTGACTGACTCAAGATTTGGAAGCAAAGGTTCATAATAACTATTCCCAGATGTCTGTCTATAAAGCTTGGACCCCGGCGGACCATGTGAGTTGGTAAGAAGGGATCAGAGGTGCTGATTTCCTTTGACAGCATTTGGGGAACTCCATGGACTAGTCCCTTCCAACCACTCAAGCGCTTCTTCAGCTCAGACTCTTCACAAGCCCATGTAAGCTGCTTAGAAAAGTTACTTGATGACACTCACAGCTCAGTCTGTTCATCCAGGTCTTTTAGAAGTCCCATAGAGATCTGATACTGGATTCATTGTGAGAGCTGAGCAGGCAGAAGAGCAGGAATGGTTCTATATGGACTGACACAATGAATAACTTTGGTGCACTCAGCTTCTGCAGAGGCTCAGTGACATGTTTCTTTCAGGTAAAAGTAGATTATCTGTGCCCTTCTCAGCACCCATGAGAACACCAGACCAGACAAAAGGTCATTTGCTGTCAGATTACCACAGGTTCCAGTTCTGCCAGTTGCATATGATAGAAGAAATGAGCATCTGTTCTTCTATCTAATGGGGAAAAGAAAACGTAAAATCCTGATCCTCTGTTGTGTCACTCAGTGTCTCGTTTTGAGAAAAGATGAGTGACTAATTCACACCTTTGCATCTGCAATCAGAGCAGGCTGAGTGGCCCTAACAGATCCTCATGACATCCTCTTGGTGAATGGTGCCCTCAATCACTGTATCTGTGGTTTGTCTGGAGCATTTGCGACTCCCTTTCATGCTTTTCAGGTTTTCTGAAAGATGCTTCTGGAACTTCTTGGTGAGGAAGCAGTAGATGATCGGATCCAACACACAGTTCATACTCAAGAGGCACAAAGTCACCTGGTGAGCATCGTTAAGCTGTTGGCGTAGCTGACAGTTTTCCTTCTTCCACTGCTCCAGAACAGTCAGGGTCCAGGGCAGATCCACAATGTGATGGGGCACAAAGCTTATGATGAACACAGCCAGCACTGTGCACACCATCCAGAGGGCCCTTTGCTTGACATGAGCACTCTTCCGTGGATGCACTGACTTGGAGAACAGGGTCCTGATAATGATGACGTTCCAGCCTAGTATAAAAAGGAAAATGATATAGAAGAGGACGCAGATGATGACGTGAATGGCGAGAACAGCTGAAGCTCCACTTGAAGTGACATAGCTCTCAAAGCACCGTGTGAAATTCTTCGAGTTGATCTCCTCCTGATTAATATTATGGCTAAAAAGGTAATACAAAGAGCTTCCTACTATTATGATCCAGATAGCTGCTGATAGGTAGATACCCCTTCTCTGGGTGGTCAGCTGGGCAGCTTTAATAGGATTGGTCACAGCTTGGTAACGATTGTATGTGATGACCATCAGAAAGGCAACAGAAGAGTAGGTATTAACAAAAAATAAACAGCCAGCCACACTACAGAGGAACTCAGGCATGATCCAGTCTCCATGGTGGTGGTAATAAACAATCCACATTGGCATTGTAACCAAGAAAAGCAAGTCAGCTACTGTCAAGTTCACCATGAATATCTTGATTTCATTGAGTTTCTTGGTAGGGTAAATATGACTGAAAATCCAGAGAACGTAGCAGTTGGCAACAAAGCCCAGAATGAAAATGATGCTGTAGAAAACAGTGAAGAGGTTGTAGCGGAACTCCGAGTCTATGTGGCAAGAAATGTAGGGATCAGCACTGCCTTCCACACCACCTTTGCCCTTTCCAGACATCATGGTTCTGAGTGGGCACGTCTGAAGCACAATTTCCTGCTGCAGCTTTTCTTTTTACCTAAAAATAGAAGGTATAAAATAAGCTGATTGTTTGGCACCACTGCTAAGCCAAGCCCTACATTTAATTTTCAGCTGTCTATGACTACAGGAGTTCTGCTGATGCCTTGGTTCCAGCCACAGACACTTGCCCTGTCCCCTTGGTTCTCTCTTTTATCCCATTTCTACATCATATGAGCTCTGTGCCTTCATCCAGCATTGTTTGTTGCAGTGAAATATCAGATCACTCATCTCTAATCTCAGAATTGAGACAGAGAGTTCTTGGATAAAATCATCGTGACTCTATTCTATCTCAAGCTTCTTAATCTTTTACTATAATCAAACATATTTTCTGTGATTCATCCTGTCCTTGTGTCCCATTCTCCCCACACCTCCCCTCCGCCCCACCATGGTTCTGACACTTTTTAACTTGTTAACTTTTTAACTACCCTAGCTATTTCAGACATGAAACAATATCTGGTAAAAATGTCTCACAGAATCCCAGAATAGTTAGTGTTGGACAAGACCTGTGGAGTTCATCTGGTCCAACTCCTGCTAAAGCAGGTTCCCCCACAGGAGGTTGTGCAGGATGGCATCCAGGTGGGGTTTGAATACCCCCAGGAAAGGAGACTCCACAGCCGCTCTGGGCAGCCTGTTCCAGGGTTCTGTCACCCTCACAGCTAAGAAGTTTTTCTCATATTTCTATGTTTCAGTTTGTGCCCTTTGTCCATGTCCTATCACTGGGCACCACAGAAAACAGTCTGGCCCTGTCCTCATGACACCCTCCTTTCAGATACTGATATACATTGATGAGGTCCCCTCTCAGTAGTCTCTTCTTGAGGCTGAACAGCCTCAGCTCCCTCAGCCTTTCCTCAACAGTCTCCACTGGACCCTTTCCAGAAGTTCCATGTCTCTCTTGAGGAGTCCAGTTCTGGACTGAGGAGCCCAGAGCAGGACACAGCACTCCAAATGTGGCCTCCCCGGGACTGAATAGAAGGGCAACATCACCTCCCTCGACCTGCCATCTACACTCTTTCTAATGCACCCCAGGACACCATTGGCCTTCTTGGCCATGAGGGCACACTGCTGGCTCATAGGAGTCCACCAGGACCCCCAGGTCCTTCTCTCAGAGCTGCTGTCCAGCAGATCAGCCCCCAGTAGGTACTGTTACATGGAATTATTCCTTCCTTGGACTTGCCATTGTTGAACTTCGTTAGGTTCCTCTCCAGCCTGCCCAGGTCTGGCTAAATGGTGCTTGTTCCAGCTCTGTATCCTCAGGAGATTTGCTGGGTGTAAGGCAGATTCCAATCACCATCTACCTGTTGTTTTCTGACATTTTTCTCATCATACTTGTTTGTTTCCTCAGCTTCAGACACTGCAGGCACCCGACATCCCCTTCACAGGCCACCAGACCTCTCAGCTGTTGTACTCAGTGAATGACATATAAGATTAGTCCCTGATCCTAACAGGTGATGTTCTGTGGTACATTGTCAATTCTAATCTCAGGGTATCACTCTTAAAATCTTGGCAATTGTCTCTCATAATTTTGAATTCAAGTTGTCATCAAACCAACCTGGCTCCCTTCCCAACTCCCATTTCTTCGTCAGATGCAAGGGGCAGCAGCAGCAATTCTGCACTTTGTTTAAGGCTGCTGGCTAACATTGTCCCTAAAGAGACACCTTTGGGATTTTTGTATTACCAGTCCCCATCTCAGTGGGGATTTCTTCACCTCTTGCCTACACTTCGGACATATCAGTTAGTCCATCCTTGAAAGTGTCCAAGGCCAGGTTGGACAGGGCTTGAAGCAACCTGGTCTAGTGGAAGGTGTCCCTGCCCATGGCAGGGGGTGGAATGAGATGAGCTTTAAGGTCTCTTCCAACCCAAACTGTTCTGTGATTCTGTGATTCTATATCAAATTTCTGCATCCTCGGTCACAGAGTTACAGAATCACAAAATAGGCTGAGTTATAAGGGACCCACAATACCGTACTTGTTCCTGTCTCAATTTCACATGAATCCTGTCCAATCCCTTGTATACTTTAACCTGCTGCTTTTACCATCTAGAGAACACATAACCTGTTCCTGACTCCTGCACTGACTCCCTGTGTGATGCTGGGCAGGTGCTCACCTCTCCATGACATGATCCTGCAGATCTGCTTGTTTTTCTCTCCCCATCCCTTCATGGCAAAACAAGTGGCCATTTCAGGGAGAGCAGTGGGAGAGCCCCCAGCGAGGCTGGAATTTGCAGAACATGGTGGTTTGCCTTAAAAGTGAGTAAACTCTACCACTAGTCACAAAGCCTAAACTGGTGTGAGTTATGCTGGGAATGCTCCATGCTGCTCCTTGCACTGGACTTGTCTCAGCTCCACCAGTCCCATGGACAACAGGCATTTCCCCAAAGACTTGCTGCTCCTGAGCAGGTGCCCTCCTGCCTGAAAACTTTCTGGATCCTCTCCCAGAAGACAGTGCCAGGAATGCCCATCCCACTCTCTGTGGGCTGAGTCCCACTGTGTGCTCATGTGCTATTGTTCCTCATTTACATGTTTGGACTTTTGCAATTTTCCTCTCAAAATGGGGAAGTCAGCTGAAGTTTGAGCTTGCTCTCCCTTTCTGCGGAAAACTGCAACCCCTTGGTACTGCTCTCCAGTCGTTAAGAGAGGAAGGCAGCCATCATCTTCCTGAGGGGCCTGTTTGTCCTCATCCCTCACAAGTCCCCTAAAGACATGACAACTACAGACTTGGACCTTCCCAGCCAGCTGCATGCTGGGCAGCACTGGGGTCTGAATGTCCTTAAACTAAATCTTCCAGCCATGGGCCATGTGAATGAACAAGCAGCCATGGCCATACTGGTAACTGGCCCCAGGTAGCACATGAAATTGTCCTCATTCACAGCCTGTCCCTGGTTCTCCTTTGATTCATGCAAGACATAGGGCAAGTCCTCCTGGACTCCTTGGGGATCAGTTTGCGCACCCTCATCTATGGATGAGAAGTGGTAATTTTCACAATGTGTCCTTGCATCAATGTCTTTGTCTCAGCCCAACTCTGCCACCCTCTAAGGTGAGGATACATGCCAGGTGGGAGGACTTGCATCTCAGCTCTAAAGTACACAGGGAAAATATGGACATTTAGGGAAGGGGTGAGACTGTGCAGGGGCAAGAGAAACTAGTGGGGAGTGTTATGTTTGATATGCTAATATGATATTAGAAAAAAACCTCAAGAAATCCTAATTATCCAGGATCATTGGAGAACTGGTTTTTTCCCCCAAATCTGGGTCATAAACTCACTGTGACTATCTCCAACATCAGCAAATAGTTCTGTTACTTGGGGTTGGGATCTTTGCAATGGAAGGTACTCTACTGCTGTGGCACAAGACCTGAGTAGAGAAAGAGTGGGGAAAAAAAACAGGTGATGCTTCTCTCTAGAATGCAGAGAAGAGGAGTGCTCACATCCAATACATGGGCGCAGCTGTTGTTCACAAAGTCACTTCAGATAGTGCCCCAGGACACTGTCCACCCCCCTATTTCTGGTGTTGCATAATGGCATGGCAGCCTCCAAACTTTGCCCAAGAACTCTGGTGAACTTCACTGGTAGGGTCTCCAGACTGCCCACCACCTGCCAGGTTTAGCAGACAGAGTAGAAGGGAGAGTGGACCTGCCCAACCCCTCCACAGCAGAGCCCTCCACTGAAGGTGGGTTTAAGCTGCAGGGCTGCACTCTGACCTGGAGAGGTGTGATGCCGTGCTCTATGACTGCCTCCAGTCTGCTGAAATCCCTGGCAAAGGTGGTCTGTGGGAGAGGGCACTGCCATTTCCCAGCCTCAGCAGCACCTGGTAGAGCTCATCTGTCTTTGCAATAGCAGGCTGTGTTGTGCCAGTGCCAGTGTGCTGCGGGGAATCATAAGAGAGGTGCTCTTCCCTTCTCGTGTGCCAAGTGAGGTATTCTACTAAGCACACCCAGAAGGGAACATGGCACTGTTCCCCACCAAATATACTCAATGTCCACTTCCCTCTTCAGCCTGAGGAACCCGAGCTCATGTCTCCCATACACTTGTGGATGCCCTAAGCCCTGGGCTCTGGAGCACTGTGCAGGGGCTCTCACTCAGCCTCTCCTGTTGAAGCAGTTTCCCTTTTCTGAAGCACATTCGTACCCCCTGTGCCAGCAGAAGGGTGAGCAGGTCCCAGGGCAGGGTGCAGGTGGCTGTGGGTCCTGTTCTCTGTTGGCACATGGTTAACCCCCCATGACACCTACAGCCCAAGCCACTGCCTTGTCCACAGTGCACCAGTCAGTAATGCCAGGTGGTTTATACCATCAGCTCCACTGGATGCAGGACTGGAGGTGGAAGTAATCAGCTGCACAGCCCAGCATGGCCAGGACAACTGTCAACCCCCTCCCAGTCTACAGACTCTCCCATGGACCATGCCCTGGCTCATGGCTGCAAGCAAGTTATGCCATCAGCAAGAGTACATTACAAGAGGAATAGTACTAATAAAGTATATTTTCTGCTTACCACAGTTGAAAAGATTCAGCACAATATGTCCATCTTCATCCTCAGTAGCAGTGGATGTTTCACTGAGGGTGCTCTGTTGTCTCCCAGGTGTTATTTTCCCTGCCCTGGGGCTGGACAGTTGCCACACAGGCAGCTCTCAAGAACAGGGCACTGGAATGGGAGCAACTGCAGCATGACTGCAGAGTCACTAGAGAAGAGGAAATGTGTGACATCAGCTCAAAGGAAATGAGAAATAAATAAGCTGTAGAGGAAAGGCAATTAGCCACAGCAAAGGTCTGGAGAGTCCCTAAGGCTTTTTCCTTAGAGTATTTCTGATTCTGATAATCCTGAAAGAGGACAAAGTTGGGATTTTCCTCTACAGGCAGAATAGGAATCCACTCTGTCCCTGGCTAGATTTGAGATTAGATAGCATTTTGGCATCTTCCTTCCAAACAGATGAATGCCAGAAGAGCTTTCACTTAATAACTTCCAGGAAAGGAAGAGACAGGAAACTCATGAATCCCATGGACAGACTCATTTCCTAGCAGTCTCCTTCACAATTGCGTTGGGACTAATCAGACCCAGGGATTCAGCCTTTTAATCTCAGGGGCCATCAGCAGACCTTGGGATATCACAGCAGGGCAGATCCTCACCAGTCCCATACAGTTGCATCATGGCCACCATTACCTGTGGCAGCCTGAACCCCCCGGCACAGCGGTGCTGTTGGTGGGGTGCTCAGGTGCCAGTGACAAGCAAAGCTGCACATGTGTCCCAGCCAAGTTGTAAATCCCAGGCTCTAACTCCTATGGGGACGGTTAACCTGCTCCATGCAGACAGTGCTCTTGTACCTGCACACAGCACAGATGTGAGCTCAGAGCAAAAACCTCACACCTGACACACCCACAGGAACCAGAACCCCAAGTCTGGTACCTGGGGTCACTGTGAAACACACCAGAATAGAGCCACAGAGTCCATCACCAGCACAAAGGGGTGTCCAAGCCTGCCACAAGGCTGCTGAGGAAAGAATGAGCCCAAGCAGAGGCAGAAGAGGCCAGTCTGCACTAGAGCTCTCCAGAACCCACCCACTGTCCATGCTGGTGCCTGGATGTCCCCAGCCAGGGGCAGCCAAAGTCTCAGCACCAATCTGAGCTTCTTTGCCTGGACCAGCACTTCTCTGGCTCTTCTCTAGAGGGTTCAGGTGGCCTTTCCCAGAGTGGCTCCAGAGGGAAACACCCAGCCTGCCCTTCAGCAGTGAGCAGAGGCAGGTGTGTATCCAGGTGCTTGGCAGCCCTCTGGAGCTCCATGTAAGCTCCAGATGGGCAGAACACGTGCAAGTGCTCTGCAAATTGCTGCACAAACCATGTCCTGCTGCTCTGGACTCTGCTTGGGGAGAGCTCCAAAACAGTCAGATGTCCATAGACACCACAACTGGCACCACAGCTGGACATGCCTGAGCTCCTGTGGGGTCACCCTTGTCCCCCACAATAGCATGGGATGGCCAAGGGACTTGGAAGCCTTCTGAGCAGAGTAGGACCAAAACACCCACAGTGCAAGGGAGCCCCACAGCAACAGCACCGCATGGGATGGGAGCCCCAGCCCTGCCCTGCCTCGGCATGGTGGGCTGCACGAGAGGCCAGCACGTGAAGCAGGGCACAGCCAGACTGTCTTTGTCAGGCCATGTCAGGGGGAGTTGAATGGTGAGATGAGGCTCCTACAGTGATGCTCCGGAGCTGTGCTGGAATGGAGGCTGCAGGCATCTGTCTCCTTCCCTCCACCACCTGCCATCCTCCCTCCTTCCCATCAGCTGTTCTAAGGGTGGACAGAGGAGCCTGATCCTTCTTGGACCAGACAAAGCCTCAGCTGTGTCCTTAAGGCTCCTTCTGGGAGATTAAATTAAAAACCAACCAAGAACATGCTCAGGAGTTGGCTGGGAGCCAGTCCATATCTCTGGGGAGAGCAGTCAGCAAGGTCCAGAGGCAAGAGGAGGAACGCTTGCAGGGACTGTAGCAACACTCAAAGTTTTGCTTGTTCTGTTGCAGCCCAGCCCTTAGAGGAAATGAAAGCCTGGAGGGTTTTGGTCTGGGGAGGAGCCTTCAGAAATCTTCATCCTTCCTCTGCTCAGCCCCATAGCATGTCCGTTCTGCATTAACAGGTCCCACTGCCCCCATACCATGCCCATAGCCAGCCCTTTCCTTTCACTCCCTTCCCACCTGGGGACTCTCTTCCCCTGCTCCCCTGGCACTGCTGCCCATTTCTGAGGGTGTAAGTTTGAATCCAGTATTAAGATACATTTTGCTAGTGGAGGCCAGCTCATTCCGTGGTCTGGCAGTCTCACTGCCCTGTGCTGGGCGTTGTTCCCTGTTCGTCCTGCCCGGAAGATGCACCCACTGGCTGACAGCTCTGGCGACCATGTACGACTGACTTTAAAAAAAATCTTGAATATGCCTTCACCTTTATCAAGCCAACTTGCAACCTGATAAAAAATAAACAAGGTTCTTTGACTCCCATCGATGCTGTTAGGGAGCACTGATGGTCCTTGAGGTTGTTGTACCAGGATGCTGGATCCTGGAGCCATGTTCAAATGCCACGTGGCTGGCTGGTGGGCAGTGGCTGGCACCCAGCAGCACTCTCATGGCAGATGCCCACTGCCCCCCTGTACACACACTGCCTGCCTGTGGCACATGCCCTTGTGTTCACTTCTGTCTTGCGTGGAGCCCGTTAGCAAAATACTCACTTTGCATGACCACATGTAAATTCTCTTGGTTTTGAAAAGATAGTATTATAAGCAAATATCCAGATCTTGCTTCCCAAAAGCAAGCCACACCACATTAGCAGAGAAGAGCTCTCTGAAGAGCACAAAAACAGGAGCAGCAGCTCAGCTAATGGGTCTGTGACTGCCCTGTCAGTGACATGAGCACCAAACAAGGGCAAGATGAAACACAGATGTGACCACCCCAGCTGCTGCCACCGGGCTCAGAGCTGTGTGGTGAAGGACCAGCACACAGATGAGCGTGGTCCCTGCTAGTCCTTGTCCTTAGGACATGTTCTTGAGTGCCAGGATGGGTTTCTGAAAGAACATGAAGTTCCTTTAGAGATGCAGCAGCTGCTGAGCTGATGCTGAGAGTTACTGTCTGTGAGTTCCCACTATTCACTTAACACCCTCTGCAGTTTCCTTTTGCTTGTTGCAGGAAAGAAACACTAATTCAACTCTGAGCTTCCCTTTCTGTGAGCACTTCAGAGCCAAGCACACCACGTCCCCACCTTGTTACCAACCCTGCAGGAATTTGCCCCAGAGCTGGGCTTGCTCGGCAGGGAAACACACCCACCAGGCAGGAGCCCCTGCTGGGGCAGGGGCAGGAGCAGGGGCAGGGGCAGCAGCACTCCCTGTGAGCCCTGACAGCTGCCAAGGCAGGGCATGGCTTGTGGCACAGGCTGTGCCAGCGGGATTGCCCGGGCTGGCAGGGAATGTCGCTGCTTTGCCGGAAGCATGTGAAGCAGGGAGCCGAACAGCCTCTGCTGTCTGGTTCCCAAGCCCGGCCCTGCTGCACCGGGCAGGGGGCGAGCTCACAGCCCACCACATCGGGGCTTCTGCGCTGCAGGCACGGGCTGTCACAGCTCTGCCGGAGGAGAGAGCCCTGTCCGGCTGCAGCGAGCCACCTCCTGCCACAGCTGCCGACCCGGGCCCCTTCCCAGCCCGGGCAGGGGCCGTGTGTGAGCGGGACGAGGGACCTGCTCTCCTCCAGAGGCTCCGAGCATTGCCTCCTCCTCCTCTCAGGAGGAAGTTCCAGGCAGGGCTCCTCACCTTGCTTCAGCCTCCAAGCAAAGCCAGGGCTGTTGTTGCCACCCAGGGGTGGGACGGGACCCAGACGAGGGCACTTCCCACCCCCACAGCCCCAAAGGCACCAACAGTACCCCCCTGACTCATGCCATTTCGATGCACCTCATCCCTGCTTGCTGGGCACTGAACGAGGAATGCTTTCCTGCACCCAGATCGAGAGGATGAGGATGGCTCTGAAGCCCCTGGGACTGCCTGAGATGCCATGGGCTCAGAGATCCATGGGGGGTCTGGAACCAGCCCATGCTCTGAGATACAGCCTGGGGAGCTGGGGGCGGGAGGCCTGAGAGAGTAAGCAGAAGGGAAAGGAGCGTCTTACCTGGGGGTCACAAAGCACCTGCCCCAGTCCAGTCACAGACCCGCCCGGCCCCTGCTGCAAGCGGAGACACTGGCAAGGCCGAGCTGTCAGGGTGCTCCTGCTCAGGAGGCAGCTGGGATGGGAAGGAGGGTGCTGTGCCTGCTCCCAGGTAAGTGACTCACTTCCCTGCTGGCAGCTGTGACACGCTTGGCCGTGCCCAGCCCGCGCCCTGGAGCTTGACACCAGCCCCTGTGGCCCTTCCTGCAGGGACACAGCGGCCGAGGCCCCTTCCTGGCCAGGGGCTTCTCACACTCCGGTGTCCCCTGGTGTCTCACAGGGCTCAAGTGGGGTAGCCCAGCCCTGGGGCAGCTCCAGGCAGGGGCACTGCCCGCCTGGGTCAGGGGCGAGAGGTGGTCAGGGCTTGGCAAGGGGGGGCAATGCCCTTGGCAGGTCCGTTCTCTGGGCTCCTCGTTTCCTCCCAGATCTCGGGGCCAGAAGCCAGCACAGAGTGTGCTTGTTCCAAAGCTTCCATGGGAGGTGGAGGCTCCGTGGGCAAAGTGCCAGGACAGGATTGCTCTGCTGTGGGACTTCCAGTCTCAGAAAATACTAGCCAGAAAATACTCCCAGCTGTGGCAGCTCATTCCTATGCCTCTTCTGCAGCACTATAAGCCCCCCTCAGTCCTTGTGCTCCTTCACCTGGGAAGAAAGGGCAGTAGGACACGTGGGGGACCTGCTCCCTCCTGCTGCAGCTGGCACTGCTCTGCTCAGGTTCCACATGGGGTTTCCCCAGATGCCTTGTGTGGCACTGACATTGCTCAGGTCATGGGCAAAACATCCGCCTGAGTCACTTGTGTTATAACAAGAAATCGCATGTGTTTCTGTCTGCTCCCTTTACTCCCTGTGGGTTGTTTAACAAGGAAATACTATTGGGTTTTTTTTTGCCAGTAAGAACTGGCTCTGGTTTAGGCAAAAGAGGAGGTGTGAGGGTTGCAAGACATTTCTGAAGGACCAGTGGGTCAGAACCCGCAGGCACCCACACTGCTGACAGAAGGAACTGGCTGTCTGCACATCCTGGAGCCCCACAATAAAGCTGCCAGGGACCCAACTGGAGTATGCAGAGCTGCAGGAAACACCCCAATTTCCCAACCAACCGATCAAGCTGCACCAGTATGGCCTTTTCCAACAAAGAAGGCTGCCAGCCAGGCTGTGAATAAGGCAGCCAGGCTCTGTCAGGAGCACAGAGAACAAGGGCAGTTAATGTCCCCTCTCTGTCGGCTTGGTGACACTGTACCTGGAACAGCTAGGGCAGGTCAAAAGGGATGGGGTGAACTTGGAGAGGCAGAGAGCTGGCACCACAGTCTGAGCCTGGGGCACATCCTAGTGAGGGAGCTGGGCTGGGACAGCCCAGAGGCAGAGGGACCATCTGATTGCTGCCTGCAGCTGGTGGAAGGGAAATTGCAGAGGACAGACATGAAATTGTCTCAGTAGTGACAAATGGTGTAACAATGGGCAACAGCCACAAACCAGGGTGTGGGACAGTCAGGATGAACGTCTGTGAAATATTTTCACTAGAAGGAGCGTTCATCCCTGGGACAGGAACCCAGGGAGGCCAGGGTTCTCATTCTCATGCTTTCTCAGATAAAGACACACCTAACCTGACCTACCATTAGTGATAGCCCCACCTCAAACACAAGGTCAAATTAAAGACCTACAGAGGTCCTTCCCCAAAACACTCCAGTTGTGTGATCTGAACTGCAACAATCATGTTGGCACATGTGCCAGTATTACTTTTCCATTACAGGTGCTCTTTGTGTAAACAAAACACACTCCTGCAACTCTGTTCTGCCCAGAACTGTTACAGGAGTGCCCAGAGTGTCCCTGCTGCTGCCAGACAGCTAAATATCCGAGAAAGGGAATGTGAATGCAGCAGGCAGACAGGGAGGCCCATTTTAATGGTTCTGAACAGGCTGAAGCAGAGATCTCCAGCTACAAAGACCTAATTGCCCCAAGGCACATGTCCGTTCTTGCCCCATGAGCCCGAAGCCCACCAGCTGGTGTGACAAGGAGGCTTCCTCACAGGAAGGCTGCTGAGCCTCAGCAGTGAGTCAGGCAGCTCAGCTCCATCCCAGACCAGAGTGTGCCCGGTGCTCACTGCAGCACTGAGATAAGAGCGGGGCAGATGGGACACCAGCCGGGAGGAGCTGCACCCCCAAACATCTGCCCCTTCTGTGCACATGAAGCCAGGGCTGTGAGAGCTGCACCTGGCAAGGAGCACAAGGAGGTAACCCAAAGGGGAAGGCAGGGGAGCCCCAGCAGCAGGAGATGCAGTACCAAGAGTTTTGGAAACAAAGCCAGGGAGGTTTCCAACCCAGCCAGTGCAGCCCCACACAGGCACACTGTGCTGGGGCACAACACAGGGGAGCATTCTGAGTTTGCTTCTGGTGAGCTGGAATAGAATGTCCTGAGTTGTAAGGGACAAGGACCATCCAGTCCAGCTCCTGGCCCTACAAAGACACCCCAACAATCCCACCCTGTCCCTCAGAGCATTGCCCAAACCCTCTTGGAGCTCTGGCAGCCTTGGGGCCATGCCCACTGCCCTGGAGAGCCTGGTCAGTGCCTGACCACCCTCTGGGGGAAGAACCTTTTCCTGAGATCCAGGCTAAATCACTCCTGACACAACTTCATGGTATTCCCTCTGGGCAAGGGAAACCTAGGAATGTAGTACTCGGCTGCCCAAGGGTAGGAGGTCTGCTCACCCTGCAGCTTGCAAGAGGAAAAGGAAGACAAGACAGGCCATCTCTGTAGATAACACACTGTTATCACCCAACTGTTTCTGAAGGAAACTTCCCACTTTTAAGGACAGCCTCTCAGAGTTTTTCTTCAGTTTCAGTTAAGAGAAGGACTAGCAAAAGAAACTTCCTTCTGGAAGGAAATGAGAGCACAAGCCATTGATCTCTCCCACCTGGCTCCCTCCATCCAGCACTTTGCTGGCTGCAGTTAATCCCCCCAAACTAGTTAAGCCCTGAAATACAAACAGCACACAGTGAACAAGTTGTTCCTGCCCACTGAGAAGGGGTTGATGGTGAATTCAGAGCATATCACTGTTTGCCAAACTAAGATAAATGTTAAGTAACACACTGGTTTATGTCTTATCAAGAAGAGATTTCATCTCTGGCTAATCCCCTAGGCCATAACTTGGGCTAGGCTTTACTACCCAGTGAAATCAAGACCTCAGCTTGTTACGTGCTCAGGGGATCCTCCATTCTCATTGCTAAATTGCACAGAAGCACCAGACACGAAGGTCCTGCCCCATCCCCTTTATCCACATGTTAGTTGCTTCTGTTGCAGTTGCCCTTTTCTATCTTCAGACACAAGAAAACAAGTCCCTTGAAAAGGTCCTTTCCCATCCCACTAGTACTGAACAGCAGATACACCCTTGCAAAGTGCATAGGGTGGGGAAGGCAAGCTCCCTTCCTCAGATTGGAACCAAGAGCTTCACAAGTGATCTCTGAACTCCCAGAAAACAAAGCTGGACTCTCGTCGACCCCCATGTACATTCTGTGGGAACTGGACACAGAAAACCAAAGCCAAGACCTACTGAAAGGCACTTCTGCAGCTCCCTAGTACCTTTTCTCCTGAAAAAAACCCCAGTTACTTCTTATTCCCACTGATGAAGTTTCTGGTTCTGCACATCAAGGACAAAAAGACCTCTTAGGGAGGGAGAAGGCCTAGAGATCCCTCCCTCTACACATGTCTACCTCTTGAAATAAAACAGCATTCCATTCAATTCATCCCACTGCCTTGGCATCTGGAGGGATCTACATTGTGCACTCATTTTCACCCAGGCAGTTCAAACCAGTTGTTTCTACAACAATTACAACGATCAGAATTAACCTCCCAGTGGAGCAGAGAAATACCCAGCAAAGAGCCAGGTACTTTGGTGCAAATCAAGCACCCTGGCAGATGGGAAGCTTCTCATGGCTTGGCTGGGGAGATAAGACAGGAAAAACTACATGTTTAGACACAGACGCATATCACAGGCAGAGCAGGAAGCAAAGGAAACAGGAACAGCTAAATTGAGAATGAAACGGTGTTGTTGCAAGCTGTCCCAATCCAGTGGAAAACAATGACTCCACTGCAGAAGCCCATGGACCTGGATGTTGTGACTCTGGCCCCAGCTGCACCCCTCGAGAGCCAGTGGTGAGCCACTGCCCTGGGTACATTCTTGTCAACATACACAGCTCTTAGAAGCAGAATCAGAGTTTAGTATGGTCTTACAAACGTTTCAAGTTCTCACAGGGCCCATCCTGAGCTGTCTGAAAAAAATGTAAAGAATAGATCTAGAAGGGCAGCAAAGATATTACACCATCAGCAAGGAAATGCTGCTAGAGACCAGTGTTTCAGGATCAAAGGATCTGGGACAAGAGTGATGGGGAAGATCTCTAGACTGGAAATACTTTGACAGAGGAAGAGGCAGACAGGTTGGAGGGGCAGCATGTCCTCTGGGCACTGAGAAACTGCACTTGGAAACACTTTGATGGTGTGAGCTGCTGCCCAGCACTACTCATGCCTTACAGCCAGGGAGTAGAGGAGATTGCATCAGAGAGGCAGCACCACCAGCTAACTGACATTTTTGCCAGAACAAATATGGCCAATTGCTGCCTTGACAAGGAAGTTGTGTCCTATGAATGCAGTTTCAATTACTGGAGGATCAGGCTCTGCCAATAAAAAGTTATTTCGGTGCCTGAACAGAGAAATGTTCCACAGTTCAGTGTCCCCCAGACCTGTCAGCCCATCTTAGTCTGCTCCTAGTTAGTGTCTGGCTCATGTGCCACCAGAATGCCAACAACGTGTTACTCTTGAAGCCCTTCGAGGTTCAGTTCAAGTGATCTATTTAGCAGGTACACCTCACAGGACAAATCAGGTAAAGAAACTACATTCCTGTGTGTGGGATTGCTTTGAGCAGACAGTGTTTCAGAATGTAGTTAGAGTGTAGATAATAACACCTGGTGTTTATTCAAGATATGCAGCTACTGGCTGGGAAAAGCCAAGAAGGCCAAGGGAACCATGATAAGCTCAGGATGAGAAAGTAGAAATAATGAGATAGACAATTAGCAATAACAAGACATAGTGAGTGAGATGCCAACCAATCATGGTCTGAATAGGGGCGCGTGGACAGTGGCCTGTAGCCAATTGCTTTGCACATAGAAACGCGTGTACGGTAGTAAAATAGGTATATATATCAGTAGAAGTTTTGAATAAAGATGGATTTGAATATGCATCACATTGATGTGTCAAGTTCATTCCCGCTCGTGAGATTAATCCCCGGCACCTGTGTTTACACAAGAAATAGGAACTGTGTTCTGCTGTGTTAAGAGCTATTTAATGCATAAAGTACCAAAATACCTTAGTTTTATATGGGAAGGACATTTCATTTTACATCTGGTCACACAGACCAGTGCATAAGAGGAAGAAAAAGGAAGGTGAGTGGAGAGCACCAGCCACCTTCAGCAGGTTCAGCCAAGTCCTGGTCCCACCAGGAAGCATCACCTTCCCAGGGAGCTGCTCTTCCTGCAGACACCGGTTGGGTAACAACAGTTTGGTTACATTGCTTCTCCCAAGCAGGCAGGAATAGGAGGCAGTTCATCAAAACTGTGAGCTGGGACACCAGCAGGTGGAGGCACCTCTCCAAGGGCAGCAGAACCAATTCTTCCAAGCTGAGCCACTCCCAATGCCTGAGAGACAAGGAGCAGCACCAAGGATTGTTCTCACTTGAAGACAAGTGAAAGGAGCTGGCTAATGGCAGTGAGGAGGAAGGAACGCATCATCTTCATGGAAGCAGCTGTTCACGGGACCCAAGTATGGGGATGGCCATGAGGACAGATGGGAAGAGCTTATGGGAAAGTCTCCAGAGGAACCTGCCCAGCACACATGAGTCTGTACCACATTCCATTAAATAGCTCAGAATCTCTTAAAAAATACAATACACAGAAAGAAGGAATTCAGAAATCCAAAATCACGAGTTTGAGCTCACCCCACAGCTCTGAGCAGTTATGCTGCTGACAGGTGCCCAAGTCCTCCCCAACCCATCCACACTCCCCCAAGGCCCAGCCACAGCCTCAGTTCTCAGCATGGACCCTGGCACACCTGCCTGTGCCCAGGCAGCATCGACATCCTCTCCCAGCCTCCTGAGTGCCTCTCTGAGGACTGTAATTTCAAAATACAAGCCAGAACAGACTTTAGGATGGCAGCAGACCCTTACAGGGTAGTGTTCGTGCTGAAGAGCAGCATCATCTCAGTGGCAGCACTCCATTCACACTGTTGCTATTGCGGTTTTTAATAACTCCAACAAAAAAACCACAATAATTTGGGTAAAAATTTATTTTACATACAGACCATTGCAGCTTAACTATTAATTAAGAGAAGCTATTTTCCTTTACAGGAAGTGACCAGCTGGTCACTAAGATTAACAGAAGTCTAAGCCTGAGAGCTGGGATTTTAGTTTGGAAATCAGATCTTGGGGGCAGGTTTCTTCCAAGCACCACTCAGTGCAGTGAGGAGCTGTAGGACTTAACGGCAGGCCAGCTGCACTGCAAAGTGCTGGAAGCACATTCCCACAGTCAGTCCAGACCTTTCCCAAACTGAACTTGCTGAGAAAGATGATGCCTAGAAATGTCTGGATGCACTTCCAATATTTTGTTCAGCTCTCAAACTAGAAACAGAAGTGGTGAAACGGCACAGTCTCTGTGAAGTACAAAACACCGAGTTACAGGGCAGGAGACACAGGGACAGCAGGAATAGCAGGGACTCTCCTAAGCCAAGTGTTCTACGTGTAGCAGGGCCCTGGCTGGGGTCATTCTCTGGCCCTACTTCAAATGGACAGAGTACAAAAAATACTTCGACCAATAATTAATTGTACTGGAAACAAATAGTCTACTAAAAAGCATATCTTACTCTAGGTGCCAATGAGTCCTTAAAAGCAGAGGGGACTGAGAAGTACTTAGGCAGTGCTGCCAGGATCATTCACGCTGCTCCATTTTTACTTTGGGAGGTCTCAGGAAGGTCCTGTTTTTCTTTTCTTTCTTCCCCTTTGTATTTGCCTGGAAATTTCTCCAGCTGTCTACACGACCATCCCGACTTTCCTGGGAAAAACAGGGAGGAAGTAGAGAATTAAGAAGTGCAAGAGGCCGAGCACAGTAGTATATACCCGTTTCAGGAGATCAATAGCAGTCTCCCCTTATCCAGCAGCCCCTGACAGCTGAGACACACAGACACTGGGAAGAGTCAGAGCAACAAAGTGCAGTGGAAATACAAGTGAGCTTACACACAGCAGAATAAGCACTCTGCTAGTTTCTTGTTTCGGAAACCACCAGCTTGGGTTGCACAGTCCTGACTAGTCTCAACTGAATCTCTAAGGTGTAAAGGAAAAAGAAAACCTCTTCTACAATGGCTGTTCCTAATCTGTCAGCCCAGAATGTGCCATCTCCTTTCTCTGTCTCACCTCCTCACTCTCCTGGTGCTGCAGTTTGACAGCAAGGAGAAGACAGAAGGAAAACATACTGCTGCCTTCTCTCACACTTTTCCCCCCAAGTTTCCCCACACTGACATAATGAGAAAAGGTCTCTGGTGCACTGTTCTCCTCTCCCCGCCTACCTGCAGAGCAGCAGAAACCTTTCCTGAGGAGATAAACAAAAAAACCCTCACCAACTCCGAATCTTCCCATAAAGCCAACTTACAATCTCTACGGGCTGCAGGTTCCACAGTAGGACAGAGTAAGTTCAGGGATGATCCACTTCACAGCATCGGATCCACCCTCTCGAGGCCCATCTCTACAGTACTGGTGCTGCAGGTGGGCTCTGGCTACAGCAGATGCCTGCTTCCCTCCCCCTTTCCCCACAGCAGGGTGGGACAGGGCCCAGCACTAGCAGTGATCTGGATGCTGGGGCACACTGCTCCCCCAACACATCTGCACTGGTGTTCTCCAGCCTTGATGGTGACCATTTAATCTACATGAAAAGACAGTGTCAAAGCTGGATGTAAATGTCCAAAATGAATCCTTGGGATACACAAGAATGAGAGGCTTATTTCTGCTGGTGCAGAGGTTCAGCAGTCCAGCAGTGGCTGAGGACATGCAGATGCTCAGAGCTACAGTATCAATCGTTCTGCAGCTCTCTGTTGTTCCATTCTGATTTGCTTGTGACAGTTGCTTCCACGTGCCCAACTGCTGTGCTTTACTACAGCAGTGACATCCACCTTATGTGGCCATCCTGGTGTGAGAACACAGAACCTCTGCCAGCAGTAAGGCCAGTGACACATTAAATTTACCTCTCTGGCATTACATGACAAAACTCACAGCACACTCAACACAGCAGCATTAAACAAGTTTTATAGAATATCCAGCTCTTATATACCTGTTATACAGCACATAATCACACACTCTAGACAGCTGAGTCTTCAGCAACATCCTAGTTGTCCACTTTCCACAGGATGCAAGTCCAGCTCATACAACCCTGTCCTAGATACCCCCCTTTTTTAAAGTCATCTTGACTGGCCTCTGGTTTTTAAGTAAATGAACAATCTAGCTCATCCTTTCGTGAGGTCCTGCACATCCCTACTGATTCCTTTCCTGCCCACTCCCTCTGCATGTCCCAAGTCTTCAACTCCGGTGTGTAATGAAGAACAGTTACAGGCTAGATCAAGTATTTTGGTGGGCTGTAGGCTGGACCCCTAGAATAGCAGCACAACCACCACAAACTACTTTGGACACACCTAAACCCTGACAGCAAGATGGCCGTCACAGGGAAGTGACAATCACGTCTCTGATATTCAGAGACACAGGTTCCACAAGGGTTAGCAACCAGACTGGGAAGTACTACCAACAGCCCACACAAACAGTTGCCAGATTAAATTTTACTGGTCTCCAGTGACCTAGGCTAAGCTATAATTCAAATTTACAATTAGAGACAAGAATTAACTGCTGACAGAGATGAACAATACTATAACCTTAATTTACCAGACCACTTTTTGCACAGGTGATACCAAAGCTCTATTGATGGGCTCTTCACCCTACGCATGGACCACCCAGGCTTTTACTTAAATTATCTTACAGACTTGCATACAAAAGGTCTCTCATCTCTCCAGGGGCATTTTCTGCAGAACAGCCAAGAATTGCTAAGGCACATCCTGTAAGTTAAGCTGCTAATTACCTCAAAGTTCTTCTGCCATTCTCGTTCTCGTTTAGCCTTCTCTTGTGCTTCAATTTCCTCTTCCCTCTGTCGCTTCCTAGAAGGGAAACCACAAAGAAGTCATGAACCCACAAGCACCTACTTCAAAGAAAAAGTAGTACTTTCAAAACATCTTGAAAAGCTCGTCTGATTTCATGGTAGACTACAGAATAGATAGATATGTACACCTAAATAGCACAGCAATTAGAATTTTGGTTCAAATTTGGAAGAGCAGCAAGCAGAGAGGATGGTTTGGCCCCACTGACAGCATATGCATAATCAGTGAGTCAGCTTCTCCTGCTCAGCAAAACAAGCTGCACTCCTTCATAACTCTAGAGGTAAGTCCCTAAAACTGTTGAAAGTACACATTGAGAAGTTAATAATTACTTGAACATGCAAGGCAGGAATTATATTTTTATCCCCCTGATTTTCACCTGTAAACAAAAGCAGGGGCCTGCAGCCATCTCCCACCTCACTGACCAGCACAGAACCCTGCTCCAGGAAGTGCATCTGCAGTGAACATGTGATCAAAACACCTAACATAGTTCAGGATCACACACGCCCCAGGGTATTTCTGGCACTTAATTAAAATTAAAAATCAATCCTTTGCATGCTAACAGCATGCAGAATTGCATCACCATCTCACTGTTGTGGCTGGCCTCCATGTGTATAAGTAAGAGAATAGAAGCATATCAAATGTATTGATGTCTTCAACACAGAAGGGCAAATTTCCTGTGTGCTCCTCTCAAGCACAGAGTTCTAGAACCCACAGGCTGCCCAAAGAAGTGGTGGAACTGACATTATTGGAAGTCAGTTTGACAGGACCCTTGTTAATCTAATCCAAGGCCCTGCTTCCAGCAGGAGGTCAGACCAGATGACCTGCAGAAGTTCACTCCAATTTAGACTATTCCAAGACTCTCTGGTCCCTTGTCTTTGAGGAAGCATGAGGGGGAAGAAGAGCCTGAACTGCACAAGCTTCTAGAACACTGCTTATACCTTTCATGCATTTCTTTTGCTTCTCTTTCTTTTCTCTTAATTTCCAGTTCAGCAAAGAGCTTCATTGTCTGTTTGTATACAGCTTGTTTGAACTGTAAAACACAAATCCAGTCTTAAAATAATGCCCATTAACACAGTGACAGTCTGTTTTACATATGAATGTAATAAGCATAAGAAGAAAGTGAACCATAGGTGTGCCCACATAATCCCTATCCTGCCCTGACAGTGGTCAATAGCAGCAGCACACAAAAAAGGTATAAACCACTGCTGACTGAATTCTGGCCCTGGCACCAGGAAACAACTACATACTAGTCTTATATTAGTCTCACTTCAATTTGTATTCATGAAGCTGTGTCTAAACAGAACTGTTCATTTCAAACCTTCTACTGCTAAGTCTTTGCAATTCTACGTTTGTCAAAAAAGAAGGCAAAATGGCCACTGTTTAGAGAGTAATTTTCCAGCAGATCTTCTTAATGTGTTGTAAAAATCTACCATTGGCTTCCCAGTAAAAAAATCAGTATACTTAAGACAACCTTCATTACTAAAGAACAACAAGAGACTTCTGAAAATCAATGGAAAATAGGATGGTTATGGGGTTACTGTGCTGCTATCTACAGGAAAATCACTTTTCAGGGAAAAAAAAGGTGATGAAAATAAGACTAATGAAGCCAGTGTTTGGAAACCACCTGTTACAGCCTCTCATATCACTGAACTTTTTCAGACTAGAACCCAGGTAAGAAGAACTAAGCTATGCCATGCTTTTTTTAATACAAGTTATTTGTTGCAGAACAGCACATCTGTTCTGCAGTGCTATATGGAAGAAACAGCCAAAAGAGCTCTCACCAAAGCCTCACAGAGCTCGTTTTACCCACAACGCAGCGGGTTCTATACATGCCCCTGCTGGCAGCAGGAATGCCACAGTTCCAGCAGTCAGAAGACAAGAAATTCAATTCAAAAAAGACTGCATGATGCACAAACTATTAGGAATTGCTCTAAGAAAGAATAGGGTATTTTAATCTATACACTCTCATGATGTATTCACTCTTTACACTAAACTATTTTCCAAAGTACCCAGGTATCACCTGACACATGGTACTCTACAGTGGCTAATTAGAATTTGTTCTTCTGTAAGTGTAAGGATTTACAACATTAACAAGTCTAATAAATACTTCTTTACTGGTTTTGAATCTTAATTCATCAAAACACATTTTGTCTCCTCAGTTTCTCTGAAGAGTGTATGACTTACAACTTCAGGATCATCCTCCTCTACAGTGGGAGGTTTTCCATCCTTCTTCAGCTGCTTCTTTTTTTCTTTCACCTATATATTAAGAACAAACATAAGAACCTTGAAAGTTTTATAGGGTTTACATTATTGTATCCAAGTAGTTCTGCATTCCTACTCCCATATGTAGGAAGAACTCCATTCTTGACTGCATTCTTTTTTTTTTTTTTAGACCAAATCCTCCTAGGCCCAGATAAATAAGATCACCAGTACACAAACCATAGTAATTAAAAATACTATGATACTCTTCCTTCAACACAATCCCTTCTGTGTTTTTTCAAAGATATATTCTTATCAAACATACACCATCCAAACCAGCAGGAAGTTTATTTTGTTTTTGGATACTCAAGTGACTAACAACAAGAAGCAGAACATCAAGTGCTCCCTGTGTTAAGAGTATCTGAGTTCTCCCATATTATCTGCTTCCTCAAACTTCTTGTGTTTTAGTCCACACACATCACTCAACTAACTTCTTGACCAATGCAATCCAAACTCCTTTTCTTATAGGTCAATATCCCCCAAACTTTCCAGTCTCCTGCTGTCACCACCTATTCTCTTCCACCTACACACATCTGAACTGCATCATTCATTCACAGACTTGGAAAAAAAAATATTTAGGTCAGATGATGTGGTCTGACCTATTTATTTCAAGTACTGAATTTCACTGAATTATCTTGCACTGAGCTCAACAGCAGTCCTGCACACAGCATGCTTGTTCCTGCTGTGAAGAGCTCAGAGCCTGCCTGCACAGCTGCATTATGAGGTTTGCTCAGTTCACCTTTCAGTGACCTAAACATGCAGCAGTTGTACCAAAAAGCAAACTAAGAATGACTGATTACCACTCACACCCACCCCTCAATGCTCCCATACTTACAGTGTGTTCCACATATTCTTTTCCTGCCTGTATCACATCCAAGGCTCTCTTCTTTTGCTCCTGATCTAGCAGCAGCTTGTACGCTTTATCTACAGCTAACAGAAAGCATCAACATCAATAGCACCAGCAGTCACATTCACAAGGCATCACAAGACTGCTACTTGTTGGCATTACAAATTTGGCCTCTAGAATTTGTGGATGTTGTTTGTTTGGCAGGTTTTTTTTGTTTGCGTTTTTTTATTAAATACTGCTAGGTCAGTGGAAACATTATTAGTTAAGTGAGTTTCATTGTATAGTGATAGTAGAGACTGTCTGATACCTTCTGGAGGCAGCAGGCAAAAGTATCAGTCCCACCAGCTGTAGTTATAGGTCATGAGATGAGTTTAAGGTGCAGAACACTTCACCGTGATGCAAAGCATACATCTAAACCCACCACATTAGTTCTCTCATATGGTCATTGAAGAAAATCTAATGCACAGATTAGTCTTTCCTGAACAATTCTAAAACCCATGGAGGTGTCTGTCCCTGTTGTGACATGACAATGCCATTGTTGCCACCTAGTGCCACCTGCTGAAATGCCACCAGCCCACACAGCAGCTGCTCCCACCCCTGCTAAAGCACCTCTGCAGCAATCCTTGTCCCCTCCACTCCAAAGAACGTTTAAACCAGCACTAGAAAAGCAGCAACCAACCCACAGCAATGTAGAGAAAGGGCAAGTGTGTTACCTTCAAACGCCTTCTGGGCTCTATCTGCATCATCTTGATTTTTGTCTGGATGCACCAATATTGATAGCTGCAAGACAAAGTATCTTGCTATCAAGATCATTGTAAAAGATGAAGAGTATTTCAGAGATTTTTGAGAGGAGAGGAGGGAAATAGTCTCAGACAGAAAGAATCCCAAGGGATCACATTCCTTTGTACACGGACAAATCATGCCAAAGTATGTGCCAGTACAAGCTGATAAATCGAACAATCCCTGTAACAAACAGGCCGTCTGAGAAAAGCTGCAGTTTGGGATGTGTGGAACAATTTAAACATCCCTCTGCTGCAGTGCCTGGGCTGATACAAAACTTGTATCAAGGGGTTTGTATCCTTGGTCTTGTCAAAAAACAAACCTATAAAAATCATCCTTAATCAAATTCTCCTAAGCAGTTCTTCAGTATCCCTCAATGCTGTCCAAATACCACAGTATTTAAGAGTGGTTAAGTTTTTCCTTAGGCTACTTTACTGAAAGTTAAGAAAACTCCTTTCTGTGCTCTCTATCTGGCAGAGGTAGGACATGGATCACTACTGCCCTTAGGCCAACTTTAACTGGGCTGGAAAGCACATGTCCTCCTCCACACTCCTTTTCCAAAAACAAAGCTCTTTCAAACTTTCCCCATATGGCTTTTTTTTTTTTTTCCCAGACTTCTCATTTTTCCTATTGCTGTACAGAGCAGCAACTGAAACCACATTAGTGCCAAAGAATGCAAAATAACTACTCTACAGCTGCCACTTTCTAGTTCCCAGGGAAAAGGCTTGCCTTCAGTCCTGAACAGATTTACTTCAGCCAATGTCTTTTTACTCTCTATTGGCTGTTCCACATTCTGTGTTTAGCTGTTTGATTTCTTCAATACACAATTCCATGCACCTTTTTCACTTCATCACCTTGACTTCAAAACATCCCCCTGTAACGTTCTACCAGCCCAAAGAGGAGACAGCCCCAGTTTATTGTCTTGCAGAACTGAGAAGTCAGTCACAGACCAAAAGGTTATCCTCCCGCTTCCCATGTACAGGAGCATCCCATATCCCATCACCAATTTGGCAGGCAAGTTCCCCTGCCAGTCAGCACTCACACCACTAATTCAGGTGGAGGCCACAGCTGTCCACATGCTCTCTCTGCTGCATGCACTGATTAAACTCTAGTTTTTCCTGTAAGTCTGCCAGCAGAGTGATCCAAATCCATATTATAGAGAAAAATACCTTTTTTCAGTTTGGTAACTGATTTCTGGTGAATTTTGATCTTCTCTTTGAACTCAAGTTCAGTAAGATGATTATACATGGGTCTATCAGTTTCAATAGCTCCATGACACACTGCACAGGCAAAGCAGCCAACCATATGTGGCCCAGGGACACTTCTGCAGCTCTCCTCTTGTTGATATAAGCATTGTTCTATGCAATTCTGCCAAAAATGGCCACTCCTCTACCCAGATACAGCTTTACCACCATTTTTCTTGTGCCCAAGCCCAGCTCCACAATCTCAACAGAACTTCTAGTTTCCTTCCAGGGATTTCGAGTGCAAAAGCCAAATACCTGTCGGAATCTTTTCTTTATCTCTTCATCTGTAGCTTCAGGATCCATTTGCAGCACCTAAAAGACACCATGAAAGCAGAGGAAGTTTGATGCTACTCTCCATGGCAGTAAGCTGTAGAGAGGCTGAGGGCACTTGGTTTGTTCACCCTGGAGGAGACTGAGGGGAGACCTCACTGGGGTCTTCAACATCCCACAAGGGGCAGCAGAGGGGCAGGCACTGACCTCTTTACTTTCATGACAGGTGACAAAGCTCAAAGAAACAGCATGAAACTGAATCAGGGAAAGTTTAGGCTGGCTATCAGGAGGTTATTCACCCAGAGGGTGGCTGAACACTGAAAAGAGTTCAGACCACTCCCCATGGCAGTGGTCACAGCACCAAGCCTGTCTGAGTTCAAGAAGCATTTGGGCAATGCTATCAGGCATAGGGTAGGACTGCTGGGGTGTCCTTTGCAGGGCCAGAAGTTGGACTCAGTGATCCTGATGGGGCCTTTCCAACTCAGTATATTCTATAACACTTGGTTCACTGGCACACCCACGTCAGAAAGCTTCCCCCATTGTAACTTGAATTTTCACCCAGTAAAACAAAATCATTTTAAGGATCACCATGTTTGTGACACTCTACTTGTACCAATGCTAGATTCCTCTGACCATGTCAGTGTCCCTTCTACATTCAAGTCTTGTGTAGACAGTTGCCACCTGTGAACAGGTCTGAACTTTCAACCAGTCCTGTAGTAATGCTCAGTCTGGCACAAACAGAAGAATACTGTGGCTTTAGGACACTGTCAGGTAATTCCTCAGAACTCTGGGCAGGCAACACACTACTTGGTAAGAATTTATTCATTTTATCACTTTGAAAGAAGACAGTAGAGTTTTACTGTTTGGTTTCCATGAATGAGACCACTTGTCTACTGATTTTTACACATGTGGCAAAGTTTAGGAGCTCTTTTGTAAATTAATTTAATGAACAGAAGATCCAAGCAACAAGGGAGCAAATTTATGGTGGTCTGACTCTTAGGAATCTGTAAATAAAAAACACTCCTGCATAGGAAAGCTACAGTCTACAACTATATGGTTTTCTTAATGTACTCTCCAGTCAACTAAGATCTACACAAAACTGAATGTTGTCAGAGTGAGTCTGCCAACTGATCTGGCTGACCAGCCCTGAACTGGGTCTACGAAAAATCACCTGAGGCTTTAAAAAGGCACAGAAGATGGTATCAGAAAAGAATACACACAGAGAAAGTCAGCTCCAGATGAAAACCAGATTAATAATTTACTGCATTGCTCAGGCTTTCCTACTCATTAAGACTTTTTAACTGACTGCAACTGGAATCAAACACAGTAGTGTGCAAGGGGATTATCCCTTTCCCACTGGCCCTGAGAGGCTGCTCACTGGTGTGAGCACTGGGGGACTTTTTCTTACTCTGTGCACTACACAAATTCAGTGGGATGAACACTCAAAACAAAGCACAAAATCAGAAATGCTGAATTAAGAGAGCTCTGATCAGAACTTGCCAAGCTGCCACCTCCAGCTGTTACCTTTCTGTTCAGAAAGTACCCAGCACTGATCTGCCAAAACTTCCAGTGATATTGCATGAGGAAAATGTGACAGAAGAAAATAGTTTGTGCCACCATCAGAGAGAAAGAGAGCAAGCACATATACACCATCCTTCTGTCTTCTGCAAAACTTCTGCACAGTACTCTGTACTTAGAGAATCTTTTTATCTTCAGTCTTCTGCTGCAGTCAAATACTCAGGAAATCGGGAAGTTGGTACACTAAGGCAGAAGGGAGGATGAAATGCTCAAACTAACCTCAAAAGGGTTCAAGTTGAAATAGGAAGATCCAGGTCGGGTCAGCCTGTCAATCTGGTTTTTTGATGTTAAAACAGAGTCTCGTTTCTCAATTTGCTTTACCTAAAGAACAAGAGAGACTTGCATTAACTGACCATTATAACATCCTTCCCTGTTTTTCCATGCATTTATACACCATTGTTCCCTACTACAATGCACAATACTTCCTGCTCACTGCAAGCCTGTAGTTATTTTACTCAAGCACCAGCAAACCACATTTTTTAGCCTTTCCTATTGCACAGCAGTATTTTTAACATTAGATTTAACTATAAAAAAACGTGCAGAGCACTTCTGCCCGTCCCTCCTGTGGCTGGCTCTATAGCGGAGCCTCCTCCCCACCCCGGGCACGGCCCCCCGAGCACGGCCCCCCGAGCACAGCCCCCCGAGCACGGCCCCCCGGGCACAGCCCCCCGAGCACGGCCCCCCGAGCACGGCCCCCTGAGCACGGCCCCCCGAGCACGGCCCCCCGA